>CM059275.1:22579562-22654562 GCA_030347295.1 Setipinna tenuifilis
CCTTTCGCAATTGGTCATCTTCCAAAAGGGAGATCAAATACACACATTCTATTCACCTTGAATGGATTTGAAATGTAAGGTCTAGAGCGAACTTCTGCTTGAGGAAGGCCAGCACATCAAAACCTGAATCTGAGGCAATGGTGGATATTTTTCTATTCATTTCATTTCACCATCTGAGATCATACTAGGTTCACTCTAGGCACGCATATTTTTGACCTTGGAGAAGGCAGCTGGAAATTAAAGCCACAGTTTAACCAGACAAAAAAAAATTACACATATGCTTTTTTAAAACCAATGAGCTTAGTCTTGTATGTTTATGGCTCTACGAGCATAATTGCAGATGGAGTAAAATAAATAAATAAAAACCCTGCCACACATTTCATCCAACCATTTTGTGAATCAGCTGATCCTAATGAGCACACAGATCATTAGACATGTAGATCAGCTAGTTGATGAAATCACATGTGTTAAGGTACAGGCAGAAAGAGCACATTACAGATGGTATTTAGCAAATGCCTTTCTCCAAAGTGACTCACAACACTAAAAACACCAAATTATAAACAAAAACATCTGGGTACTTTGTAAATATATATACTATATTATATAAAAAAAACATGGTGTTGTTTTTACTCTCTGAAGCTGGCATCTCCACCTTTGATGTTATCCATCTGTAGTCCCACCTTACCTGTGTTTTTAAAAACCTCTTAAGATGCTGCTCTCGGCTTAATTGAAATGAAATACTTAAGGATGGATGGAAATGGAGTCTGACTAAGAGGGTATTTCCTCACAATATTGTCTAACTGCCACTGGGCCTGGAGCACTCACTGTCCTATTGAGTGAAATTTATAGGTGTGTTTACGGGCCAGCAAAAAATTAACCATCTCGTGCGAATGATCCATAACGCTGGCCTGATATTATTTCTAGTTGTCAGGGCAACTGAGTAATCACGGAAAAAAACCTGCAGTTTGGCGCATGGGGAGGATGAGGAGACCAACAAGGCTCAGTTTCATCACGAAGGGATTTCAATCTGTTTTAAATAATGAAATCCATTAAAAAAAAATAAAAACACTTAAATTTACCATGTAGCATAATTGATGTTCAGGGTGGTCTCTCTTGGGAGAGTTTTTTTTCTGAATACATTAAGTGATGGAGAAATCAGTGAACGACCCATTAAAAAATTGTTTTGGGAAAAAACAAATGTTTTTTTTTTCCCTGACACAGATATCAAGTGCATAAATTAATACATAATATCTCAGAGCCTCATTTAATGCATCATTACCACTGGATACAAATCAGTAATTAGCAATATTAATAAAGTATGTAGGTAAAGCATGTAGGTAAAAGGTAGCACTTCTCCATTCATTATTATTGTCTTATATTCCATTACATTTCTTGGTTTATTAGCATTCATTAAGATGCTATAATGAAACTTTCAATGAAAGTTTTCGTCCAAGGGAGGTTACATAAACAGTTCCTTACATCATTTTTACAGACTAATTTTCATAAACTATTTAGCATTTAGCAGCAAATTTGCATAGTCTTAGTGTCTGTGTAAATTTTCAGTGCCTATAAATATTTCATATGCTCAGGTCCTGCCTATAGTTGAATTCATTGATGGGCAACCTGAATGCAGAAGCTACAATCTAGTGCAGTGATTCTCAGTGTTTCAGATCGAGGACTACTTCCCTGGACCCAACCCCCATCTAAATCTAACAGGGTTATGTAAATGCATGAGTTGGTGCAGCATCACAACCCTAATTGGAGAATGGCATGGGATTTCTTGTGTACCACTGTGGACCACACTTTGAGAACCACTGATATAGTGCCACATAATACAGGTCACCTGATTCTACCTGTATACTTATTACAGATGGTTTTAGTAATTAACTCTGAAGAGTTATGGTAATTTGAATCCACTAATTTAGTAAATAATGACTGAAAAACTACATAATACTGGGTTGTAGTTTCTTAAAGGGGAACTTCCAGCATTATTTTTATTCATATTTCTGTGTCACCAGTATGGTTGAATGCATTGTGCGAATTTCACGTCTTGGAATGTTGTGTGCATATACTGCTTGTTGTGACCCACCACATTGTAAATAGAGCTACTAAAAGTGTTTTTTGACGGAAGGACCCCTTTAAACTATGTTGCCCATCAGTGGTTCGTACGCCCCCTCAATTCAATCCTACCTCATTTTGGGGAGATCTCTAAAGAGGTCATGGGGCCCTCCCCTGAAGAACTGGGGTCCCCCCAGGGTGTGGTGTCCGTCCATGGGGTGCTCGGGCTTGATGTCCCCGCCCCCCTGCTCCACCTCGTTGGGGGCGTGGCTCTCGGTCAGGCCGCTCTGGGCGGCACGGGCGCAGAGGTCGCGGGGGAGGGGCAGCGTGTAGCAGCTCTCGGGCAGGTAGCTCCTGGGGGGCCACACGGGTGTGTGGGACGACAGGAAGTCGGCCGTGGGGAGGTGGGGCACGTTGGCGGGGGTCTGTGGCAGGCCTCCGTTGAGGGCGGCGAAGCTCTCGTGAGCGCCCCCAGGCCCGAGAGGGGTTTTGGGGTTGGCATTGGCATCAGGCTGTGGTTGCGAGGCTGGCAGGGGCTCAGTCAGAGCAGACGGTGGTGGGGGTGGTGGCATAGTGATGGCAGCAGTGTTGGCATTGCCATCTGGGGTAGAGTCAGTGTTCGCGGTGGCCTCTGGGACTTGGGCAGCTTCATCTTTCTCCCCCGGGCTCTTTGGGTCGGATAAATTCTCGGTGTCTGCAGGGGACGGCTCTTCTGGTTTGGCGGCCTCTGGCTCTGTGGTTGGAGAGTCCTGTGGGTAAGCCAAGGGCATTAGCATTTATTATAATTGTTAATCAAATTCTAACTTTAATATCGGCCACGTATTGCACCCTATTACACTGGGTGCACATTAAATTGTAAAGTACATCAGACCGAACTGTGAACTAATCCTGTGATATCTGAAAAGTGTAAATTTAGTTTCTGTTTCATTTTAGAAGCACCAAGCAGATAATATCCAGGTGCTGTATTACAAAGGCAATCTTTCCTTTTTTAAATCTAATCATCTGCAGATATTCTGTACCGTATTATTTTTTGGAATTTGTGCGTGTGTGTGTGTCTGTTTTTGTGTATGTGTATTACAAAGGCGATGATTCTGTTTAAATGTAATCACCTACAGATATTTTGTACATTATGATGTCTTGGGGTGTGTGTGTGTGTGTACCTGTGCAAGCGCATGTTTGTGTGTGTGTGTGTGTGCGTGTGTGTATGTGTGTTAATGTGTTTGTGTGCTTGAATTACAAAGGCGATGATTCCTTTTAAATCTTATTGCCTACAGATATTTTGTACATTATGATGTTGTTTTGGCGGGTGTGTTTGTGTGTTTATGTGTGTATGTGTGGGTGTGTAAGTGAGTGTGTGTGCACGTGTCCACATGTCCACATGTTTGTGTATGTGAAAACAGAGAGTCCTTCTGGCTGTGTCAGTAAAACATGGGAGCCATCACCTCCAGCTGCGCCTGGTCCACCTCCTCATGGGAGGTGCTGGAGCTCATGGGGTTGAGCTCAGTGTCAGGGCTGGAGGACTTCTCTGTCAGCGTCACTGAGCTGTCCTCCCGCTGACACACATGGAAGAGAGAGAGACAGCAAGAGAGGGGGAGACAGAGGAGAGAGAGAGAGAGAGAGAGAGAGAGAGAAAGAGAGAGAGAGAGAAGGAGAAATAGAGAGAAAGGAGGGAGTAAGGAAGAAAAACAGAGGGAGAAAGAGAGAAACGGAGGGAGAGAGAGAGCAAGAGAGAAAGAGAGAAGGTGAAAGAGAGAGAGGTGAAATAAAGAAGAAAGGAAGAAAGAGAGAGGGAGAAAGGGAAAGAGAGAGGTAGGAAGAGACAGAGAGGAAGAGAAAGAGAAAAAGAAAGAGGGAGAGAGAGAGAGGAAGAGAAAGAGAGAGAGAAAGAGGGAGAAAAAGAGAGAAGGAGAGAGAGAGAGGGAGAGAAAAAAAGAGAGGGGAGAGGGTATGAGAGCTTGCATTAGCATTAGCATTAGCATAAGGAGCTGAGATATGATCTCATTAACAACTCCATCGTGCTCCGGGGGCACACTTAAAGCACACTTAGTACTCCCTGCCACCATGATCACAAATAACAAAAACTCTGACACCACCCATAAAAAAAACACAGTTTTCCACACAGACACACATAGCCTACTCATAACTGCCACAGCAATTATTGTACAACGGAGAAGCTCTGCAAAAAAAAAAAAAAAAGGCTGGCACAAAAATGTATGTTTTTCGACCTTGTTTTCCCAACACGGCTAACAGAGTGCTCATGTGATTCTGTTGTGGATGGTCTCCAGGGAGGGAGGGAAGAAGAGAAGTCAGGAAGGGGGGAGGAAGAGGAGGAGGCAGGGAAGGAGGGAGCAAGAGAAGCCAGGGAGGAAAGAAGAGCAGAAGAGGATGGAAGCAGCCCCTACTTCTGTGTCCGTCTGGCTGGTGCCTCCGTTGCTGGAGGTGGCGGTGGATTTGAGGGAGGTGGGGGTATCTGGAGCATCGGTGGGGCTCAGGGCCATCTCCTCGGGCTGCTCCCCAGGTTCCAGCCTCCCCTGGGTGGCAGAGCCATCTTCGGAGCTGTGCTCCTGAGAACCAGGAGGGGTGGGGGATAGAAGAGGAGGGATAGGCGGGAACAGAGGGACAGAGGGGAAGCATTTGGGAAAAAGTGAGAGGAATAGTTACCATTAAAATGATACATAAATAAAATAAAAAAAAATAAAAAGATATATATATCTACACACATATATATAGAAAATTATATAGTTGTAATGAGTGGAGTACAAGAGGGGAGAGTGGGGATAGTTAGGGAGAGCATGAGCAAACGAGGCATTGAGAAACATAGTTGAAAGGGAAAAGGGATGTGGGAAAGTAAGAAAGATGTAAGTGGGGAAGTGAGAGAGATGCAAGAAGCGAGAAAAGCGTTGAGGTGTATTAGCAGATTACTGCAACATCACGCCTGTCACCGTGGATTTTTGCCCTGTTCCCCATTACTGATTCCTTACACTCAGCAAATTTGAACCTGGCAGCTGCGTGCAAAGACAAGGTTACCTATAACGTTGATTGCTATTAGGGGTATAATGATATGATTTCATATATTTCCGTTGTCACTTTAACGAGGTGCCCATTACCTTATGTTCCATCAGCTTTATTGCCTTGGTGCCTTGAAATGCAAGATTGCTTTCAAACAGAGAGCCATTCTGCTCATTTTAACGTCATTAACGTCTCTCTCTGTCTCACTCTCACTAGAGAAAGGCTGCCTACTTAAGTTTCCTCTTGTGCCTAAAAAGCCTTATCTGACAACTGAGATAGGCCATGAACTTGCAGGAAAATGGGTTCTGATTGCACTTCAGAAACACACCGGGCCCTATAGAACCCTTCAGATGTGTGGACTTAATTATCTCCGCAAGTTGTGGTTCTTCATTAAAAGGTTCGATCCAGAAATCAAATGAAGACCAGGTTCAGCTAGGACCTGGGGAGTTGGCATTTTGATAAAAGGGGAAAAAAATTGACTGTATGAATCATTTTTTGATAAAGGAGGTTGAAGGTGCCCCTTGGGGGCCTTAATTGGCATGGCTAACCTTAATTTCTGTACGATTGCCATTCTGTGTCTCACAGAGTGGTATCCATTAACATACAATTACTGTAAATTGCTGTTCTCTCTTTAGGTTTAAAGAGAAATCAAATAAATTGCAAAATAATTGCTTCAAGCCAGAATGAAAAAGCAGGGGGTTGAGGGGGGGAATAGCTCAAATACATGTAGGCACAATTAATTATGCAGATAGTTGCTATCTCCCAAACATGCAGTCCTCCCTTAAATCATGACAAGGTAACAGCCCTAAAAAAACAACCTTTAAATATTTAAACGATGGCATTTGCATTATTTGGCAAGTGCACTGATAGCTTATTTGAATAAAAACCTGCTTGCACACACAGAGAAATATGTGGACTTCTTTTGATGTAGAGGCTTTGGTCTGTAGACTATGCAGCTCCCCTCCCCATTAGTGCTACTGGGCAGTCAGTATGTCATTACAGTGGGCATACACTAGACAGTATGAGGGCAGAATATTCATCTATGCTGTGCCAAATTTTTTTTTTCCTTTACAAAGGGGGAGCTATAGGGGCCTCCATTGACTGACAGAACCTTTCAGTTCTAATTCGATCAATAAGCCCTATACTGTAGTGCACACAACACAGCGTTAAAACAAGGGACTGGGTCCACAAACAAATCACTGCAGTGATAGTGCCCCCCATTATTTCTCAGGCTCTGGCACTTTCCATGGCCAGCTCAGCAATTATTATTCCTTAGATTTCACTTTTTATGCATGTGGTGTTTGATGAAGCCTCTGACTATGCAGCCTCCAACTCCCTCGCGGTTCAGAGGAAGAGGAATGACATCCACCGCACCAAGTTCTGTAACACAATTTTCCAGGACAAAGTAGTGCTCGGCGAGCGTGCCTTGATGCACATCCCCGGGTCGATTTTTCAATAATGAAACAATGAAATCCGAGAGCCAATGTAAAAGCCTTCACTCAAGTAAACACCTGTGTCAGTCATTCACCCACTAGTCCCCCTGGGTGCAGGGTTAGAAAAAAAAAAACAACGGTTCACCGCAAACAGTGATGTAGTGGTAAAAAGGAATCAGGGGTAAATGTTAGGCACAGCGGTGAAAATCATTGACTAAACTATACATATCCTCAACATTAGAGATTACAAAAAGCTGAGTGGATGTTGTTTTGTGATTTAAAAAAGGTTTAAACAATGTTTATGAGAATTTACCGTCCACTACACAACTGACTCTAAACTGCATAAGTACAAATTATTCCCTCTATCAATGCAGGGCTGGTGTTCAGCATTGTTATTTGGTTAACAGCCTCAGAACCCCTTATCCCACACCCCCCTGTACCACATATTTTCTATAGACATTCAACTAAATTGGCTGATTTTAATTACCACAAATCTTCAGGCTGGGCGAGGAGTTAATTAGAGGAAATCACCTGTCTGTACTGCGCTGGTAAGAAAATGTGGTGCTGCTGCACAGTAGCTGTAGCTGTAGCTGCTGAAGCCAGATTGCCCATCACTGTGTCTAATAAGCAGACTGATTATTTATAGGGGAAGACTGAGCAGAGCAGGGGCAGAGCGATAACCCCTCCAACACCCACCCCCCCCCCGCCCCTCTACCCCTCCACCCCTCCACCCCTCCACCCCTCCACCCCTCTGCCTCTCCGCCCCTCGAGTAAATATGCAAGAGATGAAAAAAAAAAGAAAAACGCTTGCTGGGCTCCCATGTAAATCAGGCCGGCGTGGAGTGCCACGCCACGCCATGCAGAAGATGAAAAGCCTTGCGGCGGGCGGACCAGAGCATGAAACAGAGCATGCTCCAGGCTACTCCGCTACCGCGATAGGGGTCGCCTGCGAAAATAATCGTTTCTGCACGCGCCAGCCAGCCAGCCAGCCAGGCAGGCAGTCAGTCGAGCACCCGGGCATGCCGGCTGCCCCCGTCGCGTCTATTAGGGGCAAAACACCCCCCCACCCGCACCGTGGAAACTGAGCACCGAGGTCTGAGCAAATAGAGACACTCTGCACTGCACTCCCACCCCGCCACCACCCCCCCCCCCCCCCACCACCACCACCCCTACCCCTTTTATAAATTTCTTTCCTTCTGTCAGGCACCTATTAGCCCCCTCACCCCTCTCCATCCCCCCACCCCACCCCTCACACACACCTCCCCCCAGACCATTAGATCAAACTGCAGCACACAGGTGGAAGCCAGTGGAAGACTCATAGCCCCCAGTGCCTTGCTCAAGGGCACAGTACATTTATCCCCTTCCTCAGCCTCGTCTGAGGATCACTAGGTGCTCTTGTAAGGGAAAAGGGCTCAGCAAAGACGGATGTGTGCGTGCACGTGTGGAGGAGAAGATGAGCTTTTAGTGGCATGCTGTGGAAGATTACGTTTGAGAGGTGTGTTTGCACTGTGACAACAGAATTGTTTGTGTGTGGCTTTTGAGGCAGCCGATGCAGACAGAGATGTTAGTGCCCAGCTGCATGGTGGAGGGGGGGGGGGGGGTGGTGGAGGTTTGGGGGGTGGAGAGGGTTGCTCAAAGCCATGCCAGGATAAATCCCCCCCCCCCCCCAAACCCACCCTCTATCACCACCAACACCAACACCATCATCGCCACCACCTCCACCACCTCCTCCTCCTCCTCCTCCTACTCCTCATTCACAACAAACATTCCCCCTCATCCCTCCCCTCGGAGGGACGGAGCGAGCTTTATTATCCCATCCACAGCGCCAGCACATCACATTTATGATATCAAGCCCCTTCTGCCAATACGCAACATCGGGGCCGAGGCAATCAATCGCATTAGCGGAATCACTCGTCCACTCGTGCATCATGGGCATTAGTGAGGTAGCCCCCGCTTTTTCTTTTTTTCTTTTTCTTTTTTTCTGAAATCTGAAGCACTGCGGTGTCGGTGTGCCTGCCTTTCTCTCTCTCTCCTCTCTCAGCGTACATGGAAACAGAGGCACTGTAAGCACCGTAAGGCACCAGCCCCATTTTTTTACTAAACTGTGGACGCTGACTGTTCCAGCTGGCTCACAAAACTGCAGTGCTGAGACTATCCCACCTGGATGTGTGTGTGTGTGTATGTGTGTGTGTGTGTGTGTGTGTGTGTATGCGCGTGTGTGTGTGTGAGTGTGTTTGTGAGAGAGAGAGAGAGAGAGAGAGAGAGAGAGAGAGAGGAGAGAGAGAGGAGGAGGAGAGAGAGAGACAGAAGAGAGAGAGAGAGACAGGGACAGAGACAGAGTGTGTGTGTTATAAGGGTAAGAGAGTGTGTGCATATGTGTGTGTGTGTATGTATGTATGGATGTATGATGTATGTTTGTGTAAGTGTACATGCACATGCGTGTGTGTGTGTGTGTGGGTGTGTGTTCTGTATGGTACACTACAGTACAGCAGAGTAAAAACACTGTTATCAGTGTGACTTGTGTAAGCTGCTGGAGGGGTGGCACATCATGTTCTGCATGCTGCATGTGCTCTCTCTCCCCTGTTACGCTCCCCTCCTGATCAAGCCCACCTCAGCACAACACAGCACACCACTACATGTGTGCTGCGGTCAGTCTAGCTCACAGCCTCTTAACAGACCAGCACACACACACACACACACACACACACACACACACATATATATATATATATATATATAAATATATACGGCACTTCACTCTGCCACAATGAATGAATGTCTGTTGCCAGAAAGCACTAGAAGATGAACAGATTGATTGATCAGATGCACAGGGAGCTCTCTTCTCTTCTCTTCTCTCTGTTCAACACTTGCTTACTGAAGCTGGCTGGCAGTGTGGAAAGGAGCGAGGGTGGGAAAAAAGCGCGGTGAGAAAGGAAAGGATGTGTTGAGCACATAAGCAGCAGTACCAGCAGCAGCAGCGGCAGAAGCAGCAGCAGAATGAAATGTACTCCTGGTCACACTCACCTCTTTAACCTCGGCAGGCATAGTGTTCGTCCTCCTTGTCTTGCGCCTCTAAATCACTGCCATCTGAGAGAGAGAAGGGGGTGGGGTGGGGTGGGAGGGGTAAGGGGGGTGAGGGGTGTTTGGAGTGGATGGAGAGGGAGCGGGAGAGAGAGAGAGAGAGGAGGAGAGAGCGCGCGAGTGACAGAGCAGTCCCTTGTCCCTTTTCCGCTGGTATTTTTCCCAGAGTTTTTTTTATCCGTAAAGCGTGGTACTGCCAGTTCAGACATGAGAAGCCATCCCTCCTCTTCTTGAATCCACACACACACACACACACACACTACATACACAGACACAGACGCACACACACACTCTAAACACTCACATGCGAACACTCAAAATCACCCGCGTGCACAGAATGGCATACACGCGCACATGCCATGCACACACACACACACACACACAGACTCACAGACTCGCACACACACACACGCTCTTCACACACACACACTGTCGCTCAGTGTCAGCGCAGGGAAATTGCTGCTTGCTGGCGCGCTGTAGACGTGCTGAATCGACAACAAAAAAAGGGAAACCCTGTTATCGCAGGAGAGCCACGTAAAGCCACAGAAGACTCGCGCTACGCTCCATGTTATATTTCACCTCCGTTGTCATCTTCATCGCAATCCGGAGGAGAGGAGAGGAGGAAAAAGAAGGACACTTCAAAGGACAGGAGGAAGCTGGTTGTACAAGTGCAGCGCTCTGTATTCTGCGCTGTTCTCTCTCCGTCTCACTCCTCCCTCTCGATTTGCCTCTCCTTTTGCTCTCTCTCTCTCAAGCGCGCGCTCTCTCTCTCTCTCTGTCGCTCTCTCTGTCTTTCTCTTTTTTATCTCTGTCTAGCTTGTCTCCCTCTCTCTCTCTCTCCTTGCTTTCTTACTCACTGTTCTTGTCTTCGCACTGTTTTCTTTGACATCCTTCTCTTCCTTTCTATTCTGTTCCCTGCCTCAGCCCCCTCCTTTTCCTTTTCCCTCTCTTCTTTAGCCTTTCCTCTCCCTGTCTTTCTGTATTCTCCTCTCTCTGTCTGTCTTCTCTTCTCTATCCCTCTTACCTTCCCTTCTTCACTCCTTCTCCCTTTATTCTCTTTCTCGTTTAATCCTTTTTTCTCTCCCTCTTATTCCCTCTCTCTGTCTCTCTCACTCCTTTTCTCTCTCCCTCTTATTCCCTCTCTGTCTCTCTCACTCTGTTTCTCTCTGCCTCATGTTCTCTCTTTCTCTCTCCCTACTTCTCTCTTCGCTCTCTTACTCCTTCTTCCTTTATTGTCTTTTTCTTTTTAACTCTCTCTACCTTTTATTCCCTCTGTTTCTCTCACTCATCTTCTCTCTCTCTCTCTATCTTTCTCTCTCTCTCTCTCTCTGTCTCTCTCTACCTCTCTCCCTCCCTGCATCCAGCATGCATGCACACAGTGTTCCTTGTGGGACTGAGGGAGGTAGTGCAGCTGGAGCCCACTGAGCAGCAGTCTCCGCTGCACCAGCCCAACCCAGCCCAGCCCAACCCAGTTCTGTCCAGCTCCACTCAACCCCCCCACCCCCCCAGCAGCAGCAGCACCACCAGCCCCCAAAACACCCCCCCCCCCCCCGTCGGTCTACTTTAGCATGTTCTCATCCAACCTACCCCCCACCACAGGCTCCACTTTTGGCCTAAAGGAGTGTTGCGTTGTTGCTGCTAGATGCCAACACCCTCCACCCCCCTATTTTCCCCCCACCACCACCACCACCATCACCACCACCTCCTCCTCCTCTCTGCCCTGGCAAAAGGGGTGAGGGTGGGTGCTGCACCCGGGGGGGAGGGGGGGTGGGGGGGTAGGGAGAGGGCATGCTGTCATAATCGGTTGCCATGGTAGACTGTGATTTTTTTTTTCTCTGTCTCTCTCTCTCTCTCTTCCTTCATGCTCCCACTTCATATGACATACTACGCCAATAAAGCGGCTTAATGGACGGAGCATGGCAAGGGATGGTGGTGAACAGCTGTTGGGAAAATTAAAAATTAAAGGGTGGGCTACTCATGCATTGTTGTAATGAATACTGAGGAAAAATCATCTGTTTGGTTTGGGCATAGACGCCAGAACCAGAATAAAGATTTGCTAAAGGGGGATTCATGCCAGCATCCATCCAGTGGTGACAGGGGAATAAGTCGAGAACAGTGTGTGTGTGGGGGGGGGGGGGTTCTTACGTTCTTTGGCCATTCAACACGACAACCATTCACATTTTCCAAGCCAGAAAGTCAGCTAGTGGGATGCAAGGTAGTGCTCAATGGGACTGTCAGGAAGACTTGTAGGGAGAGACCATTGCCAAGACTTTTGGCAGTAAGAATACGCCACACTATAAAGGGTCCTTATCTACTAAGCTGAGACTTACAAGTAGAAGTTGAGGTTGCATCAACTCTGTGCCATACATCAGATTCTCGAGCCAGAACAACAGCTCCCTTGTCCCTCTGCCATCAGGCAGAGGCGAAGCTTGTCAGAAGGCAACTCTTCTTGGGCCCCACAGGTCACTACAGGGCCCCGAAGGGGCTAACAAACCTTGAACTACCATAGTGGCAATGGAAGTTTTTAATGGAAATTGGGACTTTTATTTTTTTTACTTGAGGACCAAACAGACTCTAAAATCACCTCTGCACACATGACTTGACAGAGCCTTTAGAATATGCAAACATGAGCTATACATCCCAAGCAGCCCACTCACGCCATAGCATGCATAACCAAAAACCCACGGCTGCGACCTTTCATCTCTCTCACACACACACACACACACACACACACACACACACACACACACACACACACACACACCAGTGTCTGTGTCTCCTTGAAGAAATCTCAGAGCTCAATAGAACTTGTTTGAGGAAAAAAAAAAGGAAAAAATACAAAAAGAAAACTACTGTCTTGCGCCTCTACCCTCTTGCTGCACAAGAGCAAAGCTGACAAACATACATTCATCATCAGACGTTGTGGCCCCACGGGGCGGAGGGGTGTGGTGGTGATGGGGTGTGTGGTGGAGTGGTAGGGGGGTGGGGTGATGGGGGGGGGGGGCTCCTCGGACGAACGGCCTGTTTGAAGGCGAGGGAGCGGGGCTGAACTCTTTCCCTCGGGTGGCTCAGATGGTGCTCCGCCTGTCTCCGCTGACCATGGGGAACGGGTGGGGCTATTAATAGATGGCCAGTTTGCGCGGAAGCAAGAAAAGGACAGAGGCACGGCCGTGTAGTGCAGAGCAGAGCAGTGCAGAGCAGAGCAGAGTAGACTCCTCCAGTTCATCTCCTCCGCCAGGCCTCTCGGGCCCCCGAATGTTTATTCTCCATCATCAACCTTCCCCACAACTAATGGAAAGGTCTCTTTGTTTCACTCCACGCTCCATTGTCAACTTTTCAATCATCCTTTTTTCTGCACACACTGGAGAAGAAGAACCCGACAAAAACAGGGTTTTCATAATGGGAACATCTCCTGAGAACGGCTTCTAAAAGAATCGATTAAAAACGGATTTCAAAGGGGCCCTTGTATTTTTTTTTCCCCAAGTGTCCATTTCTCGAGCATGGTAGGAGAGGCTTGAATGCGGGCTTCATATTGGTACAGGGGTGCCGTTTGGATGAGAAGAGAGAGAGCGATGAGAAGAGAGCGGAACCAGGAGGAGGGGGAGGGGGGGGGGGAGAGGAGGAGAGGAGTACCTGAGAGAGCTGCTCTCCCACAGGGTGAGCTACAGTGAGGAGGCTGCTGCTGCTGCCGCTGCTGCTTCTCATTTGCTGATTGGTGGGGCTGTCTGAAGAGCTGCTGGGAGTGCCAAGCACACTTATCTTCTAGACACACACACACACACCCACACACAGATGCACACACACACACACACACACACACACACAAACATGCATGCACACACACAAACAAACACACACACAGAGACAGTGATGCACATACGCACACACACATACACAAACACACACACACACACACACACACATAAAAACACACATAAACACTCAGCGAGTAAAAGCCCACCACTTATAACATGGGTGAGATGTCCCAATGCCGGTAGAGTTTTTTTCTCCTTCATTCTCTCTCTCTTTCTGATGAATAATGAATGTGTACAACTCTCTCTGAATTGTGATTAATAATGTATGGATGACAACGCTCCCTCAATGAGAAACATCTTTCCGACCATGTGGCGATAACGTTGCCTCTCTTTCTCTCTCTGTCTCTCTCTCTCTCTCTCTTTCCTCTCTTTCATCCATCAACCATCGCCATGGGAGACACTAACTGCGTGGAGATGGGGTAACACTTCTCCGCTCTGACTGATTGCTTGGGCTGATAAGTGGTAAATATTTGGGGTTAACGTGGTGATGGGGTGTGTGTGTGTGTGTGTGTGTGTGTGTGTGTGTGTAGTGTATGTGAACTGTATTTCTGCTTGCATGAGTGTGTATGTGTGTGTGTGTCTATGTATGTGACTATATTTGTGCACTTGCATGTGTGTGTGTGTGTGTGTGTGTGTGTGTGTGTGTGTGTGTGTGTGCGTGGTGTGTGTGTGTGTGGGAATGTGTGTGTATCTTACATAGAAGTTAGTCTGAAGGCTTATCATTACAATGAGCAATGATGAAACATGGCAGATGCTTGACTCGTGCTCGGCACACTCTCAAAAATTCTGTTCTGCTTTGCCCTGGGAGTGCAGCAGCTTACAGCAGAGAGATATGCATGCACACACACACACACACAGAAAGAGAGAGCAAGAGAGAGAGAGAGAGAGAGAAACACACACACTGTCACACACGTGAATACAAAAATTACATCAAGGTCAGATTGTAAAGGAAGAGATGGGACTGAGCAGTCACGACTTGCACTTACTCGGAGTCAAATTGTAACATCAACACTTGACTGGTTTAAAGTCTTCCTCACAGCCTTGTTGGTCCATCTAAGCACAAGAGTCAAAGAAACAAAAAGAGCGTACAAAGAGTCTGGAACATATTTTTTCTTTTTCTCCCCAGACTATTTGACTCTAAAGAGAAAATGAATAACCTTGGATGCCCTGTATATGAAACTATATGCAGCACACTTGAGACCCTTACAGGCCTGTACAAGACAGCCTTGCATACACAAGGAGACCAAGTGAACTCAACCATATTGAAGAGGTTACACGAGTGAGATCTTAGCCTTGGTTAATGTATTAGTTTCCCTACGTACACAACTAACATCGCTCAGCCGCGTCTTCGTTAATATTCCACTCCAGGCTTCACGGCTCATCCGCTGCACATCAAACAGAGAGCTCCCCATAAAAGCCTCGGAGACGCTGAGTTGGGGGAAAAAAACAACCGCACGCATCGGCGTTAATATTTGATCAAAGGCATTTTTAAGTGATGTTATCACTCTTCTCAGATGGCTAACACGACATAATTGTAAGAGCTCGTCTGAGATCCGGACCGTTTTCCCTCAATGCAATCAGACGTCGTTCAGTGGTCTCTGTCTCTCAGCTACCCTCATTAGACAGAACACCGAATGGGGGTCGGGGGAGGTAGCTACGCTACGGAGCGCTGGATGATGGACACCGAATTCATGGTGAGCTATGAAGGGGGGGGAAGCTTATGATGGCACAGTCCTGTAAATCGATAACCGCTGCGCCCCTGCTTTATAGAAACGTAAAATGAAGCACAACAATCTCAAGTGAAGTATTAAAGTAGGAGAAATTAGTTGAATGGAAAGGTTTCACCCACCTAATTATTTTAATTTCACATGTGATGCTCTCATCACTCCCTCTGCTTCTTATGAAATGATTCCTTATATCTACAGCAATTACAAGGCTGAGTGCGCTGAGCTGAAGATTTCTCACTAATTAACAAATTAACTGCGAGACCATTTAGATGAACATTCTGAGTTTTTTTTCATGGCCTTTCGTAATGTCTGCTGTAACCATGGCGCCACGCGCTAATTACCAGTTATGTAAATAGTTCCCGTAAAGGGGTCATATTCTTTCATGTTCATGTCGGTATGTAAAGCAAGAGTTCGAGGAGCAAACTTAGGTAGAGCAACAACGAGAAAGCACTGCTTAAAAATAATACACGAGGCCTGCCCTGTGCAGTTGTCTCTAGTATGTCACGAGCAAGGTGTCCTTACCCTTTCCAACATAAATCATATGCTGTCATTTGCTGTCCACTAGAGGGGGCATGATTCATTCTGAATTAGGAATGATGCGTCTTCCTGGGACTATCTTGTCCCTTTGACCATGAGGCACGGGCACGGGTACAGGCAGTGCTGACTGAGGCTGGGACAATGCTTGAAACACTGCAACTAAATCAAAGTAGACCAGTGTTAGAAGAGACTGCAGTCAGCTCATTAGTTGTCAGTAAATACTTCAGATAGGTGCTGTGGAATAATAAAAAAAAAAGCTAAATGTACAGAAATGTGCTTTATTTGCTAATTCTAATACAAAGGTAAGTATAAACAGGACAGATGAACACACAGGATACAATTAAACATTTAAAAAATGTACATCACAAACATATCAAACACTTTTAATCTGCTCCCTTTAGATTTTCACTTTTGCACAGGATGGCATTTATGTCCAGAGTGGTAGCAGTTGTATATTGTATGATTGTTGTCAAGGGAAACACTGCACTGCACCATCAACTGGAAGATTTACGATTCACTGTATCCTGAGTAACGACTTGTGTATCTTCTGAGGAGCTGTTTTGAACCTTCAAGTGTAGGTCCACATGTTCTCCCCTTCTGGGAACCACCAGAACATCTGGAATGTTCCACTTCTGTTATCTCTGAAGGTGCTATGTGTAAAGGTTTGTTTAAAAAAACAGGAATACACTTAACAACAGAATGAGAAGAAATAGATGTTTTGATCAATTGTCAAAAATACAGATGCTCTGTAATTTCCCAAATATGGTAACCAGATAGCCTAAGCCCATCCCCTCTCATGATTTCATTTTGTACAAAAGAGCTGATTCAGCTAATGTGGCAACGCCAGCAAATTATAGCAAATAAGGTGTAGCTGTTTATAAAGGCAGCCTTGATACCTTTTATCATTTTTGTCAGGGTATATGTAACCTTCAGCCTCTGCCAAATTGTGTGGCACAAATTACCATCTTTTGGCTGTATTTTCAAAAAGCTGTATTTACAAAACAAACAAAAACATGATAAATTACGATGTCTGACATCTTGCAAAGGATGCGGAGATATGGGTATGCATATGAAGTAATGCTGCCCCCAATCTGCCTGTAGCGGGTAGCAAAATCATGCATCCGACAGCTGCTCCGACTTGCACATAGCACTTTTAAGTTCCTTAAAAAGTAATTAAAAGGGTTCTGGTCTTGGACTATGACTATGACACTGAAGCCATAGGTCGAGGGATACAGTACCCCCTGATGAAGACCTAGTACCTTCCAAAGAGACAAAAATACCAGGGTTGGGGGGGTACTGACATATTAATGTAATAGATGTAAAAATGTAAAAAGTAGTACCCCCCACCAATTATGGAGGGCTAATTCACATTCTGACTGAATGTCATGTTAGACAGAGTCAGAGTCAGCTCTCATAGCGCTGCACTCCTTCCGATGGGGACGGGTCTCTGGCCTCAGTGTCAGATATGAAGGCAAGTCCTCTTGGGGTGGTTGGTGTAGGAGGTGGGGGAGCAGGGCAGGGTGGAGGAGGGCGAGTGCTGCTGGAGGTGGCGTTCCAAGGAGTGGTACACGGGGGCAAGGGAGTTGTCTGACTGCAGCAGGAGCCCCCCCGGAGGTGGGTGAGACTGGAGCGGCGAGCCGGAGGCGCCGCGTGGAGGTACCCGCGAGAGGGAGGAGGTGGACGAGCAGGAGTTGCGCGGCGTGCGGGAGAGCGAGGAGGAGGAGGAGCAGGAGATGCGGGGGGCGCGGGACAGAGAGGAGGTGGAGGAGCAGGACAGGCCCATGCGGCTGCCGTAGCCGTATGCTGCGCTGCTCATGAGGAACTCCCGAGAGCCGTACGCCGGCGGGGTGGGGCCTCGAGACGGGGGCCCCCGGAGCCCCTCTGGCGGCAGGCTCCGTCGGCTAGGAGTGTCGTACACTCCCGTGTCGGCCGCGTACCCCGGGCCGATGAGGGGGCCGTGCAGCTGCATGAGCTTCTCCCTCTCCTCCAGGTCCCGTCGCTCCTGGATGGACGCCATGACGGCCTTGGCGAGGGTGTCGTAGTGGACCGGCGAGGCCTCCCGAGGCTGGGGCGAGTGGCGGCTCATGGCCATGAAGACGGGGCTGTGCGTGTGTGGAGAGTGACGCTGGAGATCAGGCCCACGGGCCAGGCCCAGACCCCCTACTCCACCAGAGTCCAGGGGGAGGTAGGGCACCTGGTAGCCCAGCAAAGGCAACCCTCTCTGGGTTCCCCCGTTCTCCCCGGGCCCCAGCAGGCTGTCGTAGGAGAGGCTGCTGCCACGATTGGTGAACGCACTGGGGGAGAGGCGGAGAGTCTGGGAGGCGGGACCCGGCGGGGTCAGCCCTTCGGGAGTCTGGGAGGGGTGAGGAGGGGGCCGGTCTCTGTAGCGATGGGCGTGCTTCAGACTGAGCGAGCGGGAGTTGAGTGTGAGGGAGTTTAAGGGCAGGGTGCTGGACGGGAAGCCCAGATTGGGGTCAGAGGAGAAGTCCTGAGTGCGTGCATCTCTCTGTGGCAACGACTCCATAGTCTAAGAGGAGAGAGGGTGGAAGAAGTACAGGACAAAAAAAATACAAGTTGTAAAGTCAGTTGGAAGCTTCCAAGAAAGGTCCCCAAGCAAGTGTTTTTTTTTTCTTAAAATCTAACTACAGGGTGTTTCGTAAGTCTCACAAGTCTGCAACTATGATTCACAGAGTGCTGTAGCAGAGTGCTGTCGCATCTACAGTTATGTGTGTCACACAATGGTGAACACTTTGAACACCTTATGTAATAAACTTGTGGACGCATTATGTAACATTGGGACAATGTCCAGGCTTTTGGGAAACCAGTATTCAATCATAAAAAACTTGGTAACACTGTCTATGAACCCATTCTTCATAAGACCTTATAAACACATTCATAATGGGTTACAATGCACTCATAAAACTTTATAATGATTGACATTCACAACTATTTATACATACTCATGACTGCACTCATAAGGGATTATAATGCCATATTATAAACCTTTACAACTTTAAGTGACATTAAGTGCATTATAAACCTTCTTTGACCTTTTTTCACCTCATCATGGTCACCTCATTATCAAGAGGTCAAAATAGCTTTATAATGCACTTTGCCACTTAGGATTGTAAGGGGTTCATAGAGAGTGTTACCAAAATCTCTTACCTGACGAACCTCTTCCCTGGACGAGAGGGGACCGAGCTTGGCGAGGGGGTTCAGGGAGGGCCGGAGGGTCCCTGTTGGTTGTGCCGAGGGGAAGGAAGGTCTGCCATGCAAGAGACTCTCTGAAAACAAAACAAGACACAAAGTGGTGCATTACTGGTCCAGTGTCAATGAATGCATGCCGAAAATGAATGAATAAATGAATGAATAAACACAGTACCTATAGGCACATCTATTGTACATACATACAGTTCTATACTATCATTTTCCATATGTGCTGCACTTAATGTGCATGCAGTTATGTGCTGTACATATACGCATACTAAGTGAGTTGTGTACTGCAGCATTATGTTTGGATGGAAGGAACTGTTGCAACTGTGGCAATGGTGGAGCAATGTTTGTATGACTCCTTCCTCTCCACCTACCTTCCAAGGCAGCCAAGTGATTCCTCAGGAGGACAGGGTCAGGCTTGGGTGGCAGGGGAGGTGGGGTGCTCACGCACTTGCTGTCTGGTGTATCCACTCCCTCTGCAGCCTGGAGCGTGTGAGAAAGTGAGGGAAGAAGCAATCACAACATGTCAAGCAAAGGGTACGAATGTGTTCCAGCTCTGGCATGTGAAGAAAAAGCAGGAAGGTGAGGAAAGCAGAGCTGTCTTGTACCAGAAAAAAAAATCTCTTTCACTGCCACCATGTGAATAGATGCCTGCACTGTATAAGGGCCTTTTTTAATGCTTCAAAAGCTAACAGCAATGACAAAAATAATACAGAGAGACAGTACCTTATTTGGAGGGATGTTGGTTTGAATTCCATTGTCCCTGATTTTAACGGGTGTTTCTCTGTCACTTTCTGGTCTCTTGAAAGGAGGTTGGATCCTAATGGGTGCATTCTTCCTCCTCCTCCTCATTATATACCTGCAGACAAATCAGAGGACGTCAGAAATCAAACAGAACTGAAGTGGTGAGAGTTTATAGTATACTCATTATACTGGTGTTTGCCCAATTTATTTGTCTCCAACTTTCATTGATCATATTCTCACTGTCCTATATATCCTTTTACCCATTAATTTCACAATGATTTACTGTATGTACACTATCTTTTATGGGCATCTGAACTTTTAACATTGGTCAATGGACAACAGATGCAAAATAACCAGTTTGCCTAATTCTGACACATTTGCATTTTATGTTTATTAATGTGCATTGTCTATGTTAATTAAACCCTACACAAATAAATAAATGAACAAATGAATGAATGAATGAATGAATAAATACATAAATGCATGCATACATACATAATGAAACAGATACAATTCTAGACAGCATGGTTTAAACAATAGTCTATGGGATTCAAATAATGTCTGCAGTGTTACTCCACCTGGGACTCAAGGGACTGCACAGAACAGACTGCACATTGCCAAAGCAACCTCTTGTGAAAGGGTTCACTCCTTCCTGAAACTTTCCAGTCACCTGCAGAGAGGAGAGAAAAATGGCCAGCTAAGAAGTTAACATCTGTATCAGACCTAACAGCAGGGCTGCTCAGTGTGTGGTCTGCTCAATAAAAGTGTGACTTGTGTGGTGGTGGTGGCGGCCTCACCTGTTCATTTGTAGTGCGACCCCGGGCTACCAGGACCAAGTGGAAACAAGCCAGGCCCAGCACTGGCAGGAAGAACAGGCCGGAGATGCTCATGACTACCACACTACGGTGTAGAGTAAAGGACCCTTACTTTAAAATTCAGAATGATAGATAGATAGATAGATAGATAGATAGATAGATAGATAGATAGATAGATAGATAGATAGATAGATAGATAGATAGATAGATAGATAGATAGATAGATAGATAGATAGATTGATTGATTGATTGATTTAGATGAAGTGATTTTGCACCTCATAGCACATAAAACAAGTACTGTACCATGGAAATCAAAACTGCCAATGCTCTCCCCTTATGTCCTGTTCTACCATTTACCAGAGAAATGACAGCCATACTACAGCTTTCACATCAGTCAAAGTGGGGATAGCTTAACTTTTTCATTTGATGTGTAGGCTGTGGAGACTGATACCTCCCACAGAGATGTCAACTGCCACAGTGAGCATTGCTAACAACATGTTATGCATCACTGATGTGTTGGATACTGTCATGAAGACACCTTGAACAAGGAACGCTATGCTCAGTTACCTCCCATAAGGATACACTGTACATCTGCTACTTAGAAGCACATTATCAGTGAAGAAATGGCTATTATATTTTATGTACATTTTATACCTGAACTGGGCTATATACTGTTTTATATCAGGGGCGGAGATCACCATTTCAGAGAGTAAAAAGCATGTTTGATCTCATTTTAACTATGAACCAGCTAATTCTAATGATTAGCAGTTAGGTGGATCAACTAATCAGTGAAATCATTATTGTACACAAGCAGAAGGAATAAATGTCAGAGTTCTTACATGAGTTTGCAAAAGCATATCAGTGAAAAATGTATTATATTGTTAGTATTATACACAGTAGGTTTTTATCATTTAACTGAGTTACATACTAGATTCCACTGTTCCAGCGAAACACAATAAATTGGAAGTAGTGCAGCTAGCTAGCTAGATGGTAGCTAGCATGGTTGCCAAGGATACACGACGGAGGCTTCCACAGCCCACAGGTCCTCCAGATGTTCCATCACATAGAGGAGCCCACCACTGAACACGGCCAACATGTGCACACTAAGGGTCAACAGGAAGAGGAAGAAATAACGATAGTTCCTCTTCCCGATGCAGTTGTTGACCCATGGGCAGTGGTGGTCAAAATCCTGTGGAATTACCAAGCAAAGTGCAAATTTATGAGAGAGACATTATCCAGAGTTGAAGCTTGGGTCAAGTCCAGAGGGTGCCCTTATCATTTTGATCATCTACCCTTATGCATATAGATTGGTTGAGGAACTGATTGAAATGATGAAATTCCCCATAAAGCTTAATGGGTTTGATGGGTGGTGAGAAAATATGTACTCGCTGACACGGAGCTCTGATCTTCAGAAGAGGGAGTAAGAGAAAAGATCAAAACAAAGGAGATTAACCTGATTAATGGCATCCATCTCTTTCTCACATACACACACACATACACACACACACACACTCTCTCTCTCTCTCTCTCTAACTCTTCCTTCCTTTCTCTCTCTCTCTTTTGTTTTTTCCTCTTTGTCCTCGTTTATCCCCATCCTCTGAAGTGCTATTCACACGCTAACACTCTGACATTGACTGCACACACAATAGCTAAACAGAGGTCAAACACAGAGGCACACAATCACACAGTGTCTCACACACACACAAATGCACACATGCACACACACATGCAAGCATGCTCATGAATATGCATCTACATGCATACACAAACACAACACAGATCCAGATGTTGATATTTTTTTCTATGTTGCACAGCTACACTCCACCCCTACCCCCAATTACATCACCATAGTAAACAATTTCAAATACTCACTCACACACATACACACACTAATGCACACACGCACTAACCTCTACACGTGGTCACAAACACATGATCATGACCTCTACACATGGTCACGCACACATACACACACACACTAACCTCTACATATGGTCATACACACACACACACACACACACACACACACATACACTAACCTCTACACATGGTCCCACACACATACTGTACATACACACACACACACACACTAACCTCTACACGTGGTCACACACAAACACAAAGGGTGAGAGAGAAGTTCACCATCTCACACGCACGCACAAACACACACACACACACACACACACACACAAACCTCTACACATTCTCACACACAAATACACACACACACACACACTAACCTCTACACATGCTCACACACAAACACAAACACACACACAAACACACACACACAGACGCACACACACACTAACCTCTACACAGTTGTCGCACACACTGCAGTGGGAGCAGCGGGGGGGCCGGTAGAAGTGGCAGGAGGTGCACCACTTCATGCGCACCTGGATGCCCTGCACCTCCACCGTCTTGTACAGGGGCGCCCGGAAATCATCGTCCTTATCCTCATCCTCATTGGCTGAAATCAGGGGTGGAGTGGAAAAATACCAGGTGGGTAAACTATGAATTTGGTATATAACAGTGAGGTTGGCAAGGATTGATATCAAGATATTAAAAAAAATATGTTTGAACAATACAAGTGGTATTATAAATGGATACTTGGTGCACAAATTGTAAATATAAATGATAGTAGTGCATTTTTGGGATGTTAAAAGTTGTATTTGGTGCATAAACTGTATTATGAAGTGAATGCACTCTATTAGGTAACAGGTGAATAAACTCTTCTCAGGGGTGGATAAACTATTTCTGCAATTTGACAGGTGGGGTGGGTAAACTCCATTACTTGCATTTACCCTGCTGCTCTACAACCCTGGCTGAAATCAAAATCAAATCGCATGGCAAATCTCTCAGCTGACTATCCTTTTTACTCACATAACCAGGGGGGATGAAAGCTCAGCTCAATCCCACCCACCCACCTCCCCCTCCCCCCTTTGGGATTGGGGTCAACTGTTATTGGGAGTCCTACTAATGACTGAGAGTGTTAAACAACATCCATTGAGCCCATAAGCAGCAGAGCCTGCTAAGGCTCTGTTTAGTATCTGGTTACGAAATCTGTAAATATCCAAGTACTTCACTGCCAAGTCCTTAAAAGGGGGGGTCAAACATTTGCAATTCTTTCTTTCACTTTGTTAAAATTTTCCAAACTGTTGTTGGCAACGGCAGCTGTTTTATTGAAGAAGCAACTCCAGTGTTTCCTCACCTCTCGGCAATACACCGGGGTCCATAAACGTTGCCATGGTGAAGTTGGCCAACACGAAGAAGAACACCACGCCAGAACATATCGGCGCCGCCAGACTGATCCTCTCGGCCAGCCAAGGGCCCCTGTGACAGACACAGAGTGATCAATCACTGTCAGTAGAGTAGTGCTTGCTGCATGCTCTATGTCACTGCAGCTACCACTACAATCCGTCGCCTGCCATGGATAAAATAACAAACAAGCAGTTATTAATATGTGTTAGCTTATTGGACTATGATGGATGGATGGATGGATGGATGGATGGATGGATAACTAGATAGATGAATGAATAGACAGACAGACAGACAGACAGACAGACAGACAGACAGACAGATAGATAGATAGATAGATAGATAGATAGATAGATAGATAGATAGATAGATAGATAGATAGATAGATAGATAGATAGATAGATAGATAGATGCACTGCATCGCACATAAAACAAGTACTGTACCATGGAAATCAAAACTGCCAATGTTCTCACCTAATGTCCTGTTCTAGCATTTACCAGAAAACTGACAGCCGTACTGCAACTTACACATCAATCACCGTGGAGGTAGCCGATACCTCCCACAGAGATGTCAACTGCCACAGTCAGCATTGCTAACAACATGTTATGCATTGCACATATGTGTTGGATAGGCCTACTGTCATTAAGAAAACTTGAATAAGGAACGCTATGCTCATTACCAGCCATTAGGGATACACTGTGCATCTGCCACTTACAAGGCAGTTTACAAACACATCAGTGAAGAAAGGGCTATTATATTGTTAGGATTATGTCCATTTTATCCCTGAATTGGGCTACATATACCAGGGTTGGAGATCGCCATTTCAAAGAGTAAAAATGTCTTTATTTATCCAAAAAGAAAATGAAGGGTTACTGTCACTGTGGCTCATTTGTGACTTTTTAAGTGTATAATTTCAAAAATTGGTGGTTTTTAACATCCCGACAGCAAAGATGACACCTCTTCTATTTTACATATTGGCTAAGGATTGTTTATTTCCATTCCCCTGATGTTATGCAAAAAGGAGTAAAATAAGCCCATCCAAGGCTTGTTTTCAACTGGGCCCCACTTTGGTCAGATGTCTGAAAAAACACTACTGCCTTAAAGCTACAAACGATAATGACCCATAATCTCCTATAAATCCATGTAAACAAATATAGGTTTTGCCTTCATGTGTATTTTAACTCCCCTCCCATAGACAAAGCTTTGTCCATCAATCCATGTCTCCCCGACCCCCAAACCCCCACAGATACTCTTTATCCATCAATCCCCCAACATTGAAAGCTTCCCCATCACCCCTAGGGCAACAAGCTCTTCAAATGGAGCTAAAGGAAAACTGGATTAGAACATCCAGCCATCTATGCACGCCACCTTATACCACTGAAAACAACTAACAACTACAACAACTAACAGCAGATTGTAACAGGAAGGTGGCAGTAAGACAATCAATAGGCTGTCATTTTCAACAAATTCACTCTTTGTTTTTCTAAAAATATTATATGTATGTATATATCATATGTTTTTAAAACATATACATATACATATACACACATATATATACAGTATATTACAAAAGTGAGTACACCCCTAACCCTTTTGTACTTTTTTTATTATATCTTTCCATGGGAGAAGTCTAAAGATATAACACTTTTACAATGTAAAGTAGGCAGTGTACAGCTTACACCTACTTTACATTGTATCAAAGTGTTATCTTTTTAGACTTCTCACATGGAAAGATATAATAAAAAATGTACAAAAATGTCAGGGGTGTACTCACTTTTGTGACATACTGTACATATACATATACGCAAACCTGAAAACAATCAAGTGATATTATAATACTGTAAATATTGTCATATTTGGTGGCCATTTTATAGTCACTCCTAATTGAGTGAATGCATGTCTGCACCGGATAGACATTAAACCTGTGACCTTGGAGGTGTCAGCAGCATTAGCTCCCAAATGGACCTCAGGACCAGACCAGCCTCCTATTTTTTTTCCCAATCGGGGCTTAGATCTCATCGACTCAGATCAGTACTGCGGGGTGCGTGACAACTGACTGAACCCTGGGTGGGGTTGTGGAGCGGTCATGTTTTCCCGTACTGACTGACTCACTGTCGTGTAAAAAGCAAGCAACTGGAGGAGGGCGGGCTTTATAGATCCTGCAAACACTCACTAATTCCCCATGGATGCCTCATCTGAAACTGTGAGAGAGAGGGGGAACCCACCTCACACCGTTACCAGTATAATTTTGACTTTTTTATTGTTCTGACTCCTCCCATTGAGTGAGTTTAACAAAGAAAAAAAAACCCAAACTCTCTCTCTTTAAATTCTCTTTCTCTATCTGACGAGTTACAAAGAGGGAATGTCTAAGCCAACATTCATAATTTACAGCTGAAGTTGAGAGTAAGCTCTTGAAACTTTACAGAAGGCTTTCAAAGGTGTCTCTCTTCTTTCACAGGCCTGGGAGGAAAAAAAATGATGAAACAGAATATATATTTGTGGGCAGCCTGCATCGCCATGGTTACCAATACACTCTCTTGCTGAGGACACATCATGCATTGATATAATACAGATTTCATTCCACATACAAAATTCATTCTGTTCATTTTCCTCCCACGCAAGCATCAGTGTTGCCTGTTAATTGATGAAAGTTAAAAAGCTCATCTGGTGTACAGCGCCATTATTATCATTCATTCTCTAAAGATGACAAATGAGTCCAACGTGGATGACATGGAAATGTTTGATTTAGCACAGGGGGGATTTTTTTTTATCTCTTTAGAGTGAGATTAAAATGGAGTGGTAATCACGTTTTCGGTGCAGGTCCAAAGGGGATGCCGGGCGAGATTATTCCCACATTGTCTGATCAAATGGAGGCATTATTACACATGCGTAATATCGCAGAGAGAGCACAAGTAATTGCGAGGGGAATCACAGAGCTGCGAACAACCATCTCTCATGACAGCAGCACTGAACAGGCAGTGAATTTTGAACCTCCGTTAAACCCAGTACATTACTGATCATAGTACATACATAATCGCATTGCTTTAAATACAAGAACACTGTGTTGGCTTAAGATGTGTGGGTAGAGGATGTCTAAAACGCAACAAGAAAAAGAGATAATGTCTAGGAAATCTTAAATGCTGTTTAGCGGTTTTGTATAAACGTAAAATTGAGCACATAGATGATGTTGTACTGGATGTGTGTGTGTGTGTTTGTGTGTGTGTGTGTGTGTTTGTGTGTGTGTGTGTGTGTGTGTGTGTCTCTGTGTGTGTGTGTGTATGTGTGAAGGCAATAAATATTGGGTGGGGGTGGGGGTGTTGTGTCGTGATCACACAAGAGGAAGGGTCTCAGCATGGGTCTTAGCACTGATGCACCAGGAGGGAGAGAGAGGGGTGGGGTTGCTGATGGTGGTGTCTGTGTGTGCGGGTGTGTGTTTATGTGGTGTACGCGTGTGTGTACAGTATAGTTGTGATCAGACGATAGAAAGGGTCCCAGCGCGACACTGGTGTGCAGTGGTGCGGGGTGGGGGCGAAAAGAGAGAGAGAGAAAGAGAGAGGGCGGGGGAGGGGCGCCATCCCCATATCAGGATGCCCCCGTACTGTGCCAGATGCACCTCCTTAATCCCCAGATTACGGGCCGTGGATTACAGGCCTACAGAGGCTGCTTCTCATCAGCACGGCAGAGCAGAGGAGCAGAGGAGTGGAAAGAGAGAGGGGGGAAACGGGGAGGGAGGGAGAGAGGGAGAGGGGGAGAGCGGGAAAGAGGGGGAGAGAGGGGGAGAGGGGAAGAGGGGCTTACATAAAATACACTCAGGCCAGAGCAGCCTCCGTCCCCACACCACACACCACACACCCCACACCCCACACCACCGCACTACTCCACACTCCACACAACACCACACACACTGCAGCAAAGGTGGAAAAACCCGTCTGATTCCACACACCTCTCGGTCCAATTATGATCATCTCAAGTAGGGCATGTCTCTACCACTTCCATTGGCCTGACACAGATCCTATATGATCAAAACATTGCCTGTTATTGGGTTTGAATAAAATAGACTTTGTGGAGCTAAAGCCCGAAAAAAAACAGGATTTACATGTGGGAGTCTGTTGCGTATGTGTATATATGGACAAGTATATGCAATAAAGGTACAGAAGACATCTTGTTAACAGACATCATCAGGCATCAGACTGTGAGAAGAGTAGAGGAGGTTGTATGTGTGAGTCTGCTAGGTATCTATTAGAATGCGTTCCATTTCCTTCAACATCAGACATTGAGGTGATAAGATAATAGTGCATCCACAAAAGAAAAGAAAACCCATGGGAAAGTCTAGTTTCATGCATTCGATTTGGCAACCGAGCAATTTGGGGCATCTGTGTTGCTCCCAGAGATTTGATTGGGTGTCTGGGGCAGGGGGGTGTGGAACAGACAGCCAAGAGGTGCGCATTTTGGCACTTCAGTGCTCGGAAAACAACTCAGCAAACGAGCACCAACAGCAAATGGAACGCACCATAAGTGTATAGTGTGCAGTATGTGTGAGGAGAAGGGAGGGGCACTTCTGGAGGAGGGGGAGTGGGAGTGTGGGGGGGAGGGGGAGGGGGAGGGGGTTGGGTGCAGACAGGCAGGACATGCAATAAAACACTAAAGCTGCACCAGTGACTGCAGCCTGCTGGGAGGAAAGCCTCTGCAGCAACACAGCCAGCACCTACACAAGATGCGAGTGAGGCAGAGGTGTCAAATCCGGGTTCAGAAAGTATAAACCCTGCCATAAATTTGATACAACCAGCTCTGAATCAGCTGACAGGTAGATCTAAGGACGGATAGATCAGCTACTCAGTGAAGTCACCCGTGTTGGAAGGAAAACGTGGCAGGGTTTTTACTTTATGAACCCGGGATTGACACCTCTGGAGTGAGGAGTGTGAGGAGGAGACTAGGAACCACCAGCTGCCACACTACCATGTTTCTGTGATCTCCCAATGATTCTCACCAATGGCTGTATATAAGATGGACAAATTATGTATACGTTGATTCTTATAGATCCTTAAAGCTTTGCACGCAAACCCAAGCAGGCCGAGGCTACTGTACTTTAGAAAGTACATGTCAAGACTGCTTCATGTCCACTTAAAACTGTGGTCAATTATCATCTGCTGGGGGTGCCAGAGTAAGAGAACAGTAGTCATCAGTCCTATTACAAATAAGTTTCAAGGCTTGCACCATTTTACATGTGAAATCAAACTATAAGTGTTTGGCGGACTTCATGACCCTGAGTGACTGCTGTATGCTACAAGGTTGTTTTGTGAGGGAGACTGTCCTTCATTGTATTGCCATCCTGCTGAGAGAGATAAAAAGCACCTCCATTTCATTATCTCCGCTACTGAATGAATGCTATGACCTTTAGCTTTTCTTGGGGCAAAAAAACGCTAATCTAATGTAGCAGGCAGCCCTAACCTTTAGCATTTTATAATTTACCACACTATTGCCGTCATCATCATGTAATCATTATATACTATGTCTATGTAATTGAGATAGCATGTCATTTTTAATCAAATACACCACAGAACCAAAGCCACTGATACAGTTTAGCTCATCCACGTATTCAGTATTTGTAAGCCATGTTCTATGTTCTGACAGAGTATTGATGCACTACGACTTGTAGTTATGTAATGACTATGCCAGATGTACCATCATTATACCTTGATGTACCATCAGTTCATAATCCATTATGATGTCATTTCCTTTATGGGGCCTACTTTTTCTTATCACTGAAAGGTTAATCATGTCCACTTCTCCGACTGTAACATGACCACCACAAAGAATGTTGCTTGGAAGAAAAGACAACAAGAAGCCACTGTATTCAGTCCACCATATCAAAAAAAAACACAATGCAACAGTTGCTACCAAAAGGAGTAAATCTAGGATGGTGTTTTGTAAGGTCAGCTTAGCTTAAGAGCCACAGTAAATATGATTGGACAAAAACAATGTGAGAACGGGTGGACTATCTAGTGTCTTGCTATTTCAGGCACGCACTGTGAAGGGATGCCTGGAAGCAGCGTGGCAGAGAGCTACACCCGCCCTTTCCCTTTAAGAACCCGGTTTCTTACCAAAAGGGATTACTCTTCCACAAAACCTGACCAACATTGATTTCTGACCATCTGGACGGCAGTGAGAGTTCATTACATCGCTGGGCCACCCCGACAAGCGGTGCTTGCTGATGAAACAGTGGTGTGAGAGCATATTAAATCTTCCGGGCAGAATAAGCTGCCCTCAAATCTGCAGACCGAACTGCTGGACACAGAGGACTAGTGAGTGTGAGAATGCTATTGCATCCCTTCACAGCAGTGGGTGGAACAGAACAGTTGTGTGTGAGAATGTAGAACGTGTGGAAATAACCTGGCACAATGTCACCTACCCCTGTGACAAATATGTCAAGTAATAATAATATCATCAACGGTGACGTTAGATAGACATTTTTGGGCCCGACGCAAGAATACCCCACCTCCCATTAGTAAAAATAATAATTGTGTCCTCAAAAGCCCCCCTGTCAAAAGCCCTTAGATTTGTCCTAATTTTACCTCGCCTGGTTGCATGGCATCCTTGAATATCTTGCAGCAAAATCAATGTCGGACAACATATATCTTTCCAAATGCAAAAAATGTATGCTCGACTGAAAATGGTAAGATGGAATACATCCAATTAGATCTTGTGTGAGATTGGATGGCAACCCACAGTGTGTCTCTGGCTTCTGTCATTTGATTAATGAGCCATCATGTTTAATAGGGTTCCCTGCATTGAGCTGCCAACAGCAGGAAAATATGCATTAAGACTTATGCTACAAAACCATCACCACAGCTTTGATTTGATGTGGATTTTCTCTCGTGTTCCTGATTACTGCTGTTACATGATGGCTACTTGTGGGCCACTTACATGTCCTCTTGGGGATAGTGTTGTAACTGGTCTTTCATATGAATCATATGGCAGTATAATACTTAAGGATAATTTTCATTAAGGCACATATATAAACCCCTTCAAGGTACTGACCTAGACCCGCCTTCCTCAAACACTGCACTTTTCGTTGTCATATCCTTGATTCCTGGCATATCAGCAGTCCAACTCCTGGCATACCAGCAATTTAACCACATGTTCTTTATAATCAAGTCCTATTCACACCTCTACCGGTGTAAGGCCCAGTAAAATCAAAAATAATATCGTCTTTGAGTTGTTACTAATTTCCTTGTTAATTTCAAGTTATTATGCATGTTTCTATAAGATACCATTAGGTTTCAAACTGGTGAAAATATAAGCCAGTAGTTTCTGTGTATGGACACTGTGGCCAAGAAGGTTTCAAAAAATGAATGTAAAGTCATTGGTGGGCTCAACGCACTGAGACACAGCCCACGTAATGCTATACTGTGCTAATGTGATGGTGTAAGCAGGATGTGTTTTAGTCCCACCTTACTTTCAGCAACAGCAAAAAGCAGTGAAAAACTGACTCCAGGGGTTTAATTCATCTTTTCAGATACACCTTATGGAGTGCACTTTCAGGTACACTTTGGACATTTAGGACAGTGCCCTGCTGATAAAGTCTCTTTATTTACTAGTCTCCCTTTGAAGTCATAAATCTAAACATTGTCACTGATACAATGAAAAATGAAAGTTAAATCACTGACACTACTGGTAATTATTTCTCTACATTATCTACAGCATATGTAAATAGGAGAACAAAGATAAAGGTATAAATATTAAACACTAAATTAGTTATTTCTGGTTAATTTTCACAATTTTAACTTTTTTGTGGTAGTATGGATCAGGACACAGTCTACCAATATATATATATATACAGGTAGTTATACACACACAATATAACTATAACAAGCATATATATCCTGGCGGATCGTTAACTGCACCCTACAGCAATGTGACTAGAATTTCAGGGTCCAGTGTTTGTGACTTCCTCCTGGAAGCCAGGCTCATTTCCAGGCAGAGCTGAGCTGCTTTGTCACTTGTGACTTTAACGGCTGAGGGGGAGCCTATAAGCTCTCCGCAGAAAATAGTTTTTAGATGCCAAAAGTGAGTAAACCGAAAGAAAAAAGCCTGCAACTCCAAGGATGGTGAGATTTGAAATGGCATTGCAATAGCGTATCTGGTCGATGGTTATTTTTTTACTGCCTATATGTCCGGAACTGTTTTGGGCTTTAATGTAAAGGCCTTTCTTTTGTAGATGGCCCACCACAGAATCCAATCTAGTTTTCTTTTGAAAGGGTTCGGTTGGACGAATGTACACCCTAAGGGCAATTATGGCAGATCTGAGAGAAACAATAGGAGCTGGAGTGTTTAGCAGAGCCAGAGTAATAATTATCCTCTGACAGACTGCTTCGCCAGCACATCTCCGCCCATATCCAAGAGAGGATCTCCATAATTAACTGCTCCAAAGGAAAAATTCGCTCGCAGCTAAACCGCATTAAGACAGCTCGCCCATAACTTGCTGACCACGGTGTGCTAAATGAATCGTATATGTCTAATAATAATTCGGTCTCCGTGTGTGAAGTCTTGTGTAAGTGCTTGCTTGTTTTACCAGTCATTCAAAGTCTTATCCAAAGCTTTAATTTTTTAATTCACCCGTTATGTTAACATGGTCATGTAATCTTCTTCTGGAATGCCAGGGGCATCATTCTCTCAGTTATATGAAAGTGTAAGAATACTGAAATTGTAAGAGGATGGTCACAGCCACTTCTAAACACGTTGTACCCTATGAAAGAGAACAACATTGGCCAATCCACCCCCTGCAATAATAACAGTAGTTTTGATTGTTATGTGGTATGAGAATCCCTTGATAGTTATAACCCCCACACACCCACCTCTACTTGCAATATAAGACACACTCAGAAATAATGTGGCAGTAGGGGACAAATCTGTGTATTAAGGTACAATCAGCATTAGAGTACCATCAAAAGGCTAATGTTTGGACCTTAAGATACTGATGTGTACCTTTTTAGCTCTGTGACAAGCTTTGTACCCCTAAAAGTACAGTTCTGTACCTTCTTTTCTGAGAATTCAGTATGAACTATGCAATGTCACTTTAAACACGTTTATGATACAAATAGAAGGATATTAAACTAAGTATGTAAAGCCATGCAGATATGAAAAAATGTTGCAATACTAAGAAGTTTTTGTCTTTGTTCACCCTACAAGTTGAAATTGGCTCTGATTGAGAACTACAGAGGGACAAACTTACTTAGTGCGGTTATAGCCCATGGAGGTCAGCAAAGCAAATTCAGAAGTGCCTTTCACCCTGTTACAAGTTGATGAACCACTAAAAGGATTTTGAAAACATTATTTTAAGGTTGAAAAAAATACTTGGTGTTGCTTTAATATTTCAAGACTTTGAGCACTGCATGGGATTCACACTCCAACACAGCCCAAACGATTATCTGCTTGGCTGTCCAGTTTCTACTCTTCTCAAGCTCCAAGCTCCAGGCCCATCCACATGCCCTAAATATATTTTCTAATCTTGTTTGTGGTGCAGCCTGTGTACTTGTTTACAGTGTTGCCTGCATTAATAATGCTGAGCTCCTGTGATATTATGGTGTCAAGTTATTTCCACTTACCACAGGACAGAGAGCATGGAAATAGGTCTGACCTACACCTTCCGAGGAACAGAAGTCTTTGCCAAAGGTCGTAAAAGTACTTTAGAGTTCAAACTATTTGAGGATAAAAAGAACAACAGTGAAGGTGTCTACACAATCATTAAAAAACACAAAAAACTTTGTGAGCAGTTAAGAGGCATTTGCAGTACTGGCATTTGCCATGGCTTTTCATAGATCTCTGCTCATCAATAACACAAGTGCAGGACGGGTCATCCTTTAGGTTACCAGATGGTAAATAAACACATCAATATGTTACATGCAGTTGGAAAGATGTGTGTTTTGCTGTCTGAAAAGTATTTTCTTTAAAACTTAGCCACGTAAACACTGTCTGCATGTGAAGTATGCTGTATGTTGTCACTCTAAACTTTAACTCTAAACATGAAAGGCATTGATTAAAGGAGACCCCACCTAGCTTCTATAAAGTGTATAATGAGAACTTTTTGGAGGAGATGTGACTTCTGCTGGCACAGAGTAATCCTATCTTTGCTATAAGACCCATTTCTATTAACAGATAATATCTGTAGAGAGCTACAGGTATAAGACTGGATATCAGAGGCGAGCACCTTATTTAGCCATGAGGTGACACCTCTTAACACCACTAGTACTAGCCAGTACTAGAGGTTACAAACCCGTCATGTCTTTGGATACATCTACAGCCTCTTGATATAAAAATATAGTGGGGATGATTTAAGAATATTGTTTTGGTACCATTTTCTGTTAGTTTGTATTCACAAGACTTCGTGAAGGGTTATAATGCATTTATAAATTATGTAAAGTATTCATTATAAAGTATTCAACCATTTATACATACTCATGACTGTCCTCCTAAGGCGTTATAATGCTATGTCTTAAGCCCTATTCCAACTTCAAATGACACAGTGCATACTTGGTTATAAAGCTTTGCCTGTCTTACGAGAGCAGTCATGACTATTTATAAATAGTTATGAATACTAATTTCAACCATGATTAGGCTTTATAAAAACATTATAACCCTTTATGAATGTGTTTATACAGTTTAATAAATACATAGAAATATTTTGCTTTTTTAGTATTTATCACTGTAATATAATGAAAAGGTATTACTGAAAATATACCAACTCTGAGCAGTAAAAGCCCCCAATACTTGCCAGTGTCACTGGCAGACCATAAAAACTGCATCTCACTTTGTCCATCCAAACAGAGATTATCGAGTTGGGACCTTTAGGCTGCTAAAGCTAGGCCACCCAAAATTCCTGCACACTGGCGATATGATACATCAAACAGATCTTAAGTCCATTGCATCCGCTCCTCCCAGCTAAGTAAACACACCGCTGATCACTCACTAATGCTGCTCAATCCAATCTCTCTGGGTTCAGACTTCTACTACTTTCTAAAGAGTAGCTTTAAATCAGAGGCTTGGTGTGGGGGGAAAAAACACATTTCATTTAATATAGCCTCATGATTTTTTAATTACACAGGATGGCAAGTCAATTCATCACTGGACCAAAAGAAGAAAAACAGAAAAAAGAAAAAAAAAAAAAACAATGTGTTAAAGCAACACTGTAAACTAATCTGTACGAAAAATTATTTGCAGTTGGTTGACAGTAGTTACATAGCACCTGTCTTGTGGCTACAGCTGAGTGATTGGTTAATGTCATACAGAGTGGGCCACGTGTTTTCATACATGTTTAACATTTTTTTAAATGTTTCAGATGCCCTACAAATATGCATTTGACAAAAATGTTTCTTTTTCCTATGTAAGGAAACTAACGGGCCACCCTGTAGTTTGAATTTTGAACATATGATGTATGTATGCATACATTTACACCCATGCACAGACACAACACCATCTTTCATCAGTGTAAGCAAAAAGATTACCATTAACAAAATTCATCGAAGGATTAAGGGGGCGGGTTAAACAACTATTTACTTTACGGTGCACCAGATGTGGAGGTCACTGAGACAATCCTCAACAGTAAAGCCACCACCAGAAAGCAGAAGCTTGCAGGCTGCAGGCTCGGGTCCGCAAGCAGCGGTTACTCCCCCTGGGAAAAGTTCCTAAGACTGACCCAGAGCCCCCTTCTCTGCTCCAGATGGGCAATCAGGAGGCTGTGGATATCCTAATCCACAGTGGCTCCATCTGCTGAATGGACCCTATGCAGGGGATGGGATGGGCTGGGCTGGGCTGAGCTGGGCTGAGCTGGGCTGGGCACGGGGCAGAGAGGATGGGAAAGTGGGACAGTCGTGGCCACAGAGGTGAGGGGTCACTGGGTTAAGAGCACAGCTGCAGCTGCAGCTGTAGTCTGTGGCTTTGACATGTGGAGCCTGTGTCACAAAATAACGCTACATAATCGTAGCCCTTTTAGTTGAACCTCAGTGCCATTTAAATTTAAAAAGGTTATGGCTAGCCATGAATAATCAAATAGAGTTGTGGGAGAATTAAAATGTAGAATAGGCCTACCAGTTTGTATTAGAACAATAGCTATAGCCAACACAAGTCTAATTCAGCCATGACCATCACTTTAATAGCCTCCTATAAATTCTTGTGCACCCTCTGCTTTTGCTAGTTCTTTGTAGAGGCCTTAACCACTGAAATGGCCATCTCATCAGCGCTTAAACCCCCCACTGGAGACAGCGGTACGTCACTTACATCAATCCCCAGCCTTATCCTGATCATGTCCTAGTTGTATTAAAGCCTTTATTTCAGGGCAGAACTGGCTCTTCGGAAATAACGGATACATTATGAGCTTGGTCAGCACAGTAGGTGTAATGAACATGAATTACCGTGAATGCTGAAAAATATCAAACTGCTGTCATTATCCAGATGTGCCGATTTGTGAATGGTTTGCATTTCCTCTGTGCTTTGGTTTCACATAAAGTTACAAATACTGGTATGTCTTTATAATGTTATAGCAGGTCACATGTACAGTGTTTGCTCTCTATTGTACACTTGCCACTTACAGGGCAGTCGAGATTGGAAATGCGCCTTAGCTGTGTGTGCTAGTTGTTGCACAAAATGCCAATAAAGTTCATCTTGAGTTTTAACTTTTAAAACTAGACTGTTCAAAAGAAATATGTTATCGCGTCTGTTAATTTAAGTATGCAATTAAAACAGGGAAAAAAACAGTGATGGGGTGAGGTACGGAAAATCCAAATGACATACAGGTCGAGGATCTCTTATTGCGCTACAGCGACGTAGTATTTCCCCAGAAGCATATATAACAAGACAAGAAACTTACGTGAACACAAAAAATAAAGTTGAGGATCCCACCAGAAGACATGCAGCAGTGGCCACGGGTATGTAGGCGCTGGGTTTATATCTTTCTCCAGCGCAAGCCGGCATCCTGAAGTTACCAGTGCTTCATCATTTATCCTACCACATACATCGTGTTAGTGAACACTTCTAAAATGGCCCCTACTCAACCATATAGGTCCCAGTGTCCACATATTTAAAAGGTTCGAGATTTCACTCTGTTAAAAGTGTATCTGGACAGTGACTCGTGTCAGCGTTGTGAGTACACCAATGGTTTTAAGGGAGGAGCCTTCATTCAAATTAGCCATGATTTCATGACGTGCTTGCCTTAATCTCCATGAGGAATAGCCTACTGATTGTGCCTCAGAAACCTCACTTATTCACCACTAAATATAGTGATATAGTATAGTTATTCATTTACTTGTTCTATATTTCCCCAACATTACAGCACGTCCTAACAATGTGGGCGCAATTGATTTGCTTAGTTATTTTTGCCTCTTTTCCCAACTTCCCGGCACTCCCCTGTATGCATTATGTAGGCCTACATTATTTTCTAGTGAGCGCGTTTCTTTTTGCTGACCAAACGTTAGGACCAATATAAATAATAAATGAGTTCTTATTTTTGTGAATGATGTCAGCCTCATATTCTTTGTAAAATACGCAGTAGCACCCAACTGTTGCACTGTTTCTATTATAAATAAAAGTAGTTCACCATTGACCCCGACGAATATGGGGTATAAGGCTCTATGTAAGGTACAGGTGGCTGTCTGAACCTCAAAGCCAATCTTTTTGCATGTAAATCAAAAAAAGAGACATAATGGCGCAAATAGGCTACACCTATTATTGTTCAATTAGCGCTCGCTTTCGCCCCCTGGTGGTTCCCCAGACGTGCACTGTTCTAGATGCGTTTCAGAAGAATAAGAAAAGTGATGAGGCAATTTTCAATATTTGGTTAAAAAACATAAATCTGAATATTTCATTTATTTTCTTAAAAGAAAAATATTGAACGGGGTGTCCAACTGATTAGGGTAAAACAGCACACAGACAGAAATACTGGGTGGTACAAAACATACTGCACTGACAGAAACTAATTTAAAAGCAACAAAACAGGACGGTTATAATCGCAAATGTACAGTTTCGTAAAATATTTGTTAAACATTAAAAATAATTGATAAAACATATCTTGCAAATCAAATGTTCATAAAGAGTATAACTCAAAACTGTGCAAAAGCATAACATAGTCATTGAAAGCTGCAAAACTGCTTAAGTGCATTTCATTTAATGTAAGCCAAGCTTCTTAGACTCTTACAGTCTGTAACACTGACACCTGCTCACACACACACACTGCCCCACCTCACTGCACCCTGTTCCTCAGAACCCCAGCTGTGGGCCCGTCACCTACAAAGGCAGTCAAATAGAAAGGCAATTTGGCCATATATCAACTAACATTCCCACTGAAATTCAGACAAAATAAATGAATAGCTTGCATACAGTGGATACATATTAGCCTATATAAGCACAAAGCAACAGTCAGACTACTGTATGTCTTTAGCATGTCACTGTATATAAACGTGTTTGTATTTGAAATGACAACTCCAGCACGAGAGTGGGAATGAGAGAAACTGCAAAGAAACAGATAGCTCAACATAGTGCACATCACAACCTAGAACTTCATGGACATAGACATAATTAGACATAATTAAACTACCTTGTGCTGTGGCTTTTACATGATGCATCCTACATGCATATAGGTTAGGAAACCACTATAAAATAAAACATTTACAGCAAGACACTGTTGACTGTATTGCCCTCAAACATCAATTATGAGCGTTCAGCATTGCCAATAAGGCTCTGGGAAATGTTTAGAAGGTGCCTTTACATGCCTTTTAGTTAGCTATTCCATTAGTTTTTAGCATGTCCCACCTGGAAGTCTGCTGGGGGGGCTGTAGCCAGGGGAGGCAGGGAGGCTTCCAGGACGGCGTAGCCAGCTGGGGCTGGTGAAGCGCGGGGCTGCTTTGCGAAATGGGGTGGATGACCGTGGATCTTGTGGGGGTTTCGGAGAAGAGCTGTGGGGCCACCTGTAAATCAATTAAAATTAATTAGAAAAAACTCCAAAATCAATTTGCAAATTCAATTTGCATCAATAGAACCACACACACACACAACAATGCATCCATATGTATATGTTAATGTATATGTTAACAAGCTCATAACACAGGACTGAGGCAACTTAAACAGTTTAAAAGTGAATATGCTTCATGACAGATGAAGTCCCAACATGAAGTAAATATTTAAAAAGAAAACCTCACAATGAATCTGAAATCCCAAGTAGGCATTTAAATACACTGAATGACAAAGGTCATCGGTGTTAAACATGATAAAGGACAATAATGAGAATTCGCTACCTTTGCCTTTGGTTGGATGGATAGGCTACAACAGCGCTCCTCCATTGTGCAATAGATGGGTATCTCTGAGGGTCAATCTGGATCCCTTCCACAGCTGATAACACTTCATTGTCCAGGCTGGTGGGTGAATCACTGAAGACAATCAAGAAAATTCACACATTTCAAAATCCACACATTTCTGTAGTCAGCTGCCACAGACACATCTTCGTCATCATTATCATATTTTTCACCACACACGATATGATGCAATACTACTTTATGTTTATTTACTTTTTATAGTCAGTCTGTTAGGACTAAAAACTCCTCTTGCATCCCTGGCAGACTCATTTAAATACAAGGACGTGTTTTTTTTGGGGGGTTTTTTTACACAAGATACAAAACATGTAGCATGGAACATTTACAACAACAACAACAACAACAACAACAACAACAACATGTACCCTGGCACACCACATTATACAATAACATACAAGTATAGCACAAACCCAAATCAGAATCAAATCAAAACTTAACTCATCAGTAACTTACCCTACAAAAAACTGGCTCCGGTCACTGGATGTGTCTAGGCCTGAACTCTGGACGGACTTATAGGATGAGCAGGTGGAACCACAGCTATGCCCGTTCCTCCGGCTGTCATGGCAAAAGGTGCCGCTGTTGACCACCAGTTCTGAGTGTGTGTCCTCATCTGCTGTCAGGTACTCATCCGAGGCCCCACTGGATTGGCCGTCCACCCTGTCTGTCCGTTCCTTCTTGTGCCAGTTCCTCCAGAAACCTGGATCGCTCAAATCAAGACCCTCCACCTCGGGCTTTGAGTGGTCCGAATATGCCACCCCAGACTCTGACTGGTCCAGGCCTTCGATGCCTGAATCGGACTGGTCCAAGTCTCTCAAGTGCGGCAGTGCTGCGGTTTTTTCTTCTCCTCCTTTGTTGTCTTCTTTGTTTGTGGAAGCAGAGCTGCCCAGGACGGAAACGCTGTCAAACTTTGACATCAGGTTACAGACGGGGGCTGAGGAGGAGTCTGCCAAACTTCTCTCAGGCGTTGGCGTTTGCTTGGCCTGACTGAGGCTCTCGCTCTTTTTTCTGTCGTTTATGTGATGAAAGGGATCCTCCTTGTCTGGAGCATTCGTGGTGGTATTACAAATGGGCACTGCACTCAATGTCTCTGTTGGAAATGAAACACATGGAAAAACACTAAAACCTTTGTGTACTGGTGCTAGAGAGAGTACAATGTGGTTTAAACTGGTTTAGCAATTAAAAATCTCCCCTCCCTCACCCCTCCGTTGCCATTTCCGTCACATCGAGGGAGCGAGCGCACTATCCAATAACCTTAAGGAATGTTAAGCGTATGTTCAGCAACAAAGAACACCATTGGATAATTCATAAAGATTACAGGGACTACAGAGGAAACCCCATCGACATAGGTCTATTTCAGTTCGGCCCAGAGTTACGTATTTAATGGATCAGAAAATACAAGGTCGACCTAGAAGAATTCAGTGATTGAAAATCACTGTAAAATAGTGATAACCCTAACCCTAGCAATATTAAGCAAATAAGCAAGCAAGGCACAAAATTAACAGTGAACATGGGATCAGAAAATGTGAAATATCTCTAGTCTCGTGCCACCAAAGCAACCCACCCAAGAGTTCTTTCAAAAGAAAAAAAAAGATCATTGAGCATTGTATCTTAAGCTGAGTGTTTCTTCCAACCTCATACGATACACATCACAAAACAGAGGCCACAATAGGACACTTATCACGGTACATGTTCATTCTGAATAATGACCATGTCTGAAATAGAATTCTTTCTACTACCTGTGTAATGTCTATATGACAACAAAGGCAAAGCAAAAAGGATTTACACCTAAGTACTAAGGCCAACAAAGACCATAAATACTGATATTAAATTTCTTTTAAAATTCAGGTTTCCAATTCTGACAGATATTTTAAGTTGTCTCATCTTTTTTCTTTTCATTTTCTACTGCTGTATCGAGACTGCAGCAACTGTATTTCTACAGGAGTCAAAGGAGCTAAGTTGTAAGCAACTGGACTTCTCTTCGGAGCTTGAGAAAGCTTCAAAAAGTCCAGCTGTGTACAACTTAGCTCCTTTGACTGCCATGACCTAGATGAATGAGAATCTTCACAGACGTATCTCTATACATCACAATATCACATATATTTTGAGCAAGGCCCTGGATGTGTCTGAGGCATGTCTTACTGGAGGACAGCATGGCACAGCCCCTGTTGCTGGCCCCTTTCTTCCTCTCAGAGTCCCAGTGGAGAGGACTGCAGATCCTCCAGTGCAGGTAGGCCTCTAACAAATCCAGGCCCTCCTTCACAGACAGATCCGCAAAACTGTCCAGGAACTCCCAGTATTCAGACCAAGGGTAACCACGCTCGTGGGCCAGCTCCCTGAAATGTGACAAATCTGCAGTGAGTGTACACAGTGTACACAAAATGTATTTGCACAGTGTACAATAAGACTTATTCGCTATAATTAAATTTACTGCATATGTGCTCTTGAATGCCCAGTAGAGGAACAACCAAAAAATGTGAAACGTATCAGAAGCCCCAAGGTCACCACAATGCACTGTGGTGTCACATAGTGAAACAGCTTTTCAAAGCTTTTTGTGGTTAGTGTAGGTAGAGCTAAACTAAAATGTATCCTGCTTACATTATGAGAATAGGTTCAGCACAGTATAGCAAATACTTTTTGGTATAGCATTGTATTGGTGATGGTCTTGGCACTTTGAGCCTGTGTGCCCACAGCATCCAAGCTCAGAAACTACCTATATTTTCAGCACTTAAAGACCTACATTTACATTGTAGCAACATTTACATTTCCTCAAAAATAAACAAGTTAATTAGTACATTCTTCTTTTAGTATGAGGAACTTACGGAAAATATTATTTTGACTTTAATGGGCCTTAAAAACAATTAAATCGATTCATTTCTGCTGAATTTGTAATGTCTGTCTATGTGGAATGTCATTACTACTACACCAGGAAATAAACAGAGTGGTAAAAGAAACACAGCTATTCCTCAGTTCAGTGGCATCCCTGTCATCTGCCTCCAGAACTGATGCTACCGGTCCACCAGGTCATACCTTCCAACCCGCTCAGCTCCCCGTTCAGGATCAGATTTGAGAATGTCATGGAAGTATTTTGCCCGATCTCTCGGTGGAGTTTTCCATAGTTTGTGGAACTTATCAGCCTATAAGGTTGAAAAGAAGATGGCAAAGCAATCTCTCTAAGCAAGGATATGGCCAAAGTTTACAGAGAGGGAAAACACAACATTCAATCAACATTGCACAGTTATGCAAATGCTTAAAAACTGACTTCCAAGTCACTTCCAAGTGATAACATTGAATGTATTCAGTGTACCTAATTACATCATAAGAAACAGCTACAACACCAATTAACAAACCTTTAAAAAACTTTTTCAAATGAAATCAAAACAGTAGTACCTTGGAAGCACTCAGAGGGCCAGCAAAAGCGGCGACTGTCATGGTCGCATCTCTGGGCGTTCCCGCTACTCCATGACCCAGGGAGCTGTCAGTCAACGGCCCCAAACATGGTGACCACGGCCCACCAATCACAGGCTGCAGAGTGTTGTCTGCCGCCCTCAGTAACGGCACATAGAAGCGATCTGTGTTTGAGGGAGACCAGTCAGTCACTTGGTTATGTAAGCACTGTGTCACACAATTTCACTACCAACTGTTCCTTACCCTCCAAGTATTCTGTGATCTTCAGTTTTGTTTCTTTGGTTTTGTTTTTCCTTTCACAAATCACCTTTAAAGGCGTAGAACACAAGAACACAGTCAGGTAGGTCTAGGCAGTGATCACATCTAAAAGGGTGCATTACATTACACTTAGCAGATGCTTTTATCCAAAGCGAATTACAATTGAGGAAAACAATCAAACTGACACTAAGCAGTCGGCACTCTCTTTCTTTCATACCTCAGGCTGTTAGGCAACACATTGAGCATTTAAAATGTACTTCTATTCTTTTTTTTCCAGTTTTAACTTCTTGAACCATTTTAATTGTTTTAACTGTATTTATGTAATTTCCGTAACAACTCGTCCACACTTTTTAATTTGTGATTGTGAGCATGAAGGTAATTTGAGGTACCGGTAAGAGTCCTGCCATTACTGCCATTTTAATGGTTGAAATAAAACTTCATGGATGGACTTTGAGCTGTATTTATAAACAGCCAGCACCAGCTCTTGGCTTACTTACACTGGCAGGCCTCTGGTTGTACTTGTTCCTGTGCTGTTTATCCGTGGCAGGATGGGAGCAGAGTACATTCACCACCTCTGGGCAACCAAACTTGCATGCAAAATGGAGCGGCGTCTCATTGTTCTGTGGAGACACCAACAGCAGCACATCGTTATGTGACAATGTCAAACCAGGACACAAAAATGGTAAAAATGAACTGGTTTGAATTCTGAAAGCAGCACATGGAATTACCACACAGACCTACACCTATTACACATATTACACAATGACATTACTTTATCCAACATTCTTAAGGGAATAGAACTGCATATGGGCAACTAGTAAAACTCATTCTAATGCACATATGTTGGTGCTTTGCTAGGCACTCACTTGTTTATCTGGCATGTTAAGGTAGAGGTCCACAATGTAATTCATACGCTCCCACAGCATAGTCTCTTGGTCATCGGGGTACATCAGACGCATGAAGTCTGGGTTCTCCAGTGTCTCCAGAACCAGCTGGACCATCTGAGGACGGTTCTCTTTCGCAGCCACATGCAGCACATTATACCTGCAACCCACCTAAAAAAAAAAAAATAAATAAAATAAAAAACACAGGTCCTTTGTCACTGTCACTGACTAGCTCTCAAATCGATAACAAACAACTCCACTAAAAGTACACTTTCACTGAGAGTATTATGTGGAACAATCTAATATTTACGGTTGCACAGTACTGTTCCAGAAGAATTCAATGTTCAATGCAGCCTGTGGAGAATATTTGTCTTCAATATCCCTTTATCTGGATGCAAGTGGTTTTTAAACCCAATGGACATGATAGACAAATGGTAGATAATGTAAATTCACTGAACCATTTATCTAAGTATATTGTATAGTACTGAACTACAGTATACTGACTGCATACAGTTCATCTGCATCAAAAAGTGTTGTATGCAAGACATTTATGGCAATTAATTAATAATAATAATAATAATAATAATAATAATAAAGTGGCCCTGTTATGCTACCAGAGATTAAGGAGACAAGTTCAATGAAAGTACTAATTTCATTGGCAGCAATAGTACAGCCAGAGTATTTGCAAATATTCTGCAAATTCTGTTTATGTTTTGATTTTATGCTTTGCCTCTAGAGAGTAAGCAACACTTTATAGCATTTTGCATATCATTGCAGTACCAGGTTTGGCCACAATCCTACACACAGCACCTTTAACTACCACAAAACTGAAGAAATCATACTGCCTCTATGGTCTGTGGAAAAGATCCTTGCCTGCACAATGGTGGGATTATCCGCAGACCCAATAAGGTACCGAGGGTTTTCCCAAACCAGCTGACGGAAAGCCTCTTCATCTCCACTCTCCACCGCTCTCCTGAGCTTTCCAGTCAGGTCTTGGGTGTGTGGGCTCTTAAATTCATTTGCCTTCTCCACATTCAGAGCTGTACAAACCAATGGTCATGTGTTGGACATTAGGTTAAAAGCACACCAGGTGAAGTCCAAGTGATCTTTCTACACTAAGCTCCTTCCACAGACTTGGAATTAATGTTTTACAAAACACTGTCCATCTTCGGGACTTGATGATGTTGATGGGGGGTTAATGGTATGGATGGATCATGCGGTGTTCTCTTTACAGACAGTGGGGGCAGCGGTGATAGCCTTCAATCACCCAGTGACAGGCGATTTAACCGTCTACCTCCAAATGAAGCTGATAAATGATCTCAAACATCTTGCCTGGTGTGCCCTTAAGACTACAGGTAGTAAAACAGCAAACTGAGTTATCAATAAATTAACATAAATGGGGATGATTTATTTATTACCCTATTCCAATATCTAATTGACATTAATTGTCTGCAATATTAATCAATACTTACAAAATATTCTCTTTAAATCAGTTGTTAAAGTCATTACAAAATAGGCTTTGGAACATACCAACATGGGTGACACTGTTTGATGTCACCTGTGCTTCTGACCCCGGAGACCTCAATGGTGATGAGCCTTCACAAGTGGCCCTGGCAAACTGCTCTGCATCTTCTCTGCAGGAAAATACTTTAAACCTGGCACCTTTCATTCTCAAGACAGCATCCAACGCTTTCTTCTGGTCTGTGTAAACATGGATGCCATCTGTAGGAGATAAAAGAAACACATATCAGTTAGAACTGGACTACTAGAGAGTTCGATAACACTGTGGACTGACAAACAAGGGGGCATGGATCCACTCAATACCACAAAAGGCAGATCAAACAAAACTAATTGACTGTGATTGATCAGTGATGAGATGAAAACAAGGAGGCAAGATGCATTCCACATTTCAGTGTCTTCAAAAAGATTCTGCGGAAGACATCAAAAGGGCTGGTCAATCCGACCTTTTGATTAGAATGCCCAGCTGATCTTCGCCCTCCAAAACTCCCCACCCCCCCAGCCCCCCCCCCCCCCCCCCCCAACACTCTGAAGCAGGCAAAACCACAAGGTCATATTACTGATTCTGCGGAATGTGTTTTACACATTTACACTGTAGACTTCATATAGCTTCACAATTGAAGGTAATGTTACACATGTATACAAGCTTAGCACACAAACTTACAAACATGCCTTAAAGGCCTTGATACGATATACTTTATTGTCCCAAAGGCAAATTTGCCAGACTCATTTGTTCCCCCATGGCAAACGAACCTGCCTGTGCTAGCTTACCATCTCTTTCTGGTGAGTCCAATGGTGGACACACTCCATAGTAATGAGTGGGGGACTTGGGCAGAGATGATTGGCCATTTTGTGCCCCATTCCCCTCCCCTCCCTGTGGACTGCCCAATCCTGGGAGGGAGATCTTCTGCTCCAGCCTGTGACCAGAGCTGCATTCCCCACTCGTTCGTGAACCTTCACAAGCCACCGCCTCCACCACATTGCTGCTACTGCTGCTACAGTCTTTTGCCTTGCTGGGGCTGTCCGTCTCATTCTCTCCAACCTCTGGGGCTTGGCTCTCCAGGAGTTTTCGAGCGAGCTTCTTCTCAAAGGTGACCCTAGTGGTGCCAGTGATGGGTCCACATTTGAGACCAGCACTGAGGATCTCCTGCCGCAGCTGTTCAGCAGTCAGATCTTTCAACCTGCTCAAAACTTCCTCCATAATGTGGTACTTCTACAGCTGTGGTTGTGAACTGGACCTTGATTAGTGCAGATCAGAGAATAAGAATTGGTCATCATCACATACTAAAAACAATATACTTTTTGTAGAAATTCAGCCATAATAGCCTATTTTATTACAATTTGTCATAGCACAGCAGCAGCAAAAGCTCATTCCGCTTGCAAGTACAATATTTTGTGACCTAATACCAAGGTCAACCAATTTACTTAGTTTTTATTCTGTTCAGAAAAAGCACAATTTAATTTCGAGCAGAAAAATCAGTACGACACGGTTAGTTCTTTTTGTGCAGTATCGATCCTGCATCTCAGGGATATGAACTTAGCTTGTTTTACTCAAAAAATAAAATGATTTAGACAAATCACAAAAAAGCAGATGGCCTGGAGCACAAAACCCTGTTTTGTCTTTTAAAGAAACAATGTGCATTTCCATGTTTTCAGCTTTTTAAGAATATTACGTACCTTTTGTGTTTATTAACAGTATTTTAAATGTTAGCCCATTAACAATAAAAATAAGCAATAAAGATTCACTTGACTTGGTTAATTGTTTAAGTGCAGAAACAACAAGCACTCCAAATCTCCAGATGACAAATACTGACTTTTAGTTTCAATCACAGTAGTTTGTGTGGTTGATGGGCTAATGTGGCATGAGACAAAGACAATGCATATAATGATTCTTGGTCTAGAAAGCTGATTATTTACATATTCCAAGAACCTATTCATCCTCACCTTAAATTTGTAGACCATTGAGTAGGCCGAGAGATGCCAAGTGCGTATGAACACGCAGATAAGCTGGGTGTTGCATGGGCTACAGTCAGCATATTTCATTTAAAATTTAATCTTCGAGAATCTGTCCGATAGAAAGTATGGTGACCAAAATCCAGTCTGTAAAATCAGCTGTTTCATGGGCTCCCAAAACGAGAACACCACTTTGAAATGTCTGCAGTTGTTTAAGAATATTTGGACAGCAGCTGGTACTGCATTTTTCAGACATATTCCATTGTTTACATATACAGCGCATGCTCAGCCGTCTCCACCACAGCTCTGCGTCATCACTAGTGGTCATAGCAGCATACAGCATGCCATGAGATTGACTCAGTATAGTAATGGATTCATTCGATTTAAGTGTTAGAGATATTACGAGTGTGAAGAATAATACGTTATTTCACCCATGGTTAAATCATTGTATCTGACAGCATGAATGGCCAAGTCACTTTCTTTCAAACCATAATCGTAACCAGACTTTTTTTTTTAAGTCAAAGCGAAGCTTTGACGAAGGCTAACTCAACTCATTCAACTCAATTCACTTACCGTTGATTCTCTAAAGTGCTTTCAAACTGGAAACGTTACTCCATCGACATGCCCCACCCTACAGTTTTGTTCTATGTCCGACAATTGTTTCTTAACAACATAGCGATGAACGCAGGACGCAGATATTTCTGATTAGTTTGTTATGTAAATCTGGTAAGTCAAGTTGGCGTTTTGAACAATTTTAGCATGGCATGACATTCCTTCTGATAAACTGCTTTCTCATTCAAGGCTGATGAGTCTGCGCACATTGGGGAGCCTATGTGTGGCCGTTCCCACTTCTTTTTTTTCTTTCCAGATTTAATGTGAAAATAGTAAACCCCGCCTGCTGTAGGAGGCTAAACTAATGAACATAAGAATGTTTACTTAGGATTCTCAAGCATAACCTTACCACTTAAACTGAATTTAAATAGCGTGTTGTATCATTCACAATCATCATTCAAATACGCAGTCCTCTGTAGAACACTCTTAGGCCCTTCTTAAATATCGAACATTTTTAAATGACAAGCTCTGGAAAAGTCTCTATAAGCTACTAAAGCAAGCCCTCTGTGCCTACCTCACTTTCATGAAGAAATTCCTCAGAAGTGACGTTGCTTGCACATACGCACTTTATACAGCAGATGGCGGTAATAGACTTTAATAATAACAAGACGTCTTTAGTTGGCTGCTGAAAGTTAGTCCTCACTGGTCAATCACGTGCAAACTGCCTATTTAACAGAAACAGAAACACATGGCTGGCCTTCATTCTTCAGTTTCTGTTATGAAAGCGGACCTACAGCACGTGCCTAAACATGAAGTGTACTGCCCATGCAAAACACTTGTAATTGCACCTAAGTGTATTGGCCACTACAGTTCATGAAGACTTATGTCTCTGCACAGTGTGTGTTTAAGGTTATGTTATCATCATAGGTTATAACATGCTATGACGTAGGCCTAATTTATTCTTAACCCTAGTCGAAATGGTGGTGTAATAGGCCTAGAAGATTGATTTGTTAACTGATGTTTCTATCAGGACTAGCATATTTGTTACACAAATACCATAAGGATATCTTGGTATCATGGGGTATAGGATGCAAAATTGATCCTATGAAACACAACTCCCATATGCATAGATGTACATACCATGCAGGGATTTCAAGTAAACCTGCTCAGTAGACAAGAAAATAGACTGGCCTGCAAGAGTGCAAAACCGAGGGCTGTGAATGGGAATGACTGAGCTTGAACAAACCAGTTATCCGCCATCTTTGAGGTAAACACAGTTTTAAGGGCCCCAAGGGAGCTTTCTGTCAGAGGACACGATTTTTAGGCAGACTCCTGCCAAACAGTCACCGCCACATGCTGTGGCAGACAAAGGAAAAGTATTCTCTGCCATCTGCCCATGACGGCATTTAGCACTGAACTGACAGATCAATCAGCACTTTATTGGCTGTGAGAGTATCCATGCCTTTTATATCAGATATTCTTTATGTGGACATGCTTTGAAGGACACAGCATCCATGTTTAGTTTTAGGTATAGGTTTAGGTTATATATTACATTTAATTAGATCTTGCAAGACGTTGTAGCCATTATATCTGAAAATAATGTTGGTTGACCAAACTATCAAACTTGGCTTAAATTATGAAAACAATAACCAATGAAAATAAACATGATACGCCAGGCATATGAGTCCACCTGTAGGCTTGTTTTGCTAACCCAGATATACACCACCACAACAACATTCACCCTCAGAGCAATTCTCATGAACACATTCTATCTCTGAGCCCTTACTGGGTTCACTGTAGCCAACCAACCCCATATGCTTTGTTTAAATGAGGGCACGAAAGGTTGGGGAGGGGGGAGGCTGCAGCAGGATAGTGAGACTTTAGAGAAACATTAATTTCCACCTCATTTCCCCCAGGCTGTGCCAAGCCCAGATGGTTGTGTGTGTATGTGTGTGTGCTTCTGCCACTGCTGCATCAGGCTTAGGGAAGATGCCCATCAATCAGCATTTAAAGCCCTGGTCATGTGTCAAAAGGCCAGGAAGATTAGCCCTTGCACTGCCAGACTACATCTCCTTTTAGTTTTTGCCGAGATTATGGTCTGGAAAGAGTCTTCGCAGAAAAGAGCCTGGCTCAGCTAATTTGCCTATGGGACATTCAGCTAGCCAAAGGGGTGGGACTGAGGGCCTGACCAAAGATTATCATTCAAAATCAGAAGCGTCTGTCATTAAACAGGATGCAGGAAGAAAGATTGCTGTAGACCTTGTCTAATTATAGCATAGATTTTTGTATCATTGAAACTAATTTTGCATTCATTTCATTCTCGCTGGCAGCGTCTATTAATAATGTTAATTTTCAACTTTACATACATTAGTCTGGCCTATTAAGGCTCGAAAGGGGCCTAATTTGAATTTAATGTAAAGCACCCTTTTAAAAATATGTTTATTGATGGAAACAGAAGTAATACAGGGGATAAGGTACACAATGTCTACTAAGACAACGATAGTAAAAAAGAATTTTCCACCCTTTTTTAGCCGCAAAGCACCCTTGGCATGTTGTGTCATTTACATAGCGGTGCTGGATGCAATAAGGAGTGCCGGCAGGACGTGCCCGAATGCCGCGGTGCCTGGAGGGGAGGGAGGTCGACTGCCGCTGCTCATTCCCCCTGACCTCCTCCGGTCCTTCTGTCGGCGGCACACAGGTCCGGCGGGATGATGGAAGACGCCACCTGCTCGGGCCTCGGCCCGCTGCCCGCAGCCGAGTTTGATTTCCTCCGGCAGCAGATTTACAAGACAGATGAGGAGCAGCGAGAGGGCTTGCTGGCCAAGCGAGCATGTCGTCTGGCCTCGCCCTGCACTTTTCCGGCACGGCCTGGCGGAGAACATAATTTACGCCGGGCACACGCTGGCATATTTCTCCGCCTGTCTAGCTGATGGAGATTTAGAAAAGCTGTCAGTTGGAAATGTTTATGCAGTAATTGGGGCTGGAGAGCTCTCTCAGAGTCTCTCCCTGTAGCACCGCAAGAAGAAAGATTTTCAACAATTTATACAGACTTCTGAAGTGGGGAATCAGAGAGAGTTGCTCTACTGTGTTGTTGTAGAATGTAGTACAAAGCATCTCCCCTACTGACCCATGTCAAAGAAAGCCCTGCAGTAGTCTACTGACATTTGGCTTAAGGAGCTAAAGTGGACTTATGTGACTGACCTTCGTAATTGCCATCCACCTTGTAGTCCACATGAACTGCCGAAGCACTGACTGGCCAATGGTTTCCATGTTGCCATCTCATTCAATAAATCAAGAGGAGGGGAAAAAAAAACAAAATAATTAAGCACAAAATAGCAGATGTGATTAACAGCGAACCAGATGCACACCCACACACATCTGAGTCATGTGGAGCTGGTAGTGTAGTGGGACGCTGGGGTTAATGCAGGGTTAATCACTGGGTTCTATTTTTTTAATCAGAGAATCACAAAAGAATAACTAATCACATTTTGAAAACAACAAGCATTTCAACATCGAGCCTCAGCCCCAGATATGAGCCTATGCATATTTATGACTAAATGTATTTTATATTTTATTGCAAAGGGACAATGGGAGAGTGTGGTAATACCCTGGCACAACATCAAATAGCTCAAAATAATAGGATTATTTCTAGTCAACTAAGAGGAAACGTATGTAACAAGACATTACAAAATCTATTTGAAACTGCAATTCTGATCTAAATTAAACATTGCCAAATGTCTTCCGATAAGTAAATTGTTATGAGTTTTCAGCTTGGTTTTTTTCTCCCCTGAAAGTTCATGTTAATTGCTATATCAAAGACGTTCTGCATAGGAAAGTCATTATTTTCTAATGAAACATCAAATAGAGAAGAAAACACCAGAAATGAAATGGATTTGGAACCGTGAAAAGCACACTTGTGTTATTTTCAGAAGAGCTGCATAAATGGGGGGGGGGGGATTTTATTATGATTATAAAGAGTGCATCGCTCTTGTTTAATTAGAGCCAGATAAAACATAAAAATTATTCAGCAATGCTAATCCAAGGGGTTTCTCTCATCTACATTACAGTGTAATTTCAGGCTTTCTGAATATTTTACCATCACATTTAATTATCTCTGGCACGTAATATCCTCTCCGCGGGTTCAGCTTTCTCCTCCCTTCAAGTCGACAGAAAGTTCTCTCTTCCCTTCTGTACTTGCTCAATGTTTGCCTCCTCTCCTCCTCTCTAAGGCAAGCGTAGAGAAATATGACATGCGAGGAATAGAAAGAGACAGATAGCTAAATGAATTGAAGTCTTATTCTAATGCCGGCCTCGCATTTGTTTCATTCAGGCAGACTGTCACATAATGGAGACATAAACTCCCCGCTGAGCAGTTTCAGCTACTGTTAGTACTTCCACACACACATGCTCTGGTAATCAGAGCGCATCTCTGAAAAATTACAGTGTTTAGCAATCATGTCCTCTCGAAAAAAGGTTCTGTATCACATCCAATCAACTTGCTCCATTATTTATAGAATCCTTATATCCACAGAACAACTCTGGCAAGGTGAGAAATGATTGCAAATCCTAGCATGACATACATATTTAATGTAACACACAGAACAACATATAAGTGCTTTGTGCCGTGCAATTTTGTCACTGAGATTATGATCACCACAGTGTTATTTCTGCTTTAAACATAATACATAATCGAGCTCCTGCATAATTTACATCACCTGTTATTACAGAAGGAACAAAAAAATGTTAGTTTAATGGAATACGAATGTCATTTTTGATTTAAGCTGGTCACCGAGAGTCCTTCTATTTTACAACATTAATATAGTGATTACTTACCTAACTGTGGGTTGCCTGAAAATGTGTGCTGTTTGCCTGAAGAGCGTATATTTTATTGTAAATTGCTGAGCAGTGTAAAATTACAAGAGCTTTAGTTACATAGACTACTTCTCAGACCATTGCATTAATTACATTGAGTGAGTAGTGCTCTAAAGTATGTTACATTGCCTTTTTTCTTGAGATTAAAATGTAATGTAATAGAACTTGTACTGATAACTGCACCAAAAACTCCATTATACCATTACTGTTATTCATCCCTGAATGTGTAAAAACTAAGACATCACATATGCTGCCAGTGATCAGATAGAGAACAGACATCTAGCTGATCTCGTACCTCAATTGCGAGTGTAAAAAGACCCAGTGTTTACACAAAGCCTGGTCGTCAGGAAGCCAGGTCATCCACGCAGGAAGTAGGGGAGAGGTATTTGACTGCGGGGCACTGTGATGAGTGCAGCTGTTTCCGCTGTCATGCGGCTCTCCAGCATGGAAAAGAGCAAGTCTGTTAGGGCCAAGGCTCAGCATGGCATCACCTGCAGGGAGCGAGACTGAAAGAGGGGGAGAGAAGGAGACAGAGAGAGAGAGAGAGAGAGAGAGAGAGAGAGAGAGAGAGAGAGAGAAAGCCAGCCAGCCAGCCAGGCCTGTGAGAGTGGGACAGCTGTGTTTTCCCCCAGGCAGGGTCCCAGTGATGCACACGTCTCTCCAGAGGGACTCTACCCCCACAGCTGTGCGACTGTTACTCTCTGGCCTGGCAGGGGGTCAGCATGCCACTCACACGGTCATTTTGTAGGGGCCCATAAATAGCCTCCATGGTAACGTTATATGTTTATGTATGAGATGCAAGTGATGATATATGTGCATATATGTGATGATATATATGATAATGCATACTAGGGAGGGAATTATATGCTGATGGGCTTCATGGTAAGGCAACGTAAATGGTATATCAATTCATATGAAATGCAATACCTTTGATCTTATATAAAATGTGCCCTCACAGATATATATATATCTCAATATGGAGAGGTCAGGGCTTTCATAGTGAGTTTAGATGGAAGTAATCTGTTCATTTAGTCCAAAACTATTCTAAATTTAAATCCATTAAACACCAACTCACATCTGTCATTTTGTTATCTGCAGTAGTCTGTAGTTTGTATTCTGTTGTTTAGTCAGGTTGGATCCTTAGGAAATTACGTGGTGAGTTACACACACAACAGGTAATAGGGCTTTGAGGGGGGAGTGGGGGGTGGCAGGGGTGGTGGGGGGGGTGCTTGGTGTACTCCTGACATCCTTCTCCCCCGGTGCCTCACTGTCTCTTCATCTCCCAGCATCCCACTGTGACCGCCTGTGTTTATCACGCCATCAGAGGGCCATCACTCTGCCGCATCAATCCACATCAAGCCGCAATCAGGGTTGCCATGGAGACCGCATGAATGCAACTTGTGTTTGCCTTTCAAGATCTTTTTGATTAAATGAAATTTGTGATCAAGATGTTTGTCAGAGGCTGGGGCTGACTTTGGCAGGCAGCAAAATTGTATGATCTTGGCTTTTTCAAGAACCACCTTGATATGCATCAACAGGGGTGTGTCATGATTCATTTGAGGCAATGTCTGAGAAGGAAACAAAAGAAAGCACTGTTACTCTCAATATTAAAAGCTATGACACAAACCGTTTCGAGTCATTTTTCAAATTTCCTTTCCAAAAAGTTGCTGCTTTTGGGTTTTTTTTCTTTCTTGTAGCCTAACTGCTCATGAATAACCATTAAAAACAACACGACCTGGCTGTCTCCTTTTCCTGAGGTATTAGCATCCACACACAGCTGTCGTTTTGTTATGCATGTGAGTAGACTACCGCGAGGTCATCCAAGTTCTGGCGGCTCTTTGTAGTTTGGCTTTCAGCACAGATAGCTCAGTGTGGGAGGCCTCCTTTCAGAAGGTAAACAGAGCGCTGCTTCAAGCCTCTCATACACAGGAGCTCAGACACCGATATTTATTTGTCTTTTTTTGTGAATACATAGTTTTTTTTAGATGTGTATACTGCTGTTGTTTTGTGAAAGCACAGCTTTCTCTGTGGCAACATCCTGACATGGTTTTTATTAACAAGCACTGGCACATAAATATAAACATCAGAATTTTCCAGGCAAAACTATGGTTGTTTACCTACTTACAGATTTTCTTAGTTGCTTCGGTATATTCCTCAAATCATCCTTGACATTTACAAAACAGTAAGTGGATTTCTCAAAACAATTTGTACAAAATAGCAAAACACCATAGATTACCTGCAAAAGCCAGCCTCTTGCTCAAAATCCTTAGTTCATCTCTCAAAAGTAACTATCTGTGTCAATGAACATGTCAGGTGCCACTAGATGAAGTCCTTGTGTCATTGTGTACAGATAAGACAGTCAAATTGTCTAGTGATTTTGTAAATATAACAGTGTACTTTTGAGGGTTGTTCTGATGTAAACTATGGCTAACGTTTTGATGACAATTATTGTAAATTGCAAGTTACACCTTGGTGTATGTGGGAGATTGATTGCAAGAGACTGGACAAGATTCACATTTACGCTATTTCTGTTCGTACTGTAATTTGTTGTCAAACATGCACTGCATAGCACAAAGAAAAAAAAAACAGAAGAAGAAATGTGAACATAGGACAATCTATAGGTAAAACGGGACATGTAATGCTGTAAGTCAAGATTCACAGGGGAGCAATGTACTAATCCAGGACAGATTTAGAATAACAGTCTAGTGTAGATATACAGAAATATGCTTGACATACTACCACGGCTTGTTCAACCATTTTGCATGTAAAGACTGTGAATAACCTAATGCCTAAATGTTGTGGGGGATGTAACAGAGACCCATTATAATACATTTTGATCAACATGACGGATTGATAATGTAGGAAAAAGCAGAGAATTGTACATAATTATTTGCATGGATGTACCAACGCTTTTGCAACTTGTTCAAAGAAATGAGAAACTGCTTTTTTGATGTGCACAAGTGACACAAAAATGTAAAGATTGAACAAGTAGTTTTGAGAGTTTCAATTCTGATCTCAGAAATGTACCAAAGCGACTGAGAAAAACTGTAATAGCTTTATGAATTTATTTATACAAGCCACTAAAGCAATGGTTCCTCACAGGTTCTTCAAAATACCAAAAGTAGAAAATATATGAGGCAATATCAATGAATAACAGTATATCAGTCCCAGTACAAAATGTTTCCTTCCATCGCAGCTAGTTGCATAGAAAGAAAACAGACTTTTTAAAATTTCAAAAAGAGTTTGCAGTGTTTTCATGTGAGAGTGTACAAAAACATTAAACTCTACATCTACCTTTTTAAAGATTTTCACAGAACAGCATATTTTACAATTAACTGGAACTTTTAGTATATGCATATTTGTAACACCTTTGCTAAAAACTACAGACAACCAAACTTTTCCAACCACTTCATGCCTTATGAGTTTTGTCGGGTGCTTAGCTGGAATTGATCTGTAGAAGCACAACAAACAAGTAAGCAAAACAGCATCTCAACCACCACTGAGATACTTCAGGCTTTATAGGGTATTGGCCATCTGTATTCAGCATGAGGAATGGCCTTGTCATGACTGGCTCCACTTAGACTTGCTTGATGTTCAATATTGGAAGAGTGGCCCCTTTGCACCTGCTTCCACACTCTTAAAATGCACAGGGGGTGTTCTAGTTTGATTGCTAGTTGAAATAATTTGGTTATATTCTGGATGTCAAACCAAGTCAATATAATATTATTTCTTCTTACTCCATTTGGTGTAGACAGACAGACAGACAGACAGACAGACAGACAGACAGACAGACAGATAGATAGATAGATAGATAGATAGATAGATAGATAGATAGATAGATAGATAGATAGATAGATAGATAGATAGATAGATAGATAGATAGATAGATAGATAGATAGATAGATAGCCCTACATAGATACTTTATTCATTCCAAAGAAAATTAAGAAAATGAAAGCAGGTGTATGCTGGTTTTGCTGTGTATAGCTACCTGGTTTTGAGTACTCCGTGCTGTGTGTGAATCACTTTGTTCAGCCCACTGACTCATTGCATTTGACTGGGCGTATTTTGAATTCCCGATGAGCAAGAGTTACACCGCTCAATCGATTCCGCTGCACTATGTAAGATGAATCAAGAGCAGGAGAGGATTTGAGAGAAAACAAATGCTGGAGTCTGACGCTGCTGGCACGGAGCTTCCATGATTGACATTTTCAAACATTTCCCGAAACAAATCCAGCCGCTTGAAAGCACCTCCAAGTCCAATCATGAGAAGTGCTCCGTTTGTAGCGAACTCTGTTTGAGGAGTGGGCGGATGTTTAAGATAAGAGGCGCTGTCAGGCTGTGAGCAGAGCACCTTGGGTATTATCTGTTCCTGTGCCTTTTTTATGCTGGATTGCAATGACAGTGACTTAAGTGGTGAAGTTCTTCACACAGCAGACATACACAGACACAGATACACACACAGACACACAGACACAGACACACACACAAACACACAGACCCCCACCACCACCACACACACACACACGCACACCCACACACTAACACACACACTCATATAAGCTTAATGCACAGCTTCTGTACTGTTTTGAGATCATGCAGACAGCTGTAGTGTGTAGTGAGTGAGAATTTCATACCATCTGGGTCCTGGGGTCACAGACTTTTGTTGAATGCCAAATGCAAATCTGGACAAAAAGAGACCTTGGGGGAACTTAGCCAAGCATGGGCTTACATTTCATAACCAACTGGCCAGAATGCAGTAAATCACTTCAAAAGGTTTACCAGGACTGGTCGTAAAACAAAGTGTCGAGTGTTAATAAGTCCTCTTCTGTTTATACGATGTCTTTTAAATTTCTGTTTTTTTTTTCCTGCTGGTTGAAGATGAATCTTATGTATAAATGTACTAAATTATTTTAGGAAACATGCTACATTAATGCACCCTGGATGTGAAATGTCAGGTAAATGAGAAAAGGAGACTGAAAAAAAAACGTCATTGCTTCCTAATCCTTTCTTCCTTTCTTTTCCTTTCTCTTTGTGAGCAAATAAAGACATGGTTACTAGAAAGCAGACATTTGAAAGCATGGCATTTGTTTCACAGAACCTAATCTAATTTCATTGTGTTGACCATATTGGACTAGATCAAGCATGACTAAAAGACTATTTAAAAAGAAAACAACTCAAAACATCTGTGGACAATCATTGACCAGATCAACTGCATGTAAAAGGAAATATTTGACATCTTAGACCAACTGGGGGTATCTTTACATCAAAGGCTCTCTCAACCACTGCTACAGTATGGCTGTTCCTCATACACTTTTCTTTTCAAAATGTCAAATATTGTGTTTTTTATAATTCATGAATATAGTAAATCATAAAAAAGACTGTTTGTATCTCATAAGTGAGACTGCACACTCAAACCGTTACCTGTTAGTCTCAGATTCCCCAACTCTTGTGGTGATAATCTGCCTGATCTTACATCACAGGGAGTGGTATCTCGTTCTGTGGCTTTATCTCTCCTTATTTAGTTGTTTAGCCTGGAGACCAGAAACTATTCTTTACTATTTCTAGCCACCTCTTATTGGCTGGTGAAGCCAAGTGTATTGTGCCCAGGGCAGGATGCAGAAATCGCTTTGAATATCAGTGGAAGATAAATCAATGCAATCTCTCCGCTCTTCTGTGGCTCGGTCGGCATTGATTTTCTTCGCCCTTTTTTCTTTCCTGTAACTTTCCTGAATCCTGGCGGAGTGCTTGAACTGCAGCGCATACTATAAAAACACGCTCTCCTTTTCACGGGGAAACATCAAACAAGAGCTCTCCTAAAACACATGCGAGCATGTCAGCTCACATCAACTGAATGTCATGACAGCCTGACACATTTCTTTGCCCAGTTGTTGAGACAAAAAACAAACAGAGGTCATGTCGCTTCCTGCAGCATGAGCCAGACAGTTGACAAGATGTTATAATGCTACCAATGTTTATATTCTCAACAACAGATAAAAACGACCACCCAAGAACCAAATGTGGCTTTATGCAGTTCGTTTGCGCTACGCTCCATTTACACACACCATTTACAAAACACCAAGGTGCATCATTAAGCACATGCCACGGCGGAAAGCCCCCTGACAAAACCTCACCTGAGCCCATTTCAGCTATGCTCTACGGCATGAATTGTTACCCCACATCAAAAGACCACATGTGTTTGAAAGATGGCAGCAGTCTATATAGAGAAGGCCCTCTGATTAAACTGAGGTGCTTGGACTATTCCCTTTCTTGATCCACAGCACTATTGTGTGTCTTCTCAGGAAACCGCACCTGTTAGAATAACAAGCCTGCTGGTGTGTTTCAACAGTAATGAGGGTGTTTTTGGTTTGCAACATTTAGTGTTATAGGCCCAAATGGAGAAACTACATTTTATATAGATTATACAAATGAGTCAAAGTCTTTTACACAACATCGTCTAATTACATAAATACATTTCACAGTCCAACACTATAACCGGTCTATCAAAGACTTGGCCCTTTAAAAATTTCCGCGAATTGTCAGCATGGTCCAAATTTTGCCGTCTGGATGCTGACGGCGTCACCCAGGTTACCGCCTTCCTCATCCAGCCATTTGTCGAGCGTGGCCACATTCAAAAAAGCTCTGTGATCTCATTGGTCCATGCTGGTTTGTAGAAAACTGCGAGTGATCCCGTTGTGTATGCACGGCAGTCCTGTTTGTTCGGCATAAGGAAGAGGACAGGAGAAGATGGAAAGACCATAGCTTTCATCTACCTCTTACATGGTTATTGTTTTTTCTATTTATTTCACGTTTTAGATTGTTACTAGGATGTTTGTGCGATGTTTGGGGAGAGTACACATTTACCGATAAGCAATTATTCGGTTGTTTTATACCAAATCTTACGATGCGATTTTGGGGTCTGTTATCACTCGAAACCATTTCTCCTTAATTTCTTTATTTATATCCTAAAGGCATCAATCATAGCCATTTTGGTTTTGTATCCATGTCTGCTAGTTTTCCCCATTGTGTTTAGATTAAATGTAGCGGTAAATGTAGCCAGTGTATAGTGTTGTTACAGTAGCCTAATCAGTAGCAGGTGTATCATAACTAGCCTATTAGTTTTTTTCGGTGCTCAGCCACTGAAAGCTCTACCGTTACAATACAAGAGTAAACATTTACAAAAGGCTGTCGGTAGGAAAGTATTCTTTTTTACGTGGTTATGTTACTCTTAACCCCTTAGGCTTATATATGCTGTTGTCCAATTACTATCGCAGATGCAGGACAGACGGGGGATGAACATAAATACCTTACATCAAGGTGCCTATGCAGTACGAGGACCATTAACGGGAATTATTTCGCCGACCTACGCCTTGGAGTAGCCTACCTTTGTTTTGCTGTGGGACTATTGCGTGGTTGGATTACTATTTGGGGGACACAGAATTCGCAAACGAGCCTTAAAACGAAATTTCGTATGGAACCACCTTATACCCCGACAACGCTTTTGTGTTTGCACGCGAACCAAAAGGGTAGTCGACCGAATCATAATAGGAAGTAAACAGGAAAAAGGTTATTGCGGAATTTTTGGAATACGCGATGCCACCCGTGTCATCTCACGGGACTGAACCATTCTGAGGCACTGGAGTGCATCTTGTGTGGATTTTCTTGTCCGGACCCAGTTAATGGTAAATATGTTGTTTCCACTTTTTGGTTACCTGGGCATCAGAGGGTGTATTTGACTGATGACTCGTAAAGGAGTGAACAGTCTATTGTGAGTAGTCTAGTTTATTTACACGTTTTGGTTACTCTATCAGCTGTGTGTGTGTGTGTGTGTGTGTGTGCGTGCGTGCGCGCGCACGCGTGTGTTGTATATTCCTCAAATTTAGCCTAAGCGAAACATATGTCGCGCCGACAGTCCCAGGGTTCCTGTTGTAAATGAGCTTGTCTTGAATAGCGTGTTGTCGGAAATGCGCCTTGCCTTTAAGGTCAGGTGGCTGAAATGGTTCTGCGATTGATGCACAAACTGCAATAAAGGAGGCCTTATGCGCCAGGATGCCGGTGGTCACAGGAAATGCTTTGAAGTATATTACTGGCCTTTCAGAGTGTTCAGCGAGTGGCTGTCAGTTCTATTGTGAGAGCTGGCGGAGGGTTCATCGCACCTCAGGCAAGGAGGTTGAGGGCTGGCGTCCACACGAGGCTTATCGCAAAGGCCTAAGGTGTGAAATTCTTTACTGTTCGCTTTGTAGTGGGGAAATCAGAGTTTTCACAGCTTCTGTCCTCAAATACGTGGTGAAAACTTCTTCTCATGGTAATGTCAAGGTAATCGAGAGCTGTTTTATGTTGTTTAAAATAGATACCGACACTTTCAGCTTAAAAAGAGGTAAAGCCAATAAATACTAACAACTCTATATCACATAAAATAGTTGGGAGCGCAGCAATTTTGAGATTTTACTTTCTAATTGTAGCTGTTGCATCGTGTCAGTTTCTCTCTGACTCAAACGACAGCCAAATTATTCACTTAAATGTGGAAAAAGAGCAGTTCTGGTAGCGTTGCCTAGCTGCAGTCGCGCAGCTTAGGGTATGACCATCCATGAGTGGGTTTAGTCGGTTAGATCCTTCGGCCTTTTGCTGCGCCACAGAAATCAACTAAGCAGAACACTTCCCTTGCTACTGGCAGGTTCCAAAGAGCAGAAACTGTGTTCAGACAAGAGGCAACAAATAACATATTAAATCATCACTGAATGCCTGACAGTGAATAGGCTACTAGGAAGTTTAATCAGCAGTAGTATGTAGAACATAAAGTCCATAGTTGTGCTGATATTCCTTAGTGTCTTGTTAATTATTTAGTAATATCTCATGTCAACCTGATTGTAATTTTGTGTGTCCTGACTTTGCTTAAATTAGGATCTAACTAGTGTTGGCTGTGTAGTAGGGTTGTGCAGTAGTGTTGTGTTGTACTAGGTCAGGACCATAGAGGCCAGTTGAATGGCCTGCTTCATTTCAAATAATTTAGACTAGACCTACATTTAAAGCATTTGGCCTGATGTCTCTGGATAAGCACTCTAATGACAGGAAATGTGCACTCCGGCGCGTCTCTTTCGCTCTCTCTTTCCCCACAGCGTGAAAGCTCTGTGACAAACATGGTTTCTCCTGTCATTAAAAAGCATGGATGTGTTTCGCAGGAAATTTGCTTTTCAAAGATACCATAGCCTACTGTATGTATGTATGTGTGTGTGTGTGTGTGTGTGTGTGTGTGTGTGTGTGTGCATGCACACACATGTCGGCATGACACCAGAACAGGGCTAGTGTCCAGAGAGTTGAGTTTATTGTTTCAATCAAAAACATATATCCTGCAGTCTTCTGGGATACATTTTAACCATCTAGCGTTGAGATAAGCCTACAGAACTGCCAACACACATGCCCATCACCTCAGTGTCACATTTTTCAGCTGTTTAATGCCACACAAAGAGGTGATTCTGCTGTGCTCCCCTTTTCTCGTTTTTGCTCAGATGTAATTTTAGTAGCACAGTGAGCAGTTAGTTGATTTTTTCGAGCGGCTTATGAGAAGAAAAGCCAGTGTCTAATTGAAATCCTTTGAGGAAGTCTTTTTGCCATTAATGAGAGGCTTCTTTGTAACTGCTGATGAAGTAGAAATGTGGTTAGATGTCCTGCCACTGTCATCACAAATCTTATCCTTATTGCTTACCCCAGGAATTGTCTGGAAAAAAAGTGGTCTTGAAACATTGAGTCTCTCTTAGTAGGACTAGATCACCGAGGACATTTTATGATCCCAAAGACTACAAATCCTATAAACAGACAGTAGATCATACAGTAAAGTAATACATGGATCTCTAGTTGTGAGTCAAGTGATTTTGTAACATGGTGGATACACAGCACCCTGAATATTTTTTGTTACGCAGTACAGCTCCTTATACAAAACATCTAACATATTTTCTGTTTAAAAACATATAAAAGGCAGATATTAGTTAAAAGAATGTTACTTTTGGCCAATTTCCTAAGGGTGAATTCTCTCTGTCTTTGAGCCAGGAAAAAAGTACCGGAGTGGAAATTGAACAAAATGGATAATTTATGCTTGAAGACTGATGAGTGTCGGAGGTGATTTGTCATGGACGAGAGAGAGAGAGAGAGAGAGAGAGAGAGAGAGAGAGAGAGAGAGAGAGAGAGAGAGAGAGAGAGAGAGAGAGAGAGAGAGAGAGAGAGAGAGAGAGAGAGAGAGAGAGAGAGGGAGAGAGAGGGAGAGAGAGAGAGAGAGAGAGAGAGAGAGAGAGAGAGAGAGAGAGAGAGGGAAGGCAGAGGAAAAGTGCCTCGGCGAAGGCCATGCGCTCCTCCCAGCCTCCTTCCCCTTCTATATTGTAGTTGTGGTTTGGGCTGACATGCAGTCATTTTAATCTAGCCAGTTTCTAACATCTGACAGGCTGTGCTTTGAAAAGCTGAAGCTGAAAATATTAATTCTGCTTGTCAGTCATACAGCACGGGCAACATTTGAATGTCAAATCCTGACATTTGAAGTCAATGTAATTGCAAGCAGCTTTTTTTTTTTTTTTGTACGTGGCCTTTTCTGACGCAGTGTGTCTTTACAACCAGACAAATTTGCATTAGGCATGTATGGATTGCTGAGGGGACTGTCCCTGGGGTCGCATGTAGCCCATAATTAATATTTTAAGCCAAACAAGGAGAGACAACCGCTGAGGTGCGTGTGTCTCTCTCTCTGGGATTCCCTGGGTTGTGTGTTTTTTGTGCCCGATCAGCATTTTCTTTCCCCGCGTATGAGGAGGATGGAATTTGTCATCTCCATGCATGTCTGCTCCCGTTCGTCAACCTCGTTCCCTCAGTCCCCTTGCTAGGCTCGTTAATGGGCCCCGCGTTTTCGTTTTGCAACCAAAACCCGTCAGTCATAATCTAATCAGGCAAAATTGGTGGCCCCAAAAAAAAAAAAAAAAAAACGAAAAGAAAATGTGATGGAGCTGTAATGGAATTTAAAGGGGCCAAATCAGCCGGCTGAGTTTAAGCTCTAATCGTTCTTCTTACCCATTTTTTATACGCTCTTAATCTGCAGTGGTCTGGTGGATGTCTCTGGGCTCATAGTTTTATATAGATAAAGGTATGGGTTTAAGATCAATCTTCGTTCTCCCAGAAGTCCTCTTATATGGAGACAGGGAGGGTTAAGGGTGGAAAGGAAGTAGCTGTGGAATTGGAAGCCAGCCAGATAAGTATTGCTAAAGGGAGGTCAAGTGTTACTGCTGGTTAGTTCCTGAAATATATTTTCTCTTTCATCCTATGGTTGGAATCCACTGGAGATTCTTTTTGAAGTCTCGGGATTCAGATGCGATACGAGTCTCAAGAATTTTAAGGAAAATGTCATCATTTTGTGTGTGTGTGTGTGTGTGTGTTTTGTTTGTGCCTACACACAGGTTTGTGTCTGGGGGTGTATTTTGTATGTGGTTATACACAGACAGGTGTGTGTGTGTGTGTGTTTTGTATGTGCCTGTACACAAGTGTGTGTATGGGTATATTTGTGTGTGTGTGTGTGTGTGTGTGTGTGTGTGTGTGTGTGTGTGTGTGTGTGTGTGTACCCTCCCTTAGGCCACAAACAAATGGCCGGTCACCTTGCTCCTCTCTCAGGGATAATGTCAATCTCCCGGTTGCTAAGCAATCCCCCCACCCCACACACACACCCCCTTGCATCAAGGGTAATCACCTTTTATCTCCTAAGGATGTCGTGTGTAATTAAAGGTTGGCTGCCATTCTGTGAAATCTGCCTAATTGCTCCTTTTTTATTTTTATGGCTTGAGGGAGGCCAGCATACTTTGAGGCTAGAGAGAGAGAGAGTGAGTGAGAGAGAGAGAGAAAGAAAGAGGGAAAGAGAGAGGAAGAGAGAAAGAGAGAGAGAGAGAGAGAGACTGGCAGGCAGACAGGCATTTGGAGTCTTGTGGGGCCCATTCTGCAGTAGATCACTGAACGGTCTCCTAACCTGCAGTCAGGAGCCTGCCGTCCTAATGGCCGATCGTGCCAGGAAACAAACTTTTAGCGGTTACCGCCGCCCAAGCCAGCAGGTAGAGGTCACTTTGGATTAACACGTGAAGCATAGCCCATTTTACTCACAAAACTCCCCACCACACACACACACACACACACACAGAAAAACACACACGTACACACATCCTCATACACACAGACTATTGTGAGCATGTTGTTCTGTGCAGCAGCCGATCATTTGATCATTAAGCGTGGAGAGAGCCCCTCACACTGCCGTGAGCAGCCTGCGGGAAGCTTTCTGGCCAATCTCTTCCACGAGTTCCTGTTTTTATTAACAATTTTAATGACTTGAAGGAAGCACTGACCCTTAACGGCATAATGAATTGCCTTGGCTGCCTGCTGGGTGGGGTGTGGTGGGTGGGGGTTTGGTGGGTAAGAGGTGGTGTGGTGGGGGGAGACAGTGGCCAACCTTTTATTAACGTAACACATTATTGCACACTCTCGCCCTTTATCCCCCCCACCCTTTCCCGACTCTCCTTTGTAGACTAACTGCAGGAGCCATGTGGTCCCTAAAGTCAGGACCCACCCCCACACTCCCTCTTTAGCTGGGTTGCTTTGATCACCACCGGTCTGACAGTAATTGTAAAGTTATTACCCCCTGAGCTTGGGAGTGCCGTTTCAAAAGCAGGTCTGGGCTATCACCTTAAAGATATCAGTCCGGTGAATGTTGTTTAACATCGGATATTGCCTTAGCCATGGTGGGGTCCACCTGGAGCTACTTTATCTGGCACAAGGGAGATGTACAGGAGAGATGGCATTCAACCAGGCCCGGTAATTAAACAGCTTGACCCTGGTGTTTGTGAGGGTTTCTTTATTTATTTATTTATTTATTTTTTAGAGTGAGTGCCAGCCAGGCTAGCAGATAAGAACTTGTTTGCCTTCTCTGTGTGTCCCTGTGACTCTGGAAAGGGTTTGATCTCTGGGAGGCCTGTCCCACAGGAACCTGTGGTGTATAAGGTCACAGCAGCCCAGCTCTGCCAACAGTGCAGTCAGAGCACAGGTCTGCTTTTCCTCACCGGATAATGGCTTTTATCCAACCACTCTCCTCCGTGTCCCACTCTTTTTTTCTATTTTTTTTATTAATATCTCTTTATAGCCCTTGCCATTTTGTGTCTCCTACAAATTACAAACATTTACCATATTGTGGCAAAGCATTATGTGGAAAAATACAATAAAACATATACAGCAGTGAAATATGTACAACAGTGGGGGTCTTTGACGTCCAAACACTCCAAATAAAACCATGAAGGAGGGTGAAAATGCTTCAATTATATAATAGCTCTTTTTGAGCTGAAAGGCAAGGCACTGGGCCAAGCTTGTGTTCTGTAGTCTTTCAACAGCTGTAAATTCTCAGTGCTCTTTCTTTTCTGTAATTAAAGTCTTCTACTTACGTGTAATTTATGGTTTCCCACTTACTCTTGATAATAAAAAATAATTACTCAGACAAGGTGAAATGGCACTGTTAATGGTATTCGTATGCCTATTTCGTAGTACCAGGAATATGGGGTGAAATAGGGTTTTTTTTTTTTATTGATTTAGCATACCCTCTGCTAGCATCGTGATCTTCCACCTCAAAATCAAGTTGGTAATCTTTTAGACAAGTCCAGGAGGCTCGCCACAGCTTAGCTCTAATGATCGTACCAGGAGGACAAGGGCATCGAATGGATCTTGGCACCATTTGCCAGTCCTATTTATGCGGCACTTGCCTTGACAATGGGTTTAATTTCCTGCTATAATGCCACTGAGAATATGCAGCTCAAACAACAGAAAGTGATGGCCTAGACTGCCAGGCCTAGCTAAGAAATGAATGTATAATATACACATCTAAACCCAGACACACTCCGCTTTTTCCAATTTTCCACTTTCAATTTTTTTCAGGTTGAGATCTCCCCATGATAAATATTTAACACACACATACAGACGCACACTATTTGTGAATGGGAATGGTAATTTGGTAGATGGTAGAGGACCGGTTTTAGGAGCTGGTGTTGGGTGAAAGCGGTCCCGAGTACAACCCCCCAACCCACAAACCCCCTTCCTTGCAGGACCTCAGAGCCAGGGCCCATTGTGTTGTGAGGCGGCTGAGCCGCTGGTTCGGGCTGGTCCCCTTGTGCGCCGGCGTGTTTAAAGAGCTCATCTCCATCTTGCACGCCTTTCTCCACCGCTCTGATACCAATTATGCCGACTGTTAGAATTATGAACAGGGCCGGTCTCTTATCGCCTAATCCCGCAGTAATAGATTCCATTAAAAATGCATGAGAGCATTTTTGCAGATGAATCCGGCGTCGCTGTCTGTCATATTCCCTGCTTGGCTGTTCTTTCAGCGACAGTGGGGGGTGGGGGTGTCACAGTTATCGTGTCATTACTTGGATAGGATGCTGTTTCTTATGGGGCTGGGGGGTGGGAGTGTGTGTGTGTGTGTCTGGGGGGGTGGAGTTTGTGCTATTCAGAGCACAGCTTCATCTGCTGCCCAGCTAAGTTCTCTTTTTAGAGGAGATCGGATTTAGACACGCTAGCTTTGATGTGCCATTTTAATGTTCATGTTCCAAACGTTTTATTTTTTACCATAGGTCTTTGTGGAAAAAGGTACAGAGCTCTGGCAAACTAGGCCACTTCAATTATGTGGATCCATTTACCTATTGTTTTCTGCGCGTGTGAGAGAGAGAGCGCGTGTGTGTATGTGTGTGGTGGGGACAGGTTCTCAATTCAATGGACCATATTTATTTTACTGTGACTGAACTTCACTGAAAGTAGTACAAACCTAAAGCTCACCCCCCACCCCCACCCCCACCGCCATCACAACCCACCCTAAACACAGACTTCCCATCATAGCACCTCTACCATGTGGTGTCTTTGCATGTCTCATCTCCAAAGCCCCCCGTAAAGTGGTGTCACTATCCGGTTACTGAAATGTTACAAGCATTGATTGGCTGTTGCATGGTTGCCTTGAGGCCAGGGGGGAGGTGGGTGGTGGTGGTGGTGGGGAGGAACTGATGGCGATGAGGGGGTGTTGACACAGAAGGGGGAAAAGGGAGAGAATTAGCATAGCACTCTAATGCTAATCCTATCTACCAAGCCAGAGAAAAGAGGCCTCGGCTTAAACCTCTTTTTTTCATTATCATCTAATTATTAACCCGGGTTTTGGAGAGCAGGGGAAGCACATGGAGATGTCTCTCTCATTCTCTCTTTTTCTTTCTCTCTCTCTCTCTCATTCACTCTCTCTCTCTCTTTCTGTCTCTTCATGGTGCCTCTTTCTTTCCCAGTTTATAAAACAGAAAGGGGAAGAGGCAGAAGAGGCCAATGCAGGCCATTTCTTTCTGTTCGGTCTTATTTAGTCGAAATCCTCCGAGAGGGCTGCTAGGGAGACGACAGAGGGCAGAGGGTCACGCAGTCACTTACAGGAAGTCGCCTGCGATTATTTTCCAGAACGGGAGAGGCCTAATGCAATCAGCATTTAAAGTATACATACATTATGGAGGAGGCTTATGAAAGGTCAAAACCCTGCCCTCGCTTAGTCCTGAAGTCTGTTCACGAGTCCCGAGTTTTTTAACAAGCTCAAAGGCTCTGTCTTGAAAAGGACGCGAGAGGAATGAAAGATTGGCTATTTTGGGAGCTTGTGACAGGTAAAGCATGATAGCGTTTCATCTTCAGTGAACAGGTGTCTAATCCTGACTTGTTTCCTGTCCTTGGGAATTAAGAGAGGATATCTCGACTTGAGCGAGAGCACTGGTCGATCGGAGTTACTCAGCATGTTACCAATTAGTTTAAACTCCCATCGCCACGCCAGCCCACCCCCAACCCCCCACCCATCTCAGGTCCTTTCTGGCTTGCAAGTGAGAGTGAAAGATTTCGCCTCAGCGGGACTCTCATGTTATACACGAGCAGCTGGAGTTGTCTGTCCAAACTCCCCTCGCCCGTGACATCATTAAAGCAATTAAACTAAAGACAGGCCTGGGCAGCAGACGGATCCATTGGCTTTTATTAAACTGTCGGATGGTTGACCCAGTCGTTCCTGTGGAATTCTCTAATGATCGGGGTGTCAGGTACGGGAGACATTGATTTGCCATTCCATTTAGAACCCTAGCCAGAGAATTCTAATGCAGAACTTAAATATGGCACACTGCTTCAATATGTACAATTACTGTTTTTTTTTTTTTTTTTAAATACCATATCATATTAGCCGTTGTAAAAGCAGATTGATGGGAGCTTTCATGTTGACTCTATTCATTTTTTCCTTTCCATTTGTTACTTCATGCTTAACTCCAGTAACTTTCCAAAGAATATGGTTGGAATAGCAATCCATAAGCTTGAAGTTCACCATGAAACTGTTCTGTTTTGCACTTTAAAAAAAGAGAGATAGTAACAGTATTATGGTGATGACGGAAAGGGGGCCCAACCAGAATGGAGTGGCTAAGGGTTACTAAACCTGTGGAAGGCTCAACCTCTCTGCTTCAGTGGGATATCGCAGGCTCTTTATATGGGCTGATGGCTGCTGTAATCTCCCATTATTCTTCATATGTGATTTCTCTCAAGGATTTAAAAAGGGATTGAATTTAGAGGTATCATGACCTATCTGCATTGTATCCAAAATTGAAAAAGGGGAGCTTGCGTCCCCCCCCCCCCCTTTTTTTAAGCACATGCACCCCTCCACACACACACACACACACACACACACACGCACACACACTCTTAAGTCGCACCCTGACCTTGTTATCTTTCTACACGACCCCTCCGCACCCAACTCCATTCAGACAGTCGCTTGTACAATTAGCCTCCCTCCCACTGTTCCGCTTCCCTTAGCTCAAGGATCTAAAATAAAAATAAAATACCTGGCATAAGGCAAAGGGAAAGGGGAGGAGTGGTGGGGAGGGGGATGGGGGGGGGGGTCCATCTGCCAAAATGCTCTTATCAGAAATCCTTGGGAGACAAAGGATCAGCCCAGGCATTGCAGGCCGCTTATCTTCCCAGCAGCCTCGGCTGCGGGCAGCGGCGCGACCGATAAGGTGTCTTATCAGCATCACTGATGTCAGGGAAACGCGGCAAGGATTTAACGTCCTTGCCACTCAAAACTTGGTCAGTCACCTCACCTTCGCCCGTTTGTCGTTTGTGGTTTTTTTTTTTTTTTTTTCCACGCGGATACGTCTGGAGAACAGAGTGGGGGAGGAGGGAGAGGGAGAGAGGGATGACTGGCTGCTGGTGGTGGTGGGTTGAGTGCGCACGGCGGAACAACTAGTCCCTGGAGGAATAGCATCCAATGCCGACGTCTCTTTCAATCTGACGGGAGACCTCAGGGAGTTTGTTACAAGAGCATTACCAGAAGAGCAAGTGACACAGAAAGAAAATGCATTACCATAATACAGTGCAACCCCCCCCCCCCCCCACACACACACACACACACACACACACAGGTTTACCTCATCTCTTCACTCTTTCAGTCTCTGAAAAAGTCACTACACCAACACACACACACACACACACACACACACACACAGCAGAACCCCCAGACACTTAAAAAAGAGAGGAACTGGAAAGACAGTTGATGCATTTTCATCCTTGAGCAAAATAACGGGAATAATGGGAGGTGGTTTTGCAATTTACTTTCATTTCCTGTTGATAAAGCCAGGCAGGCTTTCCCCAGGAGACCCCACCTACCCACCCCCTATTTTTTATTTTAGTGCCCCCCCCGGCCCCCCTCCCTTTACACACATAGGCACATCCACCCTTTACCCCACCCCAACCCCGGCCTCCCCTCCGTCTCTCCTTTGACAAATGCACTCTAATGGAGAATAGGGCGGGGGTAGGTGGGTGGATGTGTGTGTGGGTGGGTGGTGGTTCAGGGGGAGTTTGCCTGTTGTTGAAATTGGTACCCTCAAAAAATAGAGTCGGAGAGAAGCTTTTAGCCTCTCTGCTTGCCTGTGATCATATGAGAGTGGTTGCTGGGGGTTTGAGGGAAGACTTGGGCCTGAAGCTTGGCATGTTGAAAAGGAATGGGGGGGGGGGGTGTAGTGGTGATAGAGTGTGTGTGTGTGTGTGTGTGTGTGTCAGGGGATTTCTGCCGGCACCTGACTGGAATGAAAGGCAGTGTGTCTCTTTCAGTGCCCGAGGGTGTGTGTAATCAAATTTATACAGATGGTTTTGGAGGAGTCCCCCTAGTGAAGGGCTAGCTAAGCTGCCCTGTGGACACAGAGGTGAAATGAAAGCAATAAGCTTGTTTGAAGACGAAATGAAGGGATGGAAAGAAGAGAAAAGGGGGCAGAATATTGAGGGGAGGAGCGGGGGTTGATACTTTTTACCCCCCCCCCCGGTGGGTGTTTACTTTCTAAGGAATCAATGTTGTTTGCTGTTTTTCTTCCCCTAATTACATGTACTGTAAGACAACTTAGCTTTTAAAATGGGACGTTTACTGCCGAGGGGCATCTTAACGAGATATTTACATTCTTGTCCATCAAAGCCATCCTTTTCCCCCCCCTATCTTTATCCAATACTAGCACCCCTTGGTGAAGCCTTTCACATAAAGTTCCTGCTCCATCATGAGTTAATGCCAAAGACTGTTTTTTTTTTTTTTTTTTTCGGTTTTTCTGCAAGTTCCTTATTGCTCATATCAGCATTTTAGTGTGCTGATGCAGGGAGATGTGGTTCTCATGGTGGCTCGTTGCAGTGTGCCTGTACACTGTATGTTAATGCATTCAGTACAAGTACCCACTGAAGGATATTGATTGTGGCTGTTCATGGACATGTGGAAACTGCATCAGGAGAAATCTGGAAGGTTTAGGGGTGTGTGTGTGGAGGGGGGTATGGGGGGTGGAAATCAGCACACCTCATACAGAGTCAACATGGATGCCGATTTTTTTTAAGGGCTGTAATTTGCTGCCATGTCATTTGCTGCAACCCCCCCCTCTGGAGTCTCTGCAGGTTCTCCAACATCCTTTCAGCTCTGGCATTTTAACATGGTCATAAAAGCAGCAGAGCATCGCAGAAGGGGGTTTGAAGTGGTTGATTACAAAATCCCTATGTGGAAATACTTGATTTTTATTTTATAATATTGGCAGCAGAGACATTTACAGCAACTGTCACTACATTTATTTATTTAGGTGGAATGATTGTGGCTTTAGTAGAATGCAATACCACCAATGTAACAAATTTGGATTTGCAACAAACAAAATAGGACCCAGTGGAAACAAAAGGCAACAAATCAAGCAAACCTAATCTAATAAATGAAATTCAGTGTTTTCCACAGGGAATTTGTTAGTCAAGGTGGTGGCTGTCCGTCGAGGTGCAAGGTTATGGCTGAGGAATAAATCACTTCAAAATTATTCACACTAGTCCCTTTGCCTTGTGTTTGTTTTTTAAGCACCCCTGTTGGTATTAATAGAAGGCAATTGATGAAGTGTCTATTGTCATGCATTTTCCTATAACACTCAAAATTGCTGTCTCAAGCTGCCTGCCATTCAAAGTGTTGATTGGGTGTGGTCTCCTCTTTGCCGTGTGAGGTTTGGGAGGAGGTTTCAGGGCTGGCTGTGTTGTCTGTGGCCTATGGTTTGTAGCTTTTTTATCAGACTCCGGAGCAGGAAACTGCAGCGAGATTTATAGCCTGCTGGGAGATTGATTAGTCCCGTCATCAGCACTCCATGCACCATATCCCACCCCCCCCCCCCGCAAACTAAAAAAAGGGACGCAATCTTGCGCTCTGTTATTCTCACACACATGGGTTTACGGAGACATACACACCTACATGCTCATACACGACCAACACACACACACACACAGACACTCATGCACACACATATCGCCTGGAGGGGTATATTTGGGAGATTTCTGCACTGTTTCGTTTCAGAGAAAGTCATTTGTCTGCGCCTACCTGTGCCAAAAGGTATTTCAAAAACACCCCCAAAAGCACCAGAAGTCAGTAGCCCACAGCTATCATTTAATGATCACTGCTCATACAGTTAATGTAGTTTGACAGAAGACTGGTCACCAAGAAAAAAAAGTGAACTCTTCATTCATGTTAACATTCCCTTTCTCCCTCCCCCCTCTTTCTTTTTTTGTTTGTTTTTTTATTTCTGGTTCTCTGACAGAGAGGCACCCAGTGTTGGAAGCTGAGACCTCACCATGTTGGCGTGTTTACAGAGGAGCCAGACCCATGCCACCCAGCATCTGATGGGCGGGGGCAAGATCCCGGAGCTGCAGCTGCCCATCCCTCGAAAGAGTAAGTCCTATCCACCATCCTGTCAGCCTTGGGAACACCATTAGCATGTTGGATGCATCAGAGATGGTACTTGGCTAGGCGCTAATAGCGCAGTTTAGCATGACACTATTGTGATGTTGTGTTCGTTGTGTGCATGTAAACATGTCCTTGCACTGAATGAGCCTCCCAGGGACATAAGAAGAATTTAATTCCTCCAAGCTCACAATAATGTTTTTGTGGTATTATAAACTATTTTTTTAATATCTTTCCATTTTATCGTGATAGACTTTGGATATAACTTTTTTTTCAGCAAATAGAACATTTTCAAAAAGGTTCCCATCACTGTGTCACATATTTATCAGTAGCCAAACCTGTTTAATCTCAAAACCAGTAAAGGAAAACACAAAAGGCAGGTAAAGAATCAGTTTAAATGATGCAGATAAAGAAGAAAATCACAGATTTGTTGAGCAAAAAAAAAAATGTGTCAATGATATTGCATTCCATTAGCCTAGCGGTTGCCAAGTGATTGTAAGTTGTAAGGGCATTCTGGGCCCGAACAATGGTCAGTAGTCCACAGTGTGGAGAGCAACACACCAGCTGGAGCATTCTGAGCATATATTGGGGTAAAAGCAAAAAAAAAAGCCCTCACAAGAGAAGCTTGACCCCGCCAGGAAGTGCGGTGCAAACACTGGCACAGTGGGGCCTATCGGCCAGGAGCCTCATTGATTGGCGTAAACAATGAGCTGAGCCCCGGTAGGTCTCGGCGTGAGGCACTGCTGGGGCTGGAATAGATTTATCAACCAGAACCAAAACCAATAGCGCTTCTTCCTCCCCCCTCTTTCTCCTCCTCCTCCTCCTCCTCCTCCACTCCCTGCCGAAGACAGATAGACAACTTTTAGCCAGCCCAAGCTCTCAGAGACCAGAGAGAGAGAGAGAGGGAGAAGAGAAAGAGAGAGATACGAGAGGCGGCGGAGGTGGTGAGAGGATGAGGTTTTAATTAGACTTCCTGGACTTTTTTTTCTCCACTTCCCCCACGAAGGGAGAGCACAGAGAGCTCACGCTGACCCTATCTAACACCTCAGATAAGAGCCTTTGCCGGAGGTTCACCTTGGTCCGATCCTGGGGTTGGTGTGGTGGTGGTGTAGTGGGGGTGGGTGTGTGGGTGGTGAGGGGTTGTGGTGATGGTGGTCGGGGTGGTGTTGGGGGAGGAGGTCAGGGTGCTTGGAGGTTGAAGGGCTTATCTTCCCCGCTGATCAGCCTGACTCCTCCAGGCGGTCCCGTATCAGTGACACCCATCACGCCACCCCTTAATTTAATTCATGAGAGCATTGATCAACACTGCAACGCCGCTCAGACAGACCCTGTGGTGTTTGGGCTCCTCTCTCCCGCTTTCTCTCTCTCACTTTTTCTCTCTCTCTCTCCACACTTTTTCCCTCTCTCTCTTTCCTCTCTCAGTCCTCTCTCTCTCTCTTTCTTTCTTTCTTTCCCTTCAAGGGCGAACTGGTTGTTTGGTGACCTACCACATCACATGTTCCCTCAGCCAGGCATTTCAAAGTTCAGAGGGGGGGCGGGGGGGGGTCTAGGGCAAGTAGGGCCGCAAAAGCGGAAAAGTCACACTGAAAGGCCGTAAGAAAATTAATATTCAGTCAGGCTGACTGTTTGCAACGGTCGCCTTGCTTGTCAGTAATGAATTGATAACTTTTTTTGTCACAGTTTAACAGAACTGGGCAAAGCTGAAGAGGTTTGTGAGTGTAATGATTTTTTTCTGTGGTTAGAGAGAAAGAGAGTCAGTTTTTTTGCTGTTTTCAGCCCTGGGATTGCATATTTGTTTTGTCTCAGTCAGGGCTTTTAATGGTGGCAATGGAGATAAAAGCCCTGGAAATGGAGGAGGAGGAAAAAAAATGGAAGAGTTTCCTTTAAATGTCACAAAATCTGCCGTGACCTTTTCATGCGGTTGAGCTGTGCTCTGCTGGGGGCTGTCTCCAGCTGCAGTGTGCCAGTATGACAGTATGGCTGAGGGCAAAGGACACGAGAAACTTATTGATACGATTTTGCCACTTAACTACAAAATAAAAGGCACATCGGAAATCCAGGGGGTCGAGGGAGAGCATAAAACCCAAATCAGTTGAGGGCAATGGGTATTCTACCCCCTATTTTTCTTTTTTTCCCCCCATTAAACCTATGTGGTCTAACATGTCACAAACATAGATTTCAAAGACTGTTAATTATCATTTCTGTCAGTGCACATTACTATCAGAATTAATGAGAACATAT
>CM059275.1:22659562-22747062 GCA_030347295.1 Setipinna tenuifilis
CGCATACACTTTGGCTCTTGTCAGCGGCCTACTTAAAAGAGTTCATTTGATTTCAGATTGTGTTGGCAGTTAATTAGCAGAGTTTTAATTGAGATTTTGCACTTATCTCTCCCTCCGGGGGCACAGCGCCTTGTGATGGAAGTCGCCATTAGGAACAGCGGGTGATTGAGAGCTCGACCTTGCCTTACTGTGTCACGCTCGCTGCCCAGCTCCCTCCGCCATGCCCCTCCTTGCCCTTGATCTACTGAATTTGTCTGTGCGTGCATATGTGTGTGTGTGTGTGTGTACGTGTGTGTGTGTGTGTGTGTGTATGTGTGTGTTCATGTGTACTATTTTTGTATATTAATCTTTCTCTTACACTCCTCCTTCCACGCAGTCATTCACTCTTTTTTTATCTTTGTATACGTAAACACAAACACCCATGTATGTGCCCATACATATATACATTAGTTATGTGTACTTCATGCCGCCGTTGTGTACTTATGTATATGTATATGTGTAACCCCCTGTGCGTGTGTGTTTGTGTGTGTGTTTGTGTACGTGTGTAGTGTATGTTTCTGTATGTGTGTGAGTGTGTGTGTGTGTGTGTGTGTGTGTGCACGCCTGTGTGTATGTGTGTGTTATTTGTGTGGTTTCTGCGCCCTTGGTGATTGTGTATCTGCGTGTCCTCGACCGCTCCACCTCCCATCTCCCCCTGCACAGGAGGTGCAAGCAGCTTAGCGGAGGAGTTACACAATGTAAATTTGTCAACTCTGCAGGCTGTCCTTGGCTGGGGCTGGGGCCGGGGCCGAGCCACTAAGTGAGTAATGTTATTTTTTAGTGGAGGATTTGCGTGAGCAGAAGGGTTCACTCCGACACGAAAAGCCGTCCCCCACCCCACCCCACCCTAGCCTACCCTACCCTACCCTACCCTAGCCTACCCACCCCCGGCTCTTTTTCCGATTGCTTGGTTGGTGGCTGTCAGGTCTGGGTCTTAGCGCAGTTGGCGTGCTCGGGGTGATTAAGTGCTTAAGGTTAGAGTGCTAATTACCTCTCCGTGTCACTCCCTTCCTGGAGGAACCACACTGACTGAGCAGATTCTCTTTCTCCTCCTCCTCCTCCTCCTCCTCCTCTTTTCGTTGTCTTCATGCTGTTGCTGACTTTTCTGTGTGTGTGTGTGTGAGAGAGAGAGAGAGAGAGAGGTGTGGGGTGTGGGGGGTGGTTGAGTGTTGAAACTGAGCTATTCAGCTTTTCTTTTTATCTGAAAAGAAACTTCCACGGCACCCACTGTCACACCAACCCTCATAAGTCTTGTTTGTGAAGTTAAACAATGACAGGTCACGACTTGCTGAATGGACTCAGCCAAAAAAAAAGAAAAAAGAAAAAAATCTCATTGGCAGATCCTCACTTAATTTTTCAGGTTAATTACATCCTCCCTTATTCCTGCCTTTTTTTCTCGAAATAGGCACATTTGGAGAGCGAGCTTGTGGAAATAAATTAGAAAGGTTCTTTGATTCCGCCGCCGGAGCAGATCTCGGAGGTGCCAACTGAAATTAAATGCTCCTCCAGAGAATGCTAAGTGGACGCCCTGCTGGAAACCTGAAAAAAAAAACCTAAAACTAACTGACTCCAGGCAGCGGACTTAAAAAGGCCATACAAACATACTGTACTGTAAAGATGGAAAGATTCATAAAGAGAGATGAAAATGGGCAACAATGTGATGGATGCCAGCTTAGAAACATTTTGCATTTTCTCACCCTGTGTCACACACATACACATAAACTCACACACACACACATTTCACACACATACACACACACAAACAGGAGCATCTACAACTTTTAACGCACACACACATACACAGACATGGAGGCGTGCAAGCGTGCACACACACACACACACACACACACTTTACTCTGGTCAGTAGAAGGCAACTCTGTATGCAGCTGCTAGATGTGAGTGGTCAGTCTAAAGGTGAAAATATAACGCCCCTTTTGCTAATAGAAATCAGTGTTTGTGTTGTTCTACTTTGTCCTAATATTACCCTGTCTTGTTTGAAAGGGTGTTGTTTTCGACAACATGCTATTTTATTTGGTTGCCACGCGTGTGTGCCCAAGTACATCATGTGGAACCCAGGGGCCTGTGGGGAATTCCATGATCTTGTCATCATCATCCTGAATCATGAAGCTCATGAGTTCAGTCTTGGGTTGAAGTCATTAGGACCAGCTGTGCATTAACTCTGTTGGGTCCAGACACCAGACTTCCTCTGAATGGAGTTAGTAGTTCTGCGCAACAAATGAGGTTTGCGCACAGCACTTTATGATCATGAGAGTAAACAGACTCCTTGCAGAGTGGCGAAGAGACTGTGGGGGTCAGAGGATGGCATTAAGGTCCCCCTCTAGTCGTCGGTTGGTGGCATGCATGCATGCATGGGGGGCTTCAGGCTCTTTTGCACTTCTGAGGAGCCCATAATCCCTGGAACTTATGAAGCACGGAGGACTTTGAAGCCCCAGTTAATGTTGAAAGACGTTTGAAGTGTTTACCAAAACAGCAAAACCCAATTTTACAGTGGCTAAAAAAATAAAAAATAAAAAAATAAAAATAAAGCGGGAAAGGCAGAAAACACTGAAGACTGTGAGTGTGTGAGAGAAGGGGGACCACACAGAGAAAGTGGCGCTCAGCCCTCAATTTTTAAGGTGATTGCTTCACTCAAAACTACACTTCCCGTCTCGGCTGCCAGCCGTTGTTTTTTCTATGGGGTTTTTTTTCTGGAGAGTTCTTGTTGTGGTAAATAAGACTGGATTTCCTTTCCTTTTTCTCCCCATGCATACGGAAATCAGCCACCCATTCAGCCACGACACGGAGGCACAGTCTGCCTGCTCGGCCCTCCGCGTATAGCCCCTCCATTTTAAATACCCAATTTATTCGCCTTTATGAGATGGATCTTGTAGATTGAATCATTTTCACAGTTGGAGGCTCACTGTAGGCCCTGGAATGAAATGAACTCCCGAATCAATCCTGATCGAGAACAAGGAGCACGGCGCTCGCTGTGCATGACTGAGGAGGCCTCGTCAAATGGGCTAGTTATTGAAAAAGAAATGAATTGTTTTGTTTGCGGGCAGTTTTCGCATTTTTTTTTTCCCTAACCCCCCCATCTTTTCGATATGCCCATTGTGAAGGTTACAGTGGGTGGTTATTTTTGTTTGTGCTGACGACGAAGTAATCTGGGTTAATTTCGACACTTTTCTTTTCTCTGTCAGGAATTCCATGAATGTGTCATTCTGAGATGGGGGGGTGGATGGTAGGGGGGGCCTGGGGGTGGCAGAGAAATGCGCCTGCTGATTTATTACTCAAAAATGGAGGATTTTTTTTTTTGCGGTCTCGCTTCTCCTTTGTTGCAGTGGGCTAAACGGGCATGAAATTGCCTGAATAATGTGGTTTAAATCCAATCTCTGTGTGTCCCTCCTGCCCTTCCGTATGGAGCTGAATCTAAGTCCCCATGGAGATTGCTATTTTCCCTCTTTATGGCTCCAGAGACCAGATTAGGCTGCTGCACAGGTGTGGGATTTTGCCATGTGTTGTCTTGCCTGAACCACTCACCCACTGTGTGTGTGTGTGTGTGTGTGCCTGTGTGTGTGCCTGTGTGTGTGTCTGTGTGTGCGCATGTGTATGTGTGTGTATGTGTCTGTGTGTGTGTGTGTATTAGAGAGAGATGGAAAGAGAGAGTGAACAAGAGGGCCCGGCTAACTGCGAGGTAATCGATATGAGCATTCCTATACTTTGTCTCCTCTCAATAAGCTGCACTGACAGGCGGCATGACATAACCAAGCTAAATAGCTATTTTAATACAAAGTGTTTTTTTTTCCAACATGGCCAGCATTTATTTCTCTATTTCTCTTTGTCTGGGTGTTTAAAGTTTGAAGACCATCAAAGAGGAGGAATTTTTTGGGGCTGAAAGTGCTACAACCCTGCCCTTCATCTTTTTCCCTGCTGAGATAATGGAGCAAATCAAATGTGTAATTGTGTTTCTTTGTTCTGCTGGATTCCCCCACAATAACTTGTCTGCTGCCTCTGCTTGTGTGGCTCTGAGTAAGTTGCACAGTGGAATGCCAATAATCCTACAACCACTGCAGGAAAATTGGCTTTTCTCTTCTCTCGCGTTCGACCCCCCCCCCCCGCCAGCGCCCCACATACACCCCTCTCCCACCCCTCCCCTACCCCCACCTCCCTCTCCACCTCCTCCCTCTCCCCTCTCTCCTCTTTTCTCCCCTTCCTTGATTTCCCTGGGTAATCCAATTTTGCACCGAAAAAAAGATAGAATTAATTTCATAATGCAGTGATCAAACATTGCCCGAGGTGTCTTCTTCCACAAAATGAGTTTTTAAAAAGATGCAGATGTCGGAGGATGAGTAGCCTCCTGAGGAAACGGGGGAGATGAGGAGTGTGTGTGTGTGTGCGTGTGTGTGTGTGTGTGTGTGTGTGTGTGTGTGTGTGTGTGTGTGTGTGTGTGTGTGTGTGTGTGTGTGTGTGTGAATGAATGGTAATGTTAAGAGAGGCTCCCAATATCTCTATCCTTATTGGACTATTTTTTCCTGTTCAACACCTTCAACTTATTCATTTTTTACACACATCCACACACACACACGCACACATACACACACACACACACACACACAGTATTACTAATCACTTTTTTTTGCTTTTACTGAGAGGATCGGTGGTCATGCAGTGAGTCCTCAGTGAAACAGAACAAATGTCGTTCGCTGTTTATCATCGGAGATTCCTCCCTATTAAGCCTAAACTCGCCCCGGTGTCTCCATTATATATGACAGTCTGCATTGTACTCTTTGTGCTGTGCTTACTGTTCCCTACTGCTCACCAGTCTCTATGCTCCAACAAACCATGAGGAGCTATGCTTCCTGAACACACACACACACACACACACACACACACACACACACAGACACACACACACACAGACACACACACACAGAGACACACAGACACACACACACACACACACACACAGAGACACACACACACACACACACACACAGACACACACACACAGACACACACACACACACACACAGGACATGAACAGCTATGCTCTCTGAACAGTGATTCCTATAAATACGCCCTGCTAATCCTGAGGAAATTGATCTCTAAGCCCATAATGTCTCGGTGATTACAGGCGTTCTTTGTTGCGATTCGGGGACCAAAGGCATATTTGAGTCTCTCTTCGCTATTTCATGTCATTGTGTATTCTGTAATGAAATGCTTTAAATATCACAAAAGCAAGACGGTAATGTTTATCTTTTTGCACAGTTGTCCAGTATTATGTCCCACTTCTGTAATATCTTCCCAGGGAAACTGCACAGAAAGCTAATGTGTGTGTGTGTCTTGTGAATTTTTAGGTGAGATGAGTTCTGCGCACTTGCCACGATACCCCACCCCGGCCGAGCTGGACGCCTACGCGCGCAAGACGGCGGACACCCCCCTGTCCATCAAGATCTTCCCCACCAACATCAGGGTCCCCCAGCACAAGCAGATCGGCCGGACGGTGAACGGCCTGGACACCACGGGCCAGCGCTACAGCCCCTACTCCCAGCCTTACTCCGGGGGCTACCAGGGCCTGCTGGCCGTGGTCAGGACTCCCACAGTGGGCAACAGCAACAACGGCAGCAGTAGCAGCAGCAGCAGCAGCAGTGGTGGCGGAGGCAAAGGCGTGCTGAAAAACGCGGAGGGCAAGCGGACCAAGCTGTCCCCCTCACACATCGCCGTGGCCCCCTACGCGCCCCCCGCCAACAGCACCGTGGCCAACAGGCTGCGGCACAAAGCCTACAGCATGGCCCACTGCAAGCCCCTGGAGGTGTCCAACATCCCCGCGCCGCCCAATGTCATCATGGCCGCCTCGGTGGTGCCCGTGTCCCAGAGCCTGTCCTCCCTGGCCCCCCAGTCAGAGCTGCCCGTGCAGAACCTGCTGCGGCACATGGGCCGGCCTTCCCACGTGCCCCCCCACGCACCCCCCCAGGGACTGCAGCCACTCGGAGAGGCGCAGGCCTCTAGCCCCGCTCTCCAGGCTGCCACTGCCGCCACCGTTCTGGGCCACGGGTGCACCACCACCACCGCCACCACAGCCACGGCCTGCTCGGACTCTGGTTACCCCCTGGCTGCTCCTCCTCCCCCCCACAGCGGCCTGGCTTACTCAGGGGCCGTGCTGCCCATGCAGAGCGCAGACACGGCCACGGCCAGCGCTGGGCGGCAGTACATGGACAGTGTGGACTACACGCTGTGGCAGCACAAACAGCACAAGCAGCAGCAACAGCAGCAGCAGCAACAGCATTACCACCAGGGGGCGCTGAGGATGTACGGGGCCAACAGCGGAGGCGGAGCGGTGGTCAGCCGCTCCCCCGAGACCTGCGTCCCTCAGCTGGCCTTTCCGGGGGGGCGGCATGCTGGGGGGTGGCGGCTCGGGCTCGCTGGAGCGCCTGGGCTCCTCGCCCCTGCACTGCCCGGCCATGCACGGCGAGTTCTCGGTGGGCCAGTTCTTCGCGCCGCCCTGGAACAGCGTGCTCGCCACCCCGGACAGTGACTCCTACAACTCCCTGGAGCTGCCTCTGGGCTCTGCCATGGGCACCAGAGCCACCTGTGGCGACATGGGTCTCTCCCACCACCACCTCCACCACCACCACCACCATCATCCCCACTCCGCGCAGACCCACGGCCTCCCGCAACACTACCCCGCCGACAGAGGGGCCGCTCTGGGACTGTGCTGCAGCGCCGGCCCCCCTAGCCGGACCCTGTGCCACGCCTCGGTGCTCAGCAGCAGCCTGCAGTCTCTGGAGTGCCTGATCAGCGAGATCCACCCTCCCTGCATCAAGGAGCGCATGCTGGGCCGGGGATACGAGGCGGTGGCCGGCTCGGTCGGCATGGTTCCGGGGACCCGACTCCTGGACCAGCAGCCCACGCACATTCAGCTTCCCGTCTTTAGATAAGGGTCAGAGGTCAAGAGCGTGCGGCGAGGCGGATGGGAGACACAAGTGACAGAAGACACTGGACTGTGTGGTGCGTGTCAATGCAAGCTAAAATGGAGAAGCTAAAAATAACAACAGCAGCCAGAAGTGACTTGGTGTAGGGTGGCTGTGTGTGTGTTTTCACTGGTTAAAAGGGCTGACCGGGCGAAGCGAGAGATTCTGAGGCAGAGGTCATGGCCGAAAAAAACTGACATATAAAAGCCAGTGTGGCATCGTTTGCTTGTCATTCCTAAGAACTGGACCAAGCAAAACGTAAAGGGTTTGCTGCCATTTGCCTGATTTTTTTTTTGTTTTGTCGGTCAGACTTCAGGACCAACAGGGATTGTTGTTTTGTTGTTTTGTTTGTTTTTTTGTCACTGTACTCCATTAGACTGTTTTTCTGTTTTTGCATTTGAGATGACACAGTAGTTGCCAGGAGATGTTCCCCTGTCGAAGGCTGCCAAATAAAACCAAGTCTCGGGAAGACCTAATTTGAGGGTGGTAATGAACGTGACGAAAACCAGTGGATCTGAACGTCCGCGTGGTTGAACTGGACCGCTAGCTAGTTAGCACATTTGTCATTTGCTTACATTCATTTACGGGTTTTTCAGAAAATGCGAATGAACGAGTGTGTGTGCTAGCTAGCCAGCTCACCCTGTGGTACCTACACATTAGGATTTCAGATCTACTCAGTTGCTTCAACCACAGCACTGCCTTCAACTTAGGGCTCTAGACATTTTTTCTTACTGCCCCTGTTTAGCTATATGTCATTGTCAGGTCAACGTGGTTTAACTTAAAAAAAGAAAAACACAAACTGTATGTCCATCGTGACAGATTTGATATTGAAATGGTACTATAATCATAATAATTATGATGTACAATTGCACTGCTATGAGCATAGCAACTGATGATGAAGATGATTAGAGAAGAGGGGGAGGGGTCAGAAAAAAAAGATGTATTTAAAACTTGAAAAACTTGAATTTTGTCCCCCTCAAATAAGCTGTTTTATGTATGTTCTCGTTATGTTGGAATCATTTGAGGCTGCTAATGAGCAAAAGTATTTAAGAAATTATTTTACTTTATGTTTAGATTTTTCCTTTTCTTCTGTGACAAAACAAAGGGGGTGTAAAAGCGGTTTTATTTTTAGGCCCCAGATGTAGGTTAAGAATGTTGTCAGTGTACGGTGCCGTAATACCTAAAAAACACACTGCTGTTTTTGAATGTGTGTGTGTGTATGTGTGTGTCTGCCTATCTGTCTGTCTGTCTGTCTGTCTGTCTGTCTGTCTGTCTGCGTTTGTGTGTAAGAGATGGCCAAACTGGTAAAACGACATGCATCATCTCTGTCTGCATCCCTCCGAGAATCTCGCATACAGCTTATGAAACTAGGAGACGAAAGAAGGAGAATAAACAAACATTTTTTTTCCATTGTGATTTTACATTTTAAAATATTTATTAAAGTAACAAAATTAGTCGCCATATCGGTTTTATCGCTGTATGTCTGGGACAAACCGGCAGTTGATGCATTCCCTCATTTCTTTCATTTTTTTGTGTGGATTTTCAGATTTATTTTTAGTTTATATTGAGGAATGATGTGTTTTGAAAGACATGGTACACAATGGGCTAGATTTTATGAAGTGCAATTATACTGTCAACTAACGGGCCCTCTCTCTCTCTCTCTCTGCACCTGCTGTTCAAACAGTTCTATTGACATTCTATTTACAATGTATGACTCCTTCCCAAGCATACTTCCTTATCATGATTAAGATTGTCAAATAAATCTAATTTAGGGATGTTTTTCTATACAAGTCTGGCGGTGTTTTATTTTGATATCTTGACAACCTCATTTAATGTTGAGTTACTGGGGTCTAACTATGAGCAATACACACCACCTCATCTCCATTGCATAACATTCATCTTCCAGGCGGAAAATCCTTTATAAACATCATTAGCATTTTTTACCAGCACGATTTCATTTTCCTATCTAGGCTAATCAGTTGAGCAGTTTGGGATTGTTTGATTTCGATCGGAGTGCTTCATGCTACATTAGCGGGATGTCTGGAATTGGCGCATAATGGAGAAGAAGTATTACCTTGGTGCAGTGAGTCAGAAATGAAATTCGCCATCCATGCAGGCTGCACGGGGGCAGGTTCAAAGCATCTTCGGGGGTGGTTCTGCCTTTCTATTTCATGTTACAGAAATAAGATGAAAGTATTCAGCCCTTTGCACAAAGCCTGGGTGTGCGTAAAAAATGTCAGACCAATCTTCTTAGGCTCAGCCGTCTTTGGGCCCAGCATCTGATGAATACTGCTGATAATGTGTTTGCCTCACATGATGGTTTTGAGAGCTGATGACCCACTAACCCTCTCTATCCCTCTTGCTATTGAGTTTCCACAAACAAAGGGGGGTGGGGATGGAAATTGTAATTAACATGTGAACTGAAATGATGCAGCAAGGCTTCATCCCCCCTCACAAAAAAAAAAAAACAGACAATCCCCCCCCCCCCCCCCCATAAATAACCATGAAACAAAACCTTGCCATCTGCCAAAAGGAGCTAACATCCTGAGCATTTCCCTCTATTATTGCCTCTGTTATCAACTGCATCTGGAGCTCGAGCCTGGATGTAGCCCCCGTGGGCAGATGAGCAAGCCTAACTCTGATACTCTCTGTGGGCAGACCCTGGAGCCTGTGTCTGCCTGATCCCTCTGCGGGCCCTGGGGGGCTGAGGCTAATCAGCTTTCACTGTGACCTGAGCTAGCACACAACTCCTCAGGCACTTTTATCCGCTCTTCAAGGGCATCAGGAGCACACCAGCACCAGAGTGCAGAATAGACAGAAGGGGAGCCAAACGCAAACCCCTGTCCATCAACTGTTTTTGCTTTTTTTTTGTTTTTTGCAAAAAGAAGTGTGTGCCTGTGTGTGTGTGTGTGTGTGTGTGTGTGTGTGTACACACAGGCAAGCTTAGGAGTCACCTGATCTGGACAAATAAGTAGATGAACAATATATGTGTTTATCATAGCACATGGCAAAGGGTCACATCTTACAATATCAGCCCATCTATTTGGTCATCAGCTGTAATCACCTGCCCACTCAGGCAAGGAGGAGAGAGGTTTATAGTTTAGAGAGGGTAAAAGCTGTGGCCAATTTTCTTGTTGTGATTTTGGAAATAGAGGCATCAGCAATACCGCTTCATAACAATAGTTTCAACGCCTCCATTCGGAAATCGTAACAGCGAAATTGGCCACAGCCTCGTCTGTTCCAGGAAAGCGCATTTTATTACAGGAGGAGGGAGCGGGAGTGTTTTGTATACAGTCATTTTTTATGATTATTTATAGTTATACTGTACTGAATGTCTGCGTTGGAGGCTAGGGGCTTTAGTTTCCTTTCGGTCTTGAGGAAAGTCATATATATGGAAATGGGGATCTATAAGACTTTCTTTCTCCACCCCCCCACCCCCCACCCCATCCACCCCTCCTGCGGTTCTGGATTTGCGCATGAAAAATCGCCAGTCTCCACAGGTTCAAATGTTGGAATACATTACTGTTAATGTATGAATTATCCAGTTATTGGAGAACAGAGGGCCTTCGCCAGCGCTGCGCAGCAGAAGCTCTGGGACATCCGGAGTATGGTGGTGATTATCTGGTGCCCTGAACTTGCCCCCGACCGCTCTTACCTTTCCCACCGAAAGGCCAGCTGTGTGGCTGCCTGGGAGATGGAAGAGCTTTTGACGCACATGCACAGACAAGCTGTACTGTACTATGCATGCACAGCTTCAGATTAGGCTTTCACATCACAACCTTTTGTCCAGTCTATAGCAAGTCAGCCCTCTGCTGTCTGTGCCTTTTTGTTCTTTCTCTTTATACTCCATCAGACCTTGACAAAGCCGGAATAATCATAATAATTACTTTGTCATGAAATCAATTAGATTTAAGAATGATAGATAACATCATGCACACATTGTACAAAGATAGAGATGTATGAAGTTGTGATGGTTTTTGATCAGATTGTCTTTGAAGATTACTGAACCTGGCCATGTTGAAAAGAATTGGCAGTTTTGTATAAACCTTTTGTTTGATCATATCTGGCTAACATCGTACAAAGAAAATACAAACAAAGCATGCGTCTCTCGTTAGCCAGGAAATCTCCTCTTGAAGTGTTGAGGCACACTGTGTGTATGCATTATATACACACAAACACACACACACACGGCACATGTCTTTGATTTTTTTTTTTTTTGGCTTCTTTTTCAAATCCTCTCTCTCTTGATGTCTTCTCCTTGATCAGGACTGGAGATTGGAGGTAAAGGCAGACAGGAGGGAGGCTGGTTTCGTCTGAGCACTTGGGCATATCAGCTGTGCCTTTAATTATACAGCAGCCTCCGTCTGCTCCATCGGCCCTAATCAGCTCCCCGCTAATAACAGGGAGATGAGTGCATGTGGAGGAGAGGGCTAGCATCAGCATCAGCAGCAGCAGCAGCACTGATGGTGGAGGTGGCGGCTGTCACAGCTGACTGTGAATTTGAATCCGATCTGCCCAGGCTGGGCCATGCGGGGCGTGTTTTTTCTTTCTTTTTTTTCTCCAAGCGTCTTGCCTGCGCGCGGCATCTGATTTATGTTGTTGCTTCAGCTCAACAAGAGGCTCTTTTATGACGGCGATCAGCCGCACAATGAAGCCCCTTGTGGGGCCGCGGGTGACGGGGAGGGAGGGAGGTAGGGAGGGGGGGGGATTGTCTGAAGCGCCGTGCTGGGAGCCTTGGTACCTGGGGATGAACACCCCCCAACACACACACACACACACACACACACACCCCACCCTCCACTCCTCCATCACCTCCCTCCTCCTTCCCCACAAACCCCATCCCATCTCGGCCCAGCCCAGCCAACCCAGTCCCTGCTGAGCAAGGCGCTCTCATGCCAGTTAAATGTCAACCTGAATATTCCTACAGCATTTCACAGTGGAGTGCGGTGACTGTGATCTATAGGCAAGCGCTACACTAAGAAAAAAATCAGTCAGCCGCACGGTCACACGGCAGCAGCGAGTGAGCGAGCGGTGCAGACGGGCTCCTGCGAGACCAGACACACGCTAGTGCCACACGGCTCTTCAAAGGGAGGCTGACAGAATGTTCTCCCTGTTGGCTGAGCCTCTGGCCAGATTTGTGAAGCCTCCGGTACAGGCAGCTGTGGAGATAAAGCGGCAGGATTAGTGGGCCCTGCTCACGGCTCACGTTCAGGGGGCGGCAGGCTCCTCTAGGGAGGGGGGGGGGGGGGTGGAGTGTGTGTGTGTGTGTGTGTGTGTGTGTAGGGTACATGTCTGTCTTCAGCAGTAAGGGGCCAGACTGAGAACAACAGCACACAGGTTTGCCAGGAGAAAAACAGCACATGCGGTTCTGTTCAGAGGACAGAGAGGAGCAACATCCAACATTATCTTTTTCCTGGTGAAAGAGCCAGAACATCCACACGGCTCTACTCCAAAACGCCAAAGCACAGAAGGAGAGGCCTGTGTCACATATGGCTGGTCTAGATAAACATAGTTTTATCTCTCTTGACATAACCCTTGAAAAGCGTCTGGTTAATGACAAGGGGAGAGAGACTTCAAGTGATGGTGTCATGTTTTGGAAACCTACCGAAGTCACTAAACAATGCTAAATGAGTACAAGACACATAGATGCTCTATTTTTCACCTCATAAAAAATATTGGTACCTTCTGGTTAACACAAAAGAATGGACACATTTAAAAGCAGTCAAACTAATATGGCAGGTTCCCAAGGCATTGGAAAACAATGGCAATATACATCTTAAACATTTTAAATACAATGGCACTATTGTCATTTTAAGAACTTTAATTCTGACAAACGAAAAGGAAATATATTTAAATAAAAAAAAACTGTTGAAAAGACATTACAGGAAATTATTTTTTACATAAAAAACAACTCAGTGACCATAACTGATAAGTCAGAGTAATGTTTTCCCATCCCTTTTAAACTTTTCTTTTTAAAAACAGCTAACCAGCACCACCTACAGAAGTTATGCAAAAGATTTTTTTTTTGTAAGAGCAAAACAATTGAGATATTTCAAAGAAACACAAATGACTGAATGACAAGGCAGCAGCAGATCATAAGCATAGAGAAAAAAACAGAAACCGGATGTTTTGGTAACCTGTATGTAAAGTCTGTCATGTTTCCAGTGTCTTTGTCTTCTGTTTGTTGAGGTAAATTATAGGTGTGACCATCTCTAACAGCAATGTTTAAAAAGAGACAACTGTGATTTTCTTTAACAGTGACAACAACCAAAAAAAACAGCTAAGTAATGTTTTTAAATAAAAAAAACAGTATCTGAAAAAAACATCACTGCCAAATGTCGGGAGTACTTATGGAAAACAATACTCAGTACTAATATTACTGCTGATGTATTAAAATATCCCCAGCATAATCAATTTACTAACATCTAGCATTTACAGAAATCCTGAGGATCTGAACAAAGATTACACAAAGTCATAAGTTAATCAATATTTCCAAAGAGTAATTACACAATGAAATGTGTAGTAAAAATTTTGGTAATAACAGCAGCCCAATCTAAGGATGCATATTCCTGTCGTTTGTGCTGAAACTCTTCAAAATTCCAACAGTCTGTCATGCCTTCATGGATTTAAAAAATTGTCTCTCGTACTTCAGGTCATCTCGAGGACTCTATGTACCAAACGTATCTCACTCCCATTTTAGGCATGGGCCCAATCTTCACACAGCATTTAAGAGGTTGTTTTGGAATGAGACACGTGGTGGTGAAGAAGTATCAAACTGTGTAGTCCAGCTCAGCGTTCATGGAGATAAACATCTCATAGATGGCGTCGATGGTGGCAGTGTAGTTGACTAAAAACTGACGCACCTGCTGTAGGCAGTCCTCCTCTGCCATTTCCTGACCTTTGGATATTGCCTTCAGGAAGTCAGATTTATAAGGAGCAGCAAACAGCGCAGCCTGCAGGACAAAAGATAAATTACATCATTTAGTTCAACTAATTCATGTATGAGGAGATTGAAGAGTTCATGGTGAAGCCTAGCTTAATAGCTAAAATGACAATTATGAAATTCCATAAAAACATTCAAATGAGTACTTGGTACACGAGGTTAAAATGTCTCTTAGGTCTGGAGTGTTTCAAAACAGTTGCCCTCACAGGGCAACATTTAAACCAAAGCACTAATAAAAGAAAGTTTTTTTGTGAAACCTTACTGAAAATTGGCTAGGCGAAGAGGCATGGTCCCTGTTATATAAAAAGACTAAGAAGCAGACGTTGATAATTTACTGAATCCTCCTATTAAACCATCAGTAGCTGCCTTTTCCTTCACATGGTCTGTTCAATTTTTTTGCTAATATGCACAATAATTGACCTCTGAAAAACAGAGTTAATATAAGACATACATTAACAAACCATCTTGAGGTACCAACATGCATTGTATTGAGAAATGGACACAATCCCACCTTAAAGACCTTCTGGACAACCCAGCCATGGTATCTCTTAAGTGCCTGCTCATAAGCCTTGGTGATGTTAAAACGAATCAGGTTAGGGTGGTTCTCATCCCTTTCTCCATCAGCAAGACTCTGCAACAGCAGCTGAATGAAGCGTAAACCCCTAGAGAGAGGGAGAGAGAGGGGGAGAGATGACGATGACAAGGTGACCGCATCATTCATTACTAATTTATGACTAGATTTTACAGACACTACTGTTGACTTTATAGTCCTTACAGTCAAAAGCGATAATGTACAATTTTGTTATTTATCTTACACTGGTGGTTTCTACAAACACAGGCCTATGTTTGATTTTTAACTACTTGTAGCAGCACGTCATACTGCATCATGGCTAATAATGTACTGTGATATACTTATAGCCTCATATGAATAGAATAATAATGTTAAGATAAACCCACCATAAGAGAATGATAGTTTTTTTACTCACTGTGGGAGTAATATCTTTTACTGTACAATCATCGATTAAAAATATTTTTTAAAAACTATTAACTGACAGAACAATTAAACATGTATGGTAGTGCCTGCACAAATCAGGAACTGACTGAGAGGTTATCTCTGGTGTTGATGAGGTGGTGTTGAATTGTTCCTCAGAGCAAGAAACATGGGAAGTAAGTGTTAACTTACAGAGTGCACCAAACTGATCAGGTAAAGTTCGTGAATGGGTAAGAAGCTATAGGCTTCTGAAAATTCCCTCCAAACTTTCATATAACCCCACCTGACAACCTCTGTATCTTTATTTACCCATTTGGAACAGCACACCTTTGTATCAATAGACCTTAGTAATACTCTAATTTTTTAATTAACACAATTTTTGACCCATATGTGCCACTTTGCCAATACTGAGACCTGATGGAGCTAAGTCCACAAGTTTAAAAAAAAGTCTGCAAAATGATGTCCCTTCTTCCCTTGGTTTGACCCAAAATGGTTACACATTTCCTTCTTCACTTTTTGATTTAAATGATAAGTTAAAAATGACTTTCCGGTGACGTCTAATTGCAGTTCTGCTTAACCGTCTTCTATAGTGTTCAATAGCTTACCTCTTGAGCCACATCAGGGCAAGTGTAGCTCCTGCTTTAGGCCACTGAGCGCCATATATGTCCTTCTCCGCTACCAGTATGTCCTGGAGGGTCGCATACTTCTCAGGGTCTGACTCATAAATGGCCTTGATTTTCTGAGGAAATGTCACACAGTACAATCAGCTGGATCACATTTTCAATTATTCAGTGGTCTTTTTGTTTCCGCCTCGTATGATATCTACAAATGAATGAAATGAAATACTCGACAGACTACTTACAGTGATGTTACCACTGATGTCCGATTTGACTGGAGCAAAGACTTTAGATCCAAGACAGTCTGAGAAGAGGGAAGAAGTGCATGACCAACACAAACACAGTCAGAGGGGCAAAGTTGGAGTCAGCAATTTACAGTTAGATTTTAGGGTCAAGGGCATCACATTTTCAAATTGAGCAGTCACTACAAGCAGCAGGAGGTTACTGTGAATGGCAGAAATTGTAATGGGAGACAGCAAGCTAAATTCCCCTGGTAAATAATTCATTGCTACTCTATAGTTCTGTCACTGGGGTAAAATTAAGTTCACTACAGCGAACAAGCAATGTGAAACCTTTTACAGTAAAAAAACAGACAGAAAATGGGAAAAATCCCAACATTGAACTGTATGACCTCCTGAACTTAATGCTACGGTGTGCGAGGATTAGCCTACCACCCTTTGTACCACACAGCTTTTTTTCAGCCGAGTACAATCAGTCAGTTGTTGCAACAAATTCTTGTGAATTTAAAGCAAAAAAAATCTCTTGCGCTTATTTTAAAGGAAAAATAAAAACAATTCGTGAGAACAAACTACTAGTTTATCTGAATCAAACAGGCTGTATACACAACACAGGTGTGAAGATTTAGTTAAAACTTTTTATTGTAATTGTGTGCAGGCGCGCGCGTGACTCTGGATGAATGGAGGGCAACAAGGGACAGTGGTTGACAGAACAAAGACTACAAACGTGTAATTTCTAACAAATCAATGACATGACGATACAGCCTCATGTTCACGCCCTCTTATGAGAAGCCAAGCCAGATAATGTGTCCACATCACTGAATATTTAACAACCTTTCTTGTTGATTACGAAACGTTACACTGCAGGTTTTTCGTGAAGTATCCCTGAATTGGGGTGATAAATCTTGTGACACGTAACATGGGCTGGAAACTGAGGTCTAGGGGAGAAAATGACAACTTAAACCACACATATGATGGCCTCCCGTTGGCTACCTATAACTATGAAAACCGAAACGATTCTCACTTCCTATATTAAAAGAAATACAAAATGCGCTTCGGTTGATACTACCATTAACTATACAGACCTTGGAACATGTATGTATTGTTTGTAAACATGAAAACCCACCTAAGTTACAGTGCTAACCCATAAGCGAGTAAAGGGCGTCCTTTCGGTTTCTGGCGACTGCGTGCAGGTGTAAGACAGTCGATACTTACCAAAAAAAGGCGGAATATGTGATACGGATTCCAGAAACGTCTTTGTAGCCACCTCTTTGCTCTCCGGCAAGGGAGCGAACTGATGATCCAGTAGTAGAGCCATTCTGCGTGCGAAGATATGTAGTCGCCTACATACGAAAGGACCAACCCGGAACTACCCCCCGCATGACAACTTCTAAACTTAAGATACTGCCGCCGAGGGACGGCCATGGAGAATATTCAACAGGTGGAGCACTTGAGAGCCAATGGCGGCACAGGTGCAATATCAGGCTGTCCTATTGGAGACGAGGCAGTGTCATGAGGACATTTACTACAACACAGGTAAGTCTACCGCACTGCCTCACAGACACCGTAATGGAGTAATTCTCCCAATATTTATGTCAGATTATATGAAAAAGTACTTCCCCATCTTTCACTTTACTAAGTTGTGATTTTTAAAAAAGTGTTTTTGAGACAGTTGTTGAGGGTTTATAAATTAAGGTTTATTGAAATAAATGGCTTATTAATGTTTAATTATTGTTCATTACCACAGCTGCATTGACTGCATTTCTGATATCCCTGGATGGGGTCCTGTTTAGGCTCCTTAAGAGCTGCAACTTGAACACATCTCTATACTGAGCTGCCATACATGTCCAGTCAACATCCAATACAATAGTGTAGAAATGTAAAAACAGAGGATTGACACAAAGTTCTGCTGGCTCTAAAATGCCTCGATAACTTCACAGTTGCTAAGACGTTCTGCAAGGATTTTACCAAAGTGATGTGTCCTGTGGTGGCACATTTTACTTGCTCTTTCATTTTGGCCACAATTGACTGTCAAAGGACAAAATAGGTTACATTTCACACTGCAATGTTTTTAAAATTATTATCTGATGTACATTACATCTATGGGAGTTTTTCACCTAAAACTACTATGTTCTGGCAAATCTACACCATTATGGTGGACATGTGGCGACCAGCAACAATCACTGTCTTTACCATGGAGCTCTTAAGGCCTTTTTGAACCTTGGTTTTGAGTTTGATGTCATAACGGTGAGTTTTTACAAACACCAGCACCCCAGTGGTTGCATATGTAGTTAACATCTAGCAGCATATTACATCATCTGCGCAAAACAAAGCATTAACCGTTGAGGCACCACACAGGGAAGGGAAAAAAAACAAACAAAAACAAAAGAAGAACAGAGAAGAACACAACACGGACACGTGCACACCCATGCTGATGAAGGTCGTGAGAGAGAGATACACAAACCATTAGCCAGTTCAGTCTCTTTAGCCCTGTGACATGGAGGGCATGAACCCAGCACACAGCGCAGAGTACACAGAGGTCCACATTAGCGTTTATCCAGAAACAAAGAAAGGGAGGGAGAGAGAGGGCGAGAGAGTATAGGGATGATAGTACAAATACTAAAACTGCACAAGTCCTCACATTAGTTTTGTCTGCACTCAAGTACATTTTAAAAAATAAAAACATTCAGATATACTGGGGTTATCAGGAGCACTTGGGGCTTCTCCAAGGTGAGGTTCCGACTAGGGAAAACTGTTTTGCAGGGCACAATGAATGAGGTATAACAGGCGTAATACTGAAGGAAGTATGTAGTGGTAACATCAAGTCCTTAGGGCCAAGGGATTTTCCAAGAAGATAGAGTTTAGTGACTAGCACACATAAGTTAACTCAGAGCAAGTGGTAAATCTTCTAATAGAATAACCTCATGGTTTCATTTTTCATAGCAAAGGGCTCTTCTATTGGGAGATTTACCACCTACTGAGTTAACAAGTTACTAAACCTGCTTTCTGGAATACCGGTCAGGATTTAGGGCCAGAGACCAGAAAAGAACTGCAGGACTCAAGACCAAGACCAGGACCAGGACCAGGACCAGGACCAGGACCAGGACTTAAGACCAGGAACCTATGCGAGAGGAAGGACCAGAATCTGGAACCAGGGACCACAGTGCTCAGCAAGAGATGCGAGAGGCTTGCTTAACCCTTAAAGGTTACACTCAGTCTTAACAATATGCACAATGCTTTTGACTGCAAGACAAATCTGAGCCATTGCACACTCAGAGCATCACTCACAGCCCACACACACACACACAAACACACACATTATTAGAAAGCATATATGGGCGTATCGCCATTACAACTATATTAGAAATATATAAGACTGGATCCTTTTAGAAAAAAAATAATGGCATACAAGTGATAATACTGATATAATAAAAAAATAAAAACACAATTAGTGGTGAAAAAAAACTCATGTTATCTGACAGAAAGGTCAGTTTTGGGAGGGTGAGGTGGTTGGGGAGAGAGAGAGAGAGAGAGAGATAGAGAACAAGAGAGAAAGAGAGAGGGCACAAGTCAGTCAGTTGCTCTCTTTGGTTGTTATGGTGACAAGTTGCTTGGCAGCCTTGGCGATGTCATAGGCGCACTGGATGACCTGCTGGGTGAGCAGCTGGGCGTCTCCGTGGTGGGCGTTGGGGGGCGTCGCCCGGTGACACTCCCCCTGGAGACGGCTGGCGCTGGAGGTAAGCAGCCGCAAGGAGCCGTGCACAGTCTCTGAGCTGGGCCGCTGCACGCACACACACACAAACACACACACAAAAACACACACAAAAACACACAAGCACAAAAAAAACATTTTTACTCACAATTACCCCAAACAAACTGAGTAAACTTGAGTAAGGGAGTGCAATCAATGGAGTTTTGATAAGCAAGTGGTGGAGGTTCATAGATTCTCATTGGTATGAAAAAAGTGGCCTGCCCATAATTATAACAGCTTTAATTAAATAGCTTATAGTAGAATTAATACTAATAGCAACATATATAAATATATAAAAAACAAGTCAATGCCAACATGTTTCGGTCTATGCACAGGCCTTCAACAAGCAAAGGTTACATAATCTTAATAACATCTTCACACACCTATCTGTAATCACATTCAATGCAAATTAAATCATGCATGTGTACTGTGCCTTGGTGATATTCAGTGATCTGCAGCACAGATGCCATCTTACCTTGGGAAACAGAGCAGCCATCTCGGTCACAGCCACATGAATTCTTTCTGAGCAGGGTACAAAACTGTTGAGACAAGAAGGTCATAGTGATCTTAATACATCTGTCGGATCTTATGATCAGAAATGAATAAGCACACAAGCGCGTGCGCACACACACACACACACACCATGCTCAGAGGGCCATAGCATTTGTAAAGCATCATTCTCATTCCTGTTAGAATCCAGAGTTCCAAGCCAGGTACTTTGGTGACACGGGGACACATATAGAGCCATACAGTCTGCTTGAATGGATTTAAAAACAAGTGGCTGACAGTGGTAGAGATAAGAGTTAAATGGGCAAGTTGATCAGTCATAAACTATGCTTTCTCTGTGTCCATAGATACCATGATAACTCGAGTAACCATGATAACTAGAGATACCCATGCATAGAGCGGAGGTTCTTACGATACTGAAAGAGTATGACAGTCTGTCTGGAAGAGGGAGGTAGCGACTTACTGCCTTCCACTGCCTAACCAGTCACTTACAAGAAGTTGTAGCAGGCTTCCAGGTATCAGGTCAAAAACTTTGTTTCAAATGACCTAGCAGGAGTCCAAAATCGAACGCCGTCTTTTATGTCATTTTTGAGTCACCATTCCATTGCCAACAAACCTACAGCTGACTTCATAGTTTGAAAGAATTTTGGACGCTGCATTAAAGAAACATCTATTCTGCCTTCAAATCTAAGAGCCTTACAAGGCAATATTTTCTATATTTACTCGATTCAGATATGTTTTGCTTCCACCAAGGAGGTAGCATTTGTCCATTTCGAACAAAGCTTGTGTCATTGATTTTTTTTATATCCAAATTCACAATTTTTATATCTGGTTGGACGTCTGATATTGATTCAGTGAGCATGCCCCAACAGACTACAACATGCTGACATTCACTGCTCAAAGCGTTTTTGGTGGTTACGTTTTCAATATGGATAAATCATGCATATCTAGACACTGCATGGTCTTTAACTTGTAGCACAGGGGTTAGAGGTCAAGGAGTTTGTCAATGTTTGGTGGGTCAACTCTGAAGCAGATAAGACACACTTGTGCACACACAGAATCAATCAAGTTAACAGGAAACCCCAGTGAGGCTTTGTGTCAAAAACAGTGACCGCTCTGACTTGTAAACGTTCAGAAAAGCGCGACATTTAGCTTCCTTTGAGGGGAAAAGCAGAAGAGACCGTCACATCTACAGACGCAATGTCAGACCAATTTCTCGGGGGTGTGGGTAGAGATTTGAGAGACTACTCAGACAACATAGAAGATTTAGGTATGATTTTCCTCAACATTTGGTAATGTAACTCTACTGATTCTGTAGTGGTTACATTGACTGCATATGCTGGTCTTACTTATTTGACGGATAATTATGTAAATTTGGCATGTGCTGCAGAAAAGTGCTGAGATCATGCCAAAGAATATCGCAACAAAAACCTCTTTCCACTAATAACTGTCTTCATAATAAAAGTTAACACTTTCTGGTTAAATACTGCTGTAACGAATTGACAAATTACAATCCATTACAATATAAATCCAACCGCGGTTCTCTTATTGCTGGTAAAAAGAAAAAATATATTTGACCAGCTACTGATTAAAGATTCAAACAGCTTAGAAGCTTTTACTGTATCCAGCCTCTGGCCCATGTATAAAATATTAAGCATTTAATGTGGTCACAGGTGAACTGGCCAAATCAACACTTAGTGGTTTTTTTTCTAACAGTCGCATTGACTACACCAGAGACCAAAATCAGCATGATGGCCATGTCTGGCTGGATACACTCGCGCACACATTTGCACATGTAGACAAACCATACAAGTTTACACACATACACGCACACATACACACAAGTGCAAACACATACAAACCCACACATACACGCACACATACACACAAGTGCAAACACATACAAACCCACACAAATGCCCATCCAGACAGACCACAACCGTACACGTACACACACGTACACACAACACACACACACCCCTGTGCGAGGCTCGGAGCGCCCGGAGCCTCAGTGCCCTCTCTGTGCGCGGCGTGAGGGGGAGCGGCAGCAGCTGTGTTTGACTCAAGCCCACCGCCCGCCACGCGGACAAAGGAGCCACTGTGCCTGGGAGGCAGGAACAGAGGCCTGAGTACCAGGAGGATGCGTCGGCCTGCGGGACCACAGACGAGCCTCTCTCCCGCCGCTCGCCCCCGTCCGAGCAGGGCAGCAGGGCCCCGAAGCAGCCCTGGCTGTCCCTGTCGCTGTGCCCGGGGCTTTCAGAGGATGCGTGTGGAGGACAGGAGAGGAGAGGGTTGGTGGGCAGAGGTGGTGGTGGTTGGGGGAGGGGCGGGCAGGACGGGTTTTGGGGTGGAGGTCCGCAGTGGTGGACGCAGCAGTGGAGACGGAGACACAGACCACAGGGGATGGAGATGCGAGAAGAAGATTGACAAGACACAAGGAAATGACAACCAACAGAGCAGAAGGGAAAGAGAGATGAAACTAGAGGAAAATAAAGGGAAAGCACAGAAACAGACACCCATCAGGGGGTACAGAGAAATACAGAAAAGTGACAGGAACTCTGAATAAAAGACACACCAGAGAAACGTGTGTGTGTGGGCACACAGACTGAGGATTAAACAAAGTAAATGTCAGCATGATGTTGGCATGTGTCTGAAAATTTGTTGGCTTTGGGAAGAAGTCTGGTTTTATTCCAAACCCTCGCATGAGTGTAGTTAAAAAGCATTTATTACACGGCTCGTCAAAGCGTCGCAGAAAGTTCAGCTGAGCTGAATAGCCTGAATAACAGATCCTAGGTAAGAGGGACAGCAGAAGAACAAAGCTGGTTGCTATGAAACTACATTTTCAACTTAACAGTTTAGCAGAATAAATAGCATACATTTTTAGTTATTTTAATAAGCTTATTTTGCTAATATGTAAAGAGTAGCAGACAGCTGCATAATAAGCATAGATAATGCAGGAGAACGTTCAGTGAGTTGGTCTGTAACGTGGAATAAACCCCTTCAGAGTAATTTAACACCTACATCACTCTGTCGAGATTTATTCTGCAATATTGACCTAATCGCTGTACAATATCCATTACATATGTGGTTGTGGTTACTCTAGATACAAATAATGAAAAGGTATACAGCCCAAAGAGATAAGAGACAGTCCTTGATTCTCTCTGCAGAAGTATGTGTGCATGCATGTGTGTTCCTGTGTCTTGAAATGTATTAGTGAGTGTGTGTGTGTCTGTGTTCCTGTGTGTGTGTCTGTGTGTGTGTGTGTGTGCGTGTGTGTGTACCCATCTGGTGGCCTCACCTCTCGTGCTTGTTCTCCTGGGCCGCCCGCAGCAGCTCCTGGATGTTCTTGGTGATCTGCTCCGTCTTGCTGATGACGTCCTCCGTGCAGGGCAGAGTGGGGTCAGGCTCGCAGTCTGCCTCCTGGGCCTCCAGCTCTGGGATCGGCCCCTCACCCATCCAGGACACCCCACACACAGTCCCCTGCCCTGGACTAGAGAGGTGAGGCAGAGATGCCTGTCAGTGTGGATCTTCTAGTCTTCTTTTCTAACTGTGTGAACTTAGTGCCCTACAAAGCCAAAAGGCAGCAACTACACATTTTGTCAAAACTGAGTTTAAATTGACTTTATAACACCCTTAGAAACAAAGTAGTTCATATTATATAGCATTTGTTTGCTCATAATTAACTTTGGTGTGTGTAGCTAACAGACTTAAATTTTTAAAGCAAGAGGGAAAGAATGGGTCAGACAAACTTAAAAGCTACTCTTACAGCACTTTTCAAAATCTCCTTTACTCCTAGATGACCTTCATACCTTCTAAATATTTCACAGACGACTTTTGGATTTTTAAAAGCAATCTTTCTATGTCAGGTGACTTTAGATGATAGTACTTTGATAGTAATTTGTGAAGTTAATGAATTCCCTTGAGGTCATGTTCTGTGTTTAGTTCAACATGTTGAATATTTTAGTGGAAACAGTGGCTGAATACCTGGCTGTCTGCTAACCTGCAGCATTCATAATTCATTTTCTTTGATTGTACATACAAGGAATAGTCCAAGTCATAACAAGACCACACTGAGCGCAGCAATGTTATGTCTTCAGATCAGATCATGGAGAGCATCTCCAGTTATTTTACATCTCTGAACTTCTACTACTGCCTTGCACCTCAGTGAAGTACTAATGAGACATTACAGAGGAGGAGAGGTATTTAAAATCTACTCTCAACCCCCAAATTACTTAAACTGAAGGTGGGGGTTAGGGTTCCTCTTCACCACCTTATGGGGCAGCAGAGCAGGTTTGCCCACCTTAGATAAAGGGCCGAGTTTTAAATTACAGGCGTGGTTCTAAGTGTTTATTTGGGTTTCTTTGTGTGTGTGTGTCTCTGTGTGTGTGTGTGTGTGTGTGTGTGTGTGTGTGTGTCTGTGTATCCCCAAAACAAAGCAGCTGGGAGGGTGCCAAAACACACACAGACACTGAAATCTTTCAAATCAGACAGATAAGACGAGTACCCGTATTCCTCCGGCTCCGTGTGGTTGTGTGTGTTGTCGTAGTCGCTCTCCGGAACGGTGCACTGGCCCTCCACTCCGCTGGAGCCCTGGGAACACCCATTACATAGCCAACAGTCAGACATTTTCGTTAGCAGAGGCTTCCTTAGCTTTCAACAACAAGATTGTGATTACCTTGTAAAAATGATAGCAGTGTTTTCAGAACAGATAGCAGCTGTGTTGCACAGGCGGCGAGCCATTGTCAACAGATTAGCAACAGCTAACAGGCCAGCTAGAGCCAGAAGGCCAGCCATTTACAGCACACTACCCAGACCAGACAGACTAGCCACTAGTCACATGGCTAGTTTTAGCTAAAAAGGTCTTGGGGAGCTAATGTGCTGGCCAGTGTTAGTGTGCTAGCCAAGGCTAAACGGCTAGCCATGGCTAAAAAGGTCGTCTGTAGCGAAAAGGGCAGCCATTATGAACCATCTTGGTTGAGAAAGACAATGCAACTCATGCTTGATGCTTGTGGGGCAATCTGCCAAATCAAGGCAAGCAAGGAAACCCCCCCCCTGTGTTCTTGGAGGGCTGAACATGTTTTTGGTAAACACAGCTTGCGTGATGGTAAACAATAAGCAATTGTGCTTTTTTTTACGCACAATGCTTTTCACCACTCCAGCTCGAAGCTCATTTGCGGACAAGATGCACAAGTTAGTAGTAGGGAAAGAGAAAGGTAACATTTTGCTTCAGGAAAAACAAAAAATGTGAATTAGCAAAAAACTGCTTGAGTACTTGAGTACTGGCATCCAACATTTGATAAGACATTCAAAGTGGCCCATGCAGACAATACTGGATTGTAGCAGTAGACAGTGGGAGTAAAGAGGACTGAAAGGACAGGCCAGGCAAAAGAGCTGCGCCCCCTAGCAGGACTGGGGCGGTACTTCACCCTGTGCACTCTCTCATCCCCAGGCCAGGACAAGGATGAGGGGAAGCTGGGGAGGGAGGAGGAGGCTGTCACGGAAGGACCCTTCCCCATCTGGAAAGGGTTCAAACCAGGTTTTAACAAAAAAGGCTTTAGAAGGACGTTTGGGCCATTCCCAAATATGAAAAAGGGAGAGAAATGTAAACAAAGTTAATGGGATAGGAGCCCACAGTACCTCATCATTTCGCAGTTAAAGAATCTCTTTTTTCTGAAAGCAAAACACCTTTTTTTTTGTCGTGAAAGCAACACCACCATTAGCTTTGGCGTCTCAACTCAAAGTAGCGGCACCAACCGTTCTGTCATTTCAAAATGGCCGTCCAGTACTTACGTCTTGGGCCAGGGGCTGCAGGGTCAGGGTGCTGCCGGGTGCGTTGGGGCGGGGGGCTTCGCCACGGGGGTGGTACTGCGTCAGGCCTGAGCCGGTCTCGTACATGGACATGGCCCTGCCTCCGCGCGTGGCAGGGCGACGAGCAGCGGGGTCCAGGGGTGCGGCGTTGGTGTTGGTGGGGCCCTGCCACCTCAGCGTGGTGTTCTCATTCTGCAAGTAGCTCAGCTAGGGGGGGGGGAGGAGACGGTGACGCAGAGGTGAGAGTGGACACAGCAGCTCCAAAGTTCAGACAGTAAACATTCTGCCCTGCCAAGACTATTGACTGTCCACCATCTGAGAGTGGTAGACAAAATGTCAAAACCTTTCCATGACCCTAAATTAAATTTCCATGACTTTTTGCAACCCACTTATAAATACATTTGTGTATGTGATGCCATGGGTTGTGTCGAATCTACAATGTTTTCCCTTCGTTCATGACAACCTTTGTATTTGTGTATTAACAATGTTTAAGAGCAGAGGGTTGAAGATGAAACAATTACAGTGATCAAATTCTGTGACAAAATAAAAAACAAATAACATAAAACATATTGAAGTCTCCTGTCTCCTGTCTATGCTTACAATTTGACAAAATCTAATTTCATGACTTCAAAACTTCCAATGGATTCACTACATTCAATGAGACCTGAAAAACGGTCTCTTGAAATTCTGTGACTTTCCCAGGTTTTTTCCATGACCGTGGGAACCCTGCAAAGTTTAGACAGTAAACATTCTCCCCAGGCCGACTGTTGAGTGTGCACCATCCGAGCATGCTAATTAACACAACAGAGTGCTGCACAGTCAGAAGGTTAGAACTGTGAAGTGAAATCAATGTTGTGAACTCCATACACGTTTGACAAACCCTGCTTGTGTTTACTGTGGAAGCAGCCGTGTTGTCTGTAGCATTCTGGCACAAAGTCATTAGTCTAGCTTTTTACCCTTGAAACACTTGCCTGACCAAAAACAACCATTAATTTTGTTAGTACTGGGAAGGTCATCCAAATGTGACAATTTGCAAAACAAACAGTGAGGAATAGACAAGACTAGGTGAAATATGGGTATATACGGTATAAATGGGAGCTCTAGATTCCAGCATAACAATATTTCCTTTCTGATTTAACCCAAAGTGACCAAGAGGAAAGACAGAGTGTAGACAAAAAGTAACAGTTTAAGAAAGTAGCTCTGCAGTGACTGTTTATTACAATATTTGGATTGAGGTCTTTTGCTTGCTCTCAGAAAAAAACAGACACACAAACATCAACACGAGACTGAGGTTTGTCAACAATTCCCATGGCCTGTTTGCAGAGAAGTGACCAGAATTTCTGGTAGTTCTTTGCTTACAGTACAAAGAGTATTGAAGCAAAACAAACGAAAGGGCAAGGTGACATGGTGTGCACAACCTCTGCAGATGATGGTGGAAAAGTTTACATTAGTGGACCGTAAAGGGGGTGGTATTCCAAGTAGGTAGGTTAGTGACTTACCCAGATAAGTTAACTCAGAGTGAGTTGTAAACCTCCTAAAGAAGCCGTCATCTGGCTTCATGTTTCCATCCAAACAAGGCCACAAGGCTGTACTTTCAGTAGGTTTGCCACTTGCTCAGAATATAGCCAGGCAAGTGACTCAACCCGTTTTCTGAAATACTGACTCTGAACTGCTAAATACAGCAACAAAACTGATGTGGGTTGTTTCTTTTAGGTCATGTCAAGTCTACGACGTCAATATTTACAATCCACCTACCAGCTTTCAAAAGAATGTAGCCTGAGCATTTAGGCCATCTTGAATAAGTAATGTTTGCCCAGTAACATGGAAAACCATTCGCAGTGAGGACACTGGTGGCTCAGCGACAAGCTACTTCCCCAATCTAAACTTAGAGATTACTTGCATGTGGCCTTGGTAACATCATTCTCTAAAAAAAGCATATTGTTCACAGCCACGCAAATTTAGACAACCATGACATTCACTTGGAAAACAAAGCCAGGAAGCCTTGCTCTGCGGGGCTAATGATCAGAGTTTTCACTGAGACTGATCGGCACAACACTTTTACAGAGGAGAGACTGCACAACAGCACATTAATACATCTTACTTTTTAATTCTACTAATTTATATTAAAAAAAAGCTAATACCTAATTGATTGCATGTTGTAGACTTCAAATTGAGCACACAGTAGAGTTGCTGAATTGTGCTTGTTGTGGAATGATAGGTGTCATTTTCTTTTTACTATTTTGACCAATCCATTTTTCTTCAGTGTGGCTAGAATACCAGCTCTTTTGTGTTCAGCTCACTACAATATTCGCACCCTCCATAATGAAATGAATTTAACTGCCAGCTATGTTTCAACAAGATTAAAAACAAATAAATGAAAGAATAGGAATAATCAAGGGGGCACTGCAGGGCTGTTGTGTAATACTGCTTCGGTGTTGGACACATGTACTCAAAAAATTGGCACCTTAGGATGGGATTTTATTAAACAAGGGTGAGCAGGTGGCTTGTTTTGTACCTTGTTCTGCATCATCCGAAGTTCCTCGCTGAGGTGACAGTTGACCTTGAGCAGCTGCTGGATCTTGGCCTCTGAGGCGTTGAGAGCAGTCTTGACTTCCATGAACTCCTGAACTGTGATTGGGCCATCCGACAGGTCAGATGACTCCGAGCTCTGAGGAAGAGCAAGACAAGCAGACAGTGCTATGGAGTATCTGTGGCTGTGGATTGCCAACAATGTTTTATGACACGGTCATAGTGGAATGGGAGAGTCGAATGGCTACTAGCTGATAACAACAGTGCTGTCAGGTGGTTGATGTTTTACATACAACACAGACTGAGTCAGTGTGTGCTATGAATCTTTGCATGCACACTATAAACTTGAGAATCAGTGCAGTACATTACAAAATAATGGAATCCATAACAACATTATGGACCAATATCATATTACTGCCTCTGTGACATTGTTTGGAATAGAAATGTGATGTGATATAGTGTTACCAGCTGTCAACTGTTTTTCACATCAGGGTAATCAGTGGTTGAACGGTTATTCTGCATGTTGACATTTATTCAAAATTTGCTGATATGCAATAATTTGGTCTATTTTGTTTTTATTTTTAGCTGGTTCAAATGATTGACTTTAAATTCAAATGCTTCTACTACAAATCATAAAAGGCATATTAAGGTTATATTAAGGTTATATTATTTACAAATTCTCATGTTAGTTTCTGTTAACCTAAAAAAGATAAGTAATGAAATCATACAGTAAAAGGTCTTCCACTTCCACAAAACCACTTCCCTATTTTCCGTGTACTGTCTCTGATTAAACTTTTCCAAACCTTGGTCCGCTCTTCTTTCCCAGAAGCTGGTTCCCTCTCCGTGTCCTCATCGGACGCCACGCTGTCGTAATCTGGCTGGTCCATGTCCTGACTCTCACTTCCGTGCCGGTTGTCGATGCCCTTAAGGATGAGCTCCACATTTTCTGTATGTCAGAGAGACCAGCGGGAACTGTTACATTTGGCTCTTTAGATAACATTTACTTGTCCTCATTGTCTATAATTTGCTAAAGTATGCTTATTCTAACTTGCTAAAATCAAGCATCAGAGATAACATTAAAATATACTGGTTAAGCTCAGGGTAAAATACCCTGTCAAATCAATTGTATGACAGGTTAGGTCTATTATGGGGCATTTAATTTGGTAGTGATGTTACAAAACAGTAGTACTACAATAGTTGGTGTGGCAAAGTAAAAAAAATCAGATCAGATCAGGGCCAATCAGATTGATTTACCTTTGACAATCTCACAAGAACTTCCCTGCTGGCGGCGTTTGGCGTCAGTTAAAATATCGATTACAAGTGTGGCAAACTCATGAGCGTTGAACCTGGCCAGTTTCTGGCGACCCTGGATGGTCCAAAAAAGAAAATTGCAATCAGTAAATCGCACCCATTTTTGCCCAATTTGGTCACATAGATCATGTTTTTCAAACCATGTTTAAAACTATTTAAGTGCTCTGCAGTTTTCCACACCTGGTTTCTGGTGGAGGAGTACTCGGGGTTGACTGGCAGGAAAGGCACCACGGTTGTCTCAGTTACCAGGGTGCTGTGGTTCTGGGTAGCGAGCCATACTAAGAAAAACAGAAGTGACAAGATTTCACCCAGATTGGTATTTATAAATGCACAGCTGCCAGTCACATGACAGAAATAGCTTTGAGGAAATGTCAGACTCTACTGATCATTAGATAAAATTAAACACGCAGCCATCATGGACAGCCTGTTAGTCAAATAATGTGGCCCACAATTCTTTTTCTAGCACTTGTTTCTAGCAATGTTTGTCATCAGAGGTAAAAAAGCCAACCAATGTCTCTAATTTGTTAAATCCTCCATCCTCAATTGTACACTCCTGAAACATCTGAATAGGCTGGGACTTTTTATGGCTCAGTTCAAACCACTGTGTACTACGTTGACAGAGCCAAGACTGTTTACAAACACCAGGGCACAAAAAACACTGTGGCACTTAATTCCCTTCACCTGCATCAGTTTCTCTTCTGTCCACTTCATCGTACACATCCATGGCCAACTCTTCAAACTGATGGTTGCTGAGCTAGAATCAAACAGATCACAAGATAGCTATAGCGGTTACAAACACTAAAAGGAACGCAACTAGCATACATTAAATTAGCCGACGCCTAAATAACTTACAGATTGCAGCTTCTTCTTTGCCGCTTTTGCCAACTCGGACAAATCCAGACCGCTAGTCAAAGGAACAAAAAAAAGTTTATGTTCAAAGACTTTCAGGTCAATAAGTAAAGGATTATATATATATGAGTATTTTTATGGGTTAAAAATACTTACTCATTCCTAATCCATTTAACGCAAGCAAAAGTGGTGAAGTATCAATGGGTTACTCATTTAAATTTTTGAGGTATTTCACGGCTACAGTTTACATATTCATTATCTTAATTTCATTTCTCTTTAAAAAAAAAAAAACAACTTTTCTGCTTACCTGTCAGCTATCTGGGGAATAATAAAATGTTGTCCATTCTTATGATCTGAAATAACAAAAATGAGTTATTTCTTCCAATGATCAATTTTATGACGATGACAGATTAAACAACCCACAACAGCATTCCACAACAGCTGTAATTATCACAACTGTTGATGTCTAAAAGCCATTCCTTCAGAAGTGAAGACAGATGTCCTGGTACATGAAAAGACTCACCTGGTTTCCTTCCACACAGGTAAAATGCCAGCCTGTCCGTGAGCTCATACTGAATCTCCACCAGTCTATCAGCAAGCTCATGGTGGCCTGCTTGCCTAAGGGATAAAAAGAGAGAGAACTATAGGAATGAGATTTAAATGCCTTTCTATTCCGACATAGCAGTTTAGACACATTTAGCTGGTAGGTTTTATTCGACTTAACACTTAGCTCACACTCATACCCCCATGAAAGTTGTGTGTTAGTACATTTATATACACTTATTTTTTAAGAAGAACTTCATTAGAGTTGTTACCATACTATCTGCAGGCAGCGAAAGATCGAAAAAGGCAATTGTTGAACTCGATTCTATTCCTGTTTTTACCAATGACAAGTGACACTTTCTCTCAAAAAAAGAGAAATGTGCACCTCCTTAAGCTAAAGAGGATCATAAAAAATGTGCACCGAACAGCTAAACAGTAAAACCTGAAAGTGCAGTTTGCCCTTTGTGGTGACCAGACATCGAGAGATCACAGTGGAACACAAGGCGAGTGGTGGTTACCTGGCGTAGTCGATGGGCGAGAGACCGTTGGCGTCAGGAGCCCCGGGGTCGGCCCCGTACACGGCCAGGAGCTCAGCCTGAGACAACTGTCCCGCTTTGGCCGCCACATGCAGAGGAGTGTTCCCTTTCTCCTGCAGCGGGGAACCAGCAAGACCACAAGTATATAATACACAAGTATACATGCACAAGGGATGTATTGTTGTTTAACAATATTCAGTGGCTGGTTAAATCCAAGTATTCTTACTATTATAATTGATGTTTTTTTAAGTATAATGATGTTGGAACAGTGTGTGTTTGTGTCAAGAATTAAGATACACAACTGAATCGTCCTCTCTTACAGCCCTATACCACTTCTCATTCTCAAATTACTAATCTGCATACAGTCCACACCACAACAACCAAAAAAGATTTGATACACCGTGGAAAACAGTTTATAACAGATGAATGGCCAAACATGACCATGCCGATTTGCAGTTTATGTTTTGAGAGTCAGTAGGGAAGTGTGGACTTACAGGATGGAAGAAGTTTGCTTGTGCACCCAGAGACAGCAGCCGCAGACAGGTCTCCAGATTACCCGTCCTCACACTGGAGTGAAGTTGCTGCACAATTTAAAGGGTGGTAAGTAGGAACATATTAGTGCTGTAACTGGGAATCTGTTTCAGCAAATAATGTTCCCAAGTTTTCTAAAGGGACCTCCCAAAATGATTAATAAAGTTTTATTCTATTCTATTTTATTCCAGCAACCCCATAGGTAAGTTATATGTTACAGAATAATAATAACCTTGCTCAAGTCCTTTGCAGTGACACTGTCATCCTCACGACAAGGCATACGGTGCACGTATGCCAGCATCTGATATTTGGCTTTGATGAAGTCAGTTTTGTTAGGGCTGTGGAGGGAAAAGAAGTGAGATCAAACTTTGAACTGTAGTCTCTAAGCTAGAAAAAAAAGAAAAAAAAAGATTTTGGCAGTGTGATCAAATTGTTTGACATTTCTTTCTTTGAGAATGCTGCCGTCAGCAATCATTCAATCATTCGTCTTAACCGTAAGCCATCCACTGCATTCCCAACGAGACACAAACACATTTGGGGAATTCACAGCTGGGGTTGGTTTTCGAGACGTCTCTGCTGGCGTGTGCTCAGTCTTGTGTACTTACTGCACTTTGTCTTGAGGATTGGCTTTGCGCTTCCCAGTCATTACAGAGGAAGGATCCAGCAGGCTGTGCTCCCAAATGGAATTTGCCCCATTGTTGTATAACGTCTGCACCATCTGAAGAGAATGCATTGTGTTGTGTTATGGTAGTAAAGGCATACAAGTACTATATGCACCATAAAAAAATGCATTGTAGTGTATTATGGGGTAAAAGAACACAAACACTATCAGCACTGTCTGACCAAAAGGCTTTGTGTTGTTTTATTGTGTAAAAGCACCAAACCCTGCAGTGGCATTACAGTGATTGCACAACATAAATAAGCAAGAAGCATCTGACAATGATGAAATCAATATTTGGATGCCAAGGACCAATGACCCATTTAAGTAATTTAAAAGGACATTCAATCACAGCTTTCACTGACCAAAGTGCTGCACAAAATGTACGTAAATAATCACTGAAAACACATACAAACTAATTATCAATGGCAAAATAAAACTACAAGAGAACCAACAAATGTGCACACAACAACAGTCAACACTGTGAGAGTATTTAGACACAGTTGTCATGTTTTCCACTTATAAGTTGTATGACAGATTGTGGACCGCACTCACCTGCAGCTGGGACGGAGGCCATGACGTATGTGTAAGGTGTCGGACCTGAGAGCTGTGTCTGCCTAGCCCACGGTGGATACTGCAGCACTCGTCACAGATCAACACGCCACGGTTCACAGATGCCCAGGTTGGCCCTGCAGAATAGACGTCTTCATATGAACTCGCAAATATCATAAATACAATCTTCCTCAAGAGTCGGTGAGACAAACTACAAGAGCACATATGGCATGTAATCACACATTCATAATAACATGGCACATATGTGCTGTAAATGCTACTGCAACTCTGCCAACTCAAACTAATTCCACAGAGAAATCGAATTTTTTTCTCGTGGGCTCACCAAGTTACGTTTAGTGATTGTAGTAGACAGAGCTATGTGGAGGAGCTCACATACCACCACCAGCACGAAGCCAATTTAGTCCACTAACGTTGCTTTGATATTTTAAATCTGAATAGCTATCGAAATGTTGGTATGTGTTAAACGCTTTCATCCTACAGTGCTTGTCAGAACTTCAATTTGTGAATCGTGACATGATGATGCCTATTTGCAAGATACGAGGAAAACAAGTAGCTAGCTAGGCGGCTAACCAATACAACTTAATCATATGTAGTAGCACACGAAATGTTGTGGCTACGGAGTTCCGAAAACAGGCCGTTACAAATGCTGCTCCATCCATAACCGCGGCAAGTCACCTATTAAGGCGGAACCGTTAATTGCCCAAGAGCAATCTGGAAAACACCCTCTGTGATTAGCATGCTATCATAGCTAGCTAGTCGATTAGCAGGGAAGTTGATTGTCCACATAAGACTATGGTTACGAGGAATGCTTGCAAATGTAAAGCAAACGGGCGGTTTCAGGCTGTTGTCGTAAATTCTAGACCACACTAAGGAAAAACGAAGGCAGCATTTTCTCTTATCTTTACATCTGGGTAGTTGTAAGTTAACGTGCATTATTTGCTCCGTTGTGTTATGAGGCTTTTCTTACCAGGAGCGCTGCAATCAGCGCAAACGTCTCTATTCCGAGGCCGCATTGACATCCTTTTCAGTTGTATCCTTGATGAAGACTAGTTTTGGCGCCACACTCATGAAATTCTACATGAGTATTGCAAACCATTGAGAAGGGTTTAGATTTTGAAATCTGAATGATCGCGCTGCTCCATGTACTGCGGGTTGCCCTTGTCTTCTCCACTTTTTTCAAGTCAACTTCCTCAACGGGAAGTGAACATCAGCTGGTGAATCATAGGCGCGCTGACAGACGGGGTCGGGGGCGGTTACGCGCACCAAGGCAGCGCCTGTTGTCGTCAGTGGCCGAGCACGCACGATTTGCGCTGGAAATTTGAGTCCTTGAATAAATATATTTTTTATAACTACGTCTACTTCATGGCGGCATTCTCAGCCAGCTGAAGGGTGATTCATGGCCACTGATGCACGAACTGTCAAACCCAGCTGTCTGCAGAGCTGCCAACTGCAAGCCTGAGAAGCTGAGCATTGTAGGCTTTACAGCCTAACGTATTGTTTTTGTAAAACCTCAGTCACAAAGACACGTGGACCTAACAGCAGGGGTTTTGCACAAAAAACGGTAGCTACAGAATAATGCACAATATTTTTATGTAGGAGACAATGGGCCCACATTTACTGGCACAGTGATTTGCTGGTTGCTCGACTTTGCTATTTATTCTAAACTGAAAGCAGAAAGAAATGTAAAGCATGTTTTGTAAAATTCTTTTTGCCAGTGTCACTGTACATAGGGTGTCATTTGCCATAGGCCCGCTATGTTTTGGAGACCGCACTGGCATATCACTATAACTGGACATTTAGTGAAACTGACCTTTGGGATGTGGTCAGGACGGGAATGTGTTGCCCCACAATTCTGAGGACAGTTTAATAGGCTACTTGACATAGTCAGTGCATGACATAACAGTGGGGATTAGGTGCCTTGCTCAAGGGCATCTCAGTCATGGGGAGGGTGGACAACAGGGCTAGTTATTCACTCCTCCCACCCAACTATCAGTGTGGGCAATTCAGCTTGTGACCATCTGGCAGGTTAGGTGTTGAACTCCCTAACCTCTAGCCCATGACTACTACCCAAATAGAGTGTACACAGAGTAGTGGGGCCTGTTCTTGAACATGTGGGTCTGGATACTTGATTTGTGAAGATGAGTGTTGTCTTAATGATCTCTCTACACAGTTAGATTAATGGCTATTTTTTACCCCTTATATACTGTACACAGATGTGGGCAAACGTGTTGATGCCCCTTGGGCTTATTATAACAATGCTTATAACTCCAAGTGATTATATTAAAAGTTATTCCCTCATGTACATATGCCTATCAGTATGTCATTAGTAAAGCAACAATAATGTAATCTGTTATTTGGCATGTTTAAAAGGGAAATTGTGACCGATATTTTGCGTCTTCGCATGCACCACACTGAACACAAAGATGGAGAAAGGGGTCTCAGAAGCTCAAAAGGAAAATTATAGACCAGCTGCAGCATGTTGAAGTTAAAGAATGTAAGATTGTATCCAAGCAGCTTACTGCCTCTGTTATACTGTCAAATATTATTAAGAATTTAAGGTCCTTGCCAACCTCCCTATATAGAGCCTGAAGAGATAAATCAACTCAGAGTGAACCAAAGTGAATTGCGATTGGTTGTCAAAAAGCTGAGGTAAATCTTTTGAGAAACAATCTAAACTCTGAAGTCAAGGTATATCAGTGTCTGATCTATCTATCTATCTATCTGGCTTGAATAACTGAAGGCTAAATGAAGAAGGCCAAGAAGATGCGTAGTTAAAGGGCAAACATTAAAAGCAGGCCGTGTTTGAGTATTTCAAATTGCCAGCTTACAATGCTTCATGAATAATGTTTGGACAATCTTGTTCAGACAAAGTTGAGGCAAACAAAACATTTAAGCTATCAAAGAAAAGAAAACCACTTTGAAATTGAGACTTTGTTATGTCAGAGCTGCTCTCATGCCTCTGGTACTGACTGCAGGGCAAAATGAGACTTAAAGATGTATTTTGAGGCAAAAATTACTGGGCATTTCAGAAGATGCTGTCTCTCAGTTGCAGGTATATGTTCAACAGCATAATGACCCGAAACACAGAGCAAGCACCAAGAATGGATTAAAAAAATACCACTCTCTGAAGGTCCTCTTCTCCCATTCTCTATCAAACATGTAGGGCTGATATGGGCAGTCTTGAGAAGACAACGAGAGCAAGACAGAGCGGGCAAGGTGACAGGTAAGGTCTACTAAAAGCTAGAAAATACTGGTTCGTTGAGGTTTACTATAGCTGTACAACAAAAATGGTTAAGGGTATAGCATCATTATGTTCATGCCATTCTCATTTCCTTCATCATTAAAAAAATCCCAACAGTTTTAAAGAATTGTCTGATTTTAGTCAAATGTGGAATACACAATGGGGGATCCCAGATGTTTTTTTTCTATTTTAAATGTATTTAGGTAGAATTGTGCATTTTTGTGCAGTGGGATAAACAGTGCAACACATTTGCGTAATATGGACCACGAGTAGAGTCAGGTGCGGAGAAAAATTAACTATGCCCTCAGATTAGCAGTCTGTGCCCATGGATGTGTTAAGTGCATGGTTTGGAAATGTACACTCAATGATTTGTTACTTAAGTGCATAGTTTGCTATACACAACATTATATAATAATTATTACAAACTGAAAGTATTTTAAACTGTAAACAAGGCTTCCTTAGGTTATTCAGGTATGACTTACTGACACTAAAAACACACTAAATTAAACTTTCTATTGAGAACTTTGACATGGTTCAAATACCTCTCTGTGTATCCTGGAATGTCTTTACAAGAGAAACACACTCAAACAGTTGATCTGCAATCTAGCAAACAGGTAGGTCCAGTTTTGCAATCTACACAGATTGCCTTGTCACAAGAAAATCTTGTGCAGTTTTTGCAAAGCTTAGAGCATAGATCTAAAAAAAATGGTTTATTATTTTTCTCTCACCTGATGCCTGGTGGACACTGTACCTCCAGGGAAAAAGAAGCTATACCCTCAGATTATTCATCTGTGCCCAGTGCCCACGGATTTCTAAACTGCATGGTTTGACAATTCCATGCCCATGGATGTGTAAACTATATGATGGTTTTCTATGCTAGCAAAACCAGTCAAACTCAAGTAGCCTATGTAAAACAAAATCCCAGTAATTTTATTTGGCTGTTTATGTACTGTATTTGGCATAGTATGCATGTGGAAGTTATGACACTAAATTGAAAACTGAGCATGTTTCAGATATTGTGCAATAGACCTAGAGCAAATATTCAAATCTAAAAGTGGAGTTACCTGATGCATGCTAGCCAGGTAAGGGGGAAATAGTTACCTTTGAGTGTGCATAGATAGGTATATGGATAGACCAGTGTAGGCTACATTATAGCTAGATTGGGTATTGAGAGCACTCTAATTGAAATGGTCATCATAGCAATGGTTATCAGTAATTAGATCTATTCTTGCATCTATACATTTGACTTAACCTATTATGAAATGTTAGCGTGATGTGTTATGTAATCCCATTTAATACTGTGCTTCTGAGGGCGCCTATTTAGTATGCCTCATTGAAAACACCGACTGACATGTTGAATTCTTCAATGATTCATGTTAGTACGAGCTGTTCTGTGAAGTGAAGGGGGTGTGTGTCGCTGTAGCCAACCTATGCAGGATACGGCAGAGGGAGAATCGTCTTCGTTCAGCAAGCTCAACTTGCGTGATGATGACAATGGAATGGATGAAAAATAGGTGTCGTTTTTATGCCGCATGTTTTATTTAGTTAAAGTGACACGGTGACACCGTGGCCAACGTGGTAGCTAGCTCGCCACACCCGCGACAACAGCGTTGAGTCACGGTGACATTTTAATACCATTTAGGATATTGCTGCGGAACCCGTTAAACGCGTTTTGTTAAATTTCCTCAGTCAGCAGTGGAGGAGCAATTTCAAGGGGGGAAAAGCCAAGCAAATAAGTGACAATGGGAGGTAAGGAATTGTGAACGATGTTTTATTTCAGTGCGTTGGAACGTGATTTGTCCATCCTTGTTTTGATGTTTCGAACCTCACAATACTGATTTGTTTGTTTTATAACAGAGACCGAGACACGTCAGAGGCTGCTGCGCAGCGTAAAAAAAGAAGTGAGTAATAAATGCTGCACGAGAAAAAATGAATATCGATCATATATTGTACAGAAACCATATTGTTGCAGTCACGCTGACGTTAAGGCCACATAACGTAGCATAAGCAAGCTGCGTCAGAGGTGGGATGCTATGAATTTCAGCATCCCCGAACACAATGTTTGTCAAGCGACCTAGGCCCCTAATTTACACGATTAGCTTACTTTATCTGGGTTAGATATAGAGAGAAAACAGTAAATCACATGGACTTTCTTGCTGGAATAGAGTTCATGTTTGATAATAGACATGATATAGCCTAATTTACAGAAGAACCAGTTTGTGTAGATGTAGTGGGTATTATCACATGCATAGGGTCTGTACCTCCTTATTGAGCTGGTATAAACTGGTAGCCTAAGAGTTACATGTCTTGAAACGTGTGCCTCAATTAGATTGTCTCACCAGTGGTCTCAGTTTATATCCTATAGTTGTTAAAATGTTGTAGAAGGGCCATGCAGGTTATTACAGCATCCTAAACACTGATTTGGGTGTTGCTAATTAACCATTCTAACCAGTGCCCCCCATCCAATAATCCAACAGGTGAAGCAGATAATGGAGGAAGCAGTGACCCGCAAGTTTGTGCATGAGGACAGCAGCCACATCATTTCATTCTGTGGTATGGATGTGCTTGCTCTCTGTACTTGTTGATCCCACTTTTAGACCTTGACAACAGACTAGACTATACCTACATAGTGCCTCTTTGTAGGCTGACCTCGGTAGTCCAAATGCCTCCCTTTTTTTTCTGGATAGGTAGACTGCAATTATGTGGGGTCATGTCAGTTTGTTGCCCGGGGATGTAAGCAGTCTGTTATGCCATAGCTTCAGCATAGGGTATTATCAGTCTAGCCCCAGTAGCCAAAATAATAGTACAGTTGTTAAGCTTATTTATTTAATCGTGCTTTCTAATGCTTCAGCACAGGGTATTATGAGTCTAGCCCCAGTAGTCAAAATAACAGTACAGTTGTTAAGTTTATTTTTCATTGTGCTTTCTAATGCATTTCTTATTTAGACAGTGTATTATAATCTATAGTATACTGTAACAGCTATTTTTAATTTAAAAAAGTCTTTGTCTAATTTTTGAATTTACATCTGGTCCGGGCTTAGGCCAGGGTTTAATTAAACCTGGACACCCCCCTGGTGGTCCCTTTTTTTGGGACAGCAAACCAAGACCTCCTGGCTGTGTCCAAAACAGGAAGCTAGTAACTTGCTGCCTTTACTGTCTAACAAGTCATGCACCTTAAGCAAGCATCATGGTGCCGATTAAAACCTTTAGTTTCGGACAGCCTGGGTAGACAGCAACACAGGACGCTGTTGCCATAACACCAACAGCTGACTTCATAGTTCTATAGAATGTTAGACATTAAAGGCAGCATGAAGGAAGCATCTATGCTTCTTTCAAAGTCGGGCAAAACAAAGGTACCTTAGAAGACAGCATTTTATGCATTTATTTGTTTCGAACAGCCTTCACGCCTTGCTGGCACCAAGCACTCTGTTTGAAGGCAGCATTTTTTCCCCCCTTGTTTCGGACACAGCCACAATAACACTCTTACAATCACTGTAGCACTCCTCTGTTAGGGGGTGAGTCAGTAGGAGGACCCACATTTTCCAACCTGGCTGCACCTGTGAACCAGCCCTATCAGCAAGATGACATGCCCGTGTATAAATATCCTCTTTATTAAAGCAATAGTCTGTGTGTCCCTGGTGAAGCTCAGTGATCCTCATGCATTTGGGCGCTCATCAGGATCTGTTGAGTGGGTGCTTGTCAGAAGACAGACTTAATTGCCACATTGGTGAGACTTGCAGGAAGTGAGATGTCGAGGTGGCATGTGAAGTGATGGTGAGCTTCCTGGTCAAACGAATGACGCTGGTGACATTTGCAGAACTTAGCAAACATAACATAGGGATCAGATTGCTGCTTCTCCACAGAATGCCATGGCATGTCACCAGCTCCCACTATAGATGGGAGGTCAGACAGAAAAAAAAATATGCCAGCTATTTTTTGTTGATTAGATGCAAAAGTAGTGTAAACAGTCATTCTATTGCATATGGGTTGAAGCATATTCTACAGGGCTGTTACAAAACCTATAAACCTGCAAAGACCAGTCGATCTCTTGTAATGTTGTCAGTGGCTCATTGGACATCACCAATGAGGTGACATGTCATGAAGAACCATGCGTGGTTACACTTTATTTTACTGCCCCTGTTGCATCAATTAGGTACAGTGTAACAAAGTGTGTAACAAAATGTAAGATTACTTACACTGTACCATAGGGTTAGGCTTAGGGCTAGGGTTAGTGTTATGTATGTACAGTGTAAGTACATAATATTAGATGTTGGTGCATGTAGATACACTAAAAAAGAAACTGTAAAATAAAGTGTTACCACATGTACCTTAGATTACAAATTGTTTACACTCCCACAGCATCAATCCTCTACGGGTCACCCATGAGATTATTCTGTTAGGTATAGATTTGACACTTTAATATCAAACAGAAATGCAGCAATTTGTAATACATAAGAGCCAGTGGTGTAGAGTAGGGCACAAGTGTAGGGTAAATGCGCATAAATGCAGTTTAGGCACCTTTTAAATGACACATTTTGTGATATCTAATGTGAAGGATATGCATACTTTACCCACTATCTTTACCACTGTCTATATACTGTAGTTTACCTACCTACTACTACACCAGGGGCAACATTGTGTTACCCAAAATGTGTAAATTGTGTATTTAGTTAATTGTGTATGTGTACATTTATGTATATGCAAACATGCACTGTATTACTGTATATGCAGACATTAATGTACTGGCAAATGCTATATTTGCAATCTAGGTGGGTGCTAGTGGGGTTGCCTGTGCATTAGTGTAAATCTCTGTGTCGGCAGCGGTGGTGGAGGCATGTGTGCTGCATGGGCTGAGGCGGAGAGCTGCAGGTTTTCTGCGCAGCAACAAGCTGGCCGCCCTCTTCGTGAAGGTGGGGAAGGTGCTTCCTCCGGCCGAGGAGCTGTGCAGGAAGGTCCAGGAACTAGAACAGATCATCGAGAGCAAGTAAGAACTATGCACCTTATCAGTCAATGCATATGATAATCTGCAAAATAACATTTCATAAAAAGAATACTGTATAATGACATGCACACTGTAATTATAAAGTTTAGCATACATGTTGAATAAAATATTTGGATCTAGTCTTTAAAGAAAAAAAAAAGAAAGCCAAAGGGCAGTTTAATTTGTACAGCCTAACAACCTCTATGCTCAGAAGTATTTTTAAGCATAAGCTCCCAGTCACATTACTTTCTCATGAGGATGGAAGTAGTATAAAATAAAACTAGACGCAAGGCATATCCAGTGTGTTACTGTCTGAGAATCTACGACAGTGTAGACATAGAAAATACTATCTTCCCAAGCTAATGATCTTTAGGGCTATATTTGTCAGTGCTAAGCATGACCCTTCAACACATGATGTGTAATTCAAGAAGAGATTGCAAATAGCAATACTAGTTTTCCTAAAGGTATGTAATGTAACATTTAATTTTAATTTTAATGGCACATTTCCAATAGAACATATTTAGAATATAGCCTAGGCTATGTCAGACTTGTGGAGTCTGTCTGCTTGGCTGCCTGTGTGTGATGTCTGTCTAGCCATTTCCTATATCAGAGCAAAATAAACAGGCTCAGGATTACTACCAATACAAAGACAAATGCACACACCTACAGCACATTAGCAGTACATAGGCAGTATTCATGGTGGTCTAACTGTAATGGTTGACCTAAAGAAGCCTAAATAATTTGAGAATACTACAGAACACATCTACAGTTGTCCCATAAGTCTGGACCTAAATAAGCCTAAATAATATGAGAATTCTTATGAGTCCAGACTTTGGGACACCCTGTACATATATACTTATAATGTAAACGTATTTGACTGATCTGTTGTGCATAAATGTATTACTAATATTTTACATGTCTTGCATGTTTTTATTATTCATTCATTATGTTGTATGCTGCTGGAGGATCTACAGGCTTTAATTTGTACCCATTTTAAATCTCCTCAGGCAAAACCAGGGCCGAATGAACCAAGATAGCAACCAGAAGTTGTCCAAACTGCCCAACCTGTCACCCCAGGCCATCAAACATCTGTGGATTCGCACAGCCCTAACAGAGAAAGTTCTTGACAAGATTGTACATTATCTGGTGGAGAATAGCAAGTCAGTATAATCCATCAACCACACATAACTGTAACTGGATTTGTGTCCTCTATGATAAGTCACTTTGAATAAAAGTGTCTGCTTAGTGCAATGTAATGTAATGTGACATAACTGTCATAAGTATTTTGTAGTTATTTGGAAGGTGTCTGAGATGTAATGAAAGGTCTCTCATTTTCCAGCAAATTCTATGAGAGGGAAGCTTTGCTGCGTGACCCAGTGGATGGACCAATTCTAGCTTCATTATTAGGTACACATTAAGATCTATTTTCACACAATAATTATTCAGCATAATCATAAAATGGTAGAAGATGGTGATGGACATTGAATATTCAACAGATCTAACTTCTGTTGGCCAATCCTTCATTTACATAATCTGGTGTTCGTTCTGATATCTGTACTCCCTTTAGTGGGTCCCTGTGCTCTGGAGTATACCAAGGCCAAGACAGCCAATCACTTCTGGACCGATCCATCAGCTGATGAACTGATGCAGAGGCACCGCATTCACAGCGGGCACTGCCGACAGGACTCCCCCACCAAACGCCCCGCCCTGGTACGGCCCTAGTCCCTCTCACACCTCTCTTGGCCAAAACTTGCCAGCCAGCTCTGTTGGTGGTGCTGTGGAAACCAGGGTCATGCGATCCTTTATAAGAACTGAACTTGCAGACCACTTAATAGCATGATATCATACCATTTGATATTAATACAATATGGTTACATTGATTTAGTCTAAAATGTTATGTTGCATGTTGTGCATGAAGGGTTGAGCGCATTATAATCGACGTGGCCATACAGGAAAATAGTGCTATATATACACAATATGAATAATGTATGCTATTGAAATAGTTATCATATTGTTTATTGCACGTCTAAAACTGACAACAAAAAACAACATCCCTATTTGTTAGATAACAAAAAGACAGTCGAGTGGCAGCATGGACGACCGCCCCTCCTTCTGGGCAAGGGACTATGTGGAATCTCTCCATCAGAACTCCCGTGCCACTCTACTCTTTGGCAAAAACAATGTTCTGGTGCAGCCGGTATGTGTATGTGAACCCCTGAACATCAACACAAAAGATCATGCTTTGACTTAAAGGAAATGGATGTTTTTATCAATGTTCATCATGTATCTTTGCACAATTGAATCTAAAAAGTGTGAAAATCGAATGTTATTTTTTACTGTGATGAGTTGCATTTACATTGATCTACTTACTGCAAGTCACAATGTGGATACTTCCCAAAGCCAATCATCCTTGTTTATTTGACAGTTTACTTTGCCTAAATGACAAAAGAGATGATGACTTTACTGATTAGGAGTCAAATTAGCATGATGTAGATTTCAGACTTTGTGATTCGTACATTTCAGATACTTTGTGTTCTCTCATGGCAGACGGACGACATGGAGGCCATTCCAGGGTACCTCTCTTTGCACCAGACAGCTGACCTGATGACCTTGAAGTGGACCCCAAACCAACTGATGAACGGGAACATGGGAGACCTGGACTATGAGAAGAGGTTATGCCTCAAAACTTCACCTTCAACTTCACCAAATGTGGTCTATGTCACAGCACAAGAATGATAACTTTTGTAAATTATTATTGCTTAACTGATGATTACTGACACTGACAGGATATCTCTTCAGTTATTATAAAAATATTATTTTTGACAGTGTATACTGGGATTATGCAATGACCATCCGTCTTGAAGAAATTGTTTACCTGCATTGCCATCAGCAAGGTGATCTAAACTTCCTTATAATAAAAGGGTCCTGTAGATACCAATATCTATAGATATTGGCCATATTATTATTACTAACACAGCATATTGCCATTTATTGGTTTTAGTGGACAGTGGAGGCACAGTGGTCTTGGTAAGCCAGGATGGAATCCAGAGACCCCCATTGCGTTTCCCTCGAGGTGGTCACCTGCTGCAGTTCCTCACCTGTCTGGAGAACGGACTCCTTCCGCATGGGCAGCTTGACCCACCCCTGTGGTCCCAGAGGGGGAAGGTTAGTGTGCTGGTGTTTTGGTCATCATGAGATTTAAATGATGATGACTCTGGTGGTAGAGGCTGTAGGTTTATTTCTCTTCTTGTGTCTATTGGCATTGGAAAGTCGATGCACCAGCTTTGTCTATGTCTAGCTCTAATTTCACAAAACAAGAACAGATAGATTGGAAATGGCACCTGCCAGCTGTGATATGTCTGGAGGTCTCTTGAATTACAGGGTACAGACAGTGTATGAGAAAAAAATACAGTAAAAGGGATGGGAGTCAAAAGAAAATGGTATGGTGATTACAGTGACAGGGTTGTCTTGTGTGTCAACAAAAGGGTAAAGTGTTCCCCAAGCTTCGCAGAAGAAGCCCACACGGATCCTGCGAGTCTGTCTCAGACAAAGAAGAAGACGAAGCCACGGACTACGTCTTCCGCATCCTGCTGCCTTCCACTCAGTCAGACTTTGGTATGTTTGATTTGGACTTTACTGTGAAAAGTCATGCCAGTGTCCTTCACAATTTGAACACATCCTTAATCTGAATATGGCATCCTTAATCTGAATACTGGTTTATTCCACCAGTTTTTTATTTTGTTTGCTTGTGTTTGTTATGCGCTGTTTAGCCGTTAGCTTTGCATCACGACATGGTCCACCTCCCCCCGTTTTTTGTAGGCAACATCCTGTCACGCTGGCTGGGTTAAGTCTGGCACGGATGTCATATCCTGTCCTCCGTCTCCCATCCCTCTCTCCGTCATCTCCATCTCACATTCTCCTGTCCGTGCAAAGCTTTGGTACAGTGTCCGCTTCACCCCCCTCCAAGTCCCACTGATTTTATTTACCACCCTTCAACATGTGGAATGGTTGTTTTGTCTCTTCAGGCTGTTAAAATGCATTAAGTTGTTTTTTAGCTGTTTATGTACTCTTTCACTAATTAAAACCAGACTGGGCATTCTGTGTGACGGTTAGGATGACAGTCATTATGGCTCTGTTTGATGCAGTTGCACCTGAGCTCATAGATCCAGCCATGAGCCTGTGGCAACCATCACCTCGGAAGTCCTCCTGCTCTTCCTGCTCCCAAAATGGCTCCTCGGATGGGGGTCTCCCTGATGGCTGCAACCATGACAGGCCAGTGTCCAGATATTGTCCTACACTGTAAATAAAGCATAGGACCAACATTAAACATATAGGCATGTGCGGAACATACTACCATTGTTAAGTCCATGTAAAAGGATCCATTCAGCATGTTGCCTTAAGTTTTTGAGTTGGTTCTATGCAGCACTTTTTATGGTGTACCATCTATCTCTGTTATCTAACTCTGTATCTAAAAATATATACATTGCATGCATTCTTTCAAAATGTGATTTTCAAAACCATCTTACAGGTGTGTCAAAAACAGAGCATAATTTAATCCTGCAGGCACTGGAAGAATCATCATTTTATTGGTCAGAACATTTATTTCATTTTACCTCAAGTAAAAGCTAATTTGTTCCTTACTGTACTTGCAGGGCTCCTCTGAAATTACTATGCGAGACCATGAAGTATCAGATCATTTCCCGGGCTTTCTACGGCTGTATGTACAAAATATTATCCTGATACTCATTCATTTTATGCCATTTATAAAATCATCAGTTATAGCAGAATAATGCCGATTTCCATGTGTTTACTAGGAAATCAATGTAAATGTATTTAAATATATGCGTATTGTAATACGCATTACACCATTAGTGCTTTGAATAGACAGCACTGAAGAGGCTTTAATGGTACAGCAAGATTATATGCATGTGCAGGAATAAAACATAGTTTTAAAGCCAGGTTAAGCTATTTTTCCACAATAGTGTAATACTTAAATACTTTTATTATGATTTACATAAATGGGAAAAATATTCTATAACATATTAGTAAGTGGAAAATCTAAAAAACAAGCCGTAGGAACTGGTGAACATTCATGTCATCAGTGAATATGAGTATTAAGGCCTGTGCACACTAGCTTCAATCATTGCAGCACACTTTCGAATTTAACAATTTTTTTTCTCCCTGCACACAATTTCCAGGGATTTAATCTATGATAAACGATGGATTTTACTGAACCGTGCTGACAAAAATAGGCCCAAATTGTAATTGACAACACATTGGCAGGGGAATTTGATGCTGGCGTGCGGGGTTGTATTGAAAATGATAAAATCTAAACTAATGGAATGTCACAAGTCAATTGTGGTGCACTATTTTAAAGCCAGTGTGTGGAAGCCTTTATGAGCAAAATCTTTAAGACCAGAGTAGAGGAACACTCTGGTAATATGTACTCTGTTGCCCTGTGTCTCCACAAAAGGGTTGGCCTACTGTCGTCACCTGTCCACAGTGCGTACACACCTGTCTGCCCTGGTGAACCCCACCATCATCGAGCATGACTTCCCCACCGTTGCCAGGGGCGGTCTCAGTTTGGATGTGTGGAACGCCTTCCTACAGGACTCCTCTGTAAGACATCCCTCCCAGTAGGGCCTTAAAAATGGGATCACATTAAAAACATAATTAACTCTTAAACAACTGGCGTGTTACTTACATTAAAAAATGATGAAGACCAAAAAAAAAAAAAAACGTTTTCCAATTATTGAGGAGTATTTAGGTTTTTATCACAATATCTTCATGCTGTTTTACTCAACAAACAATGTGATGTGTATGATGTCAAGGAAATACACAGTGCCTTTAACAGAAAATGGCAGAAAAATTACAGAGAGAAGCATGTCACAAAATATTATTTTCAATGATCATCTATGTTAAGCATACTTTATGACATAATATTTTTGTATTAAGTAGTCAAGGAGTTGCACAAGATTATGTCTAACCTGTTTTGAAATGTTGCAGGTCTATGAGGAGCTGGAGCTGTTGCGTCTGGTCTATTATGGTGGGGTGGACCCCAGCATACGCAAAGAGGTTTGGCCTTTTCTGCTGGGCCACTATACCTTCACCATGACCCCAGATGAGAGGAAGAAGGTGTGTGTTTGTGTTTGTGTATTTGTGTGCATGTTTGTGTGTTTGTGTGTGTGTGTGAGAGAGAGAGAGAGAGAGAGAAAGAGAGAGAGAGAGAGAGAGAGAGAGAGAGAGAGAAAGAGAGAGAGAGAGACAAGGTAAGATAAGATATAAGAATACAGAAAGTGTCAATGGATACTTGGTATTTGTGCATGTGTATTTGGTATTTTTTCATATTACACATGGTCCTTATAATTTTAGCACTTACAGTGTGATGATACATTAGTAGTTGGTATTACCATGTCTATGTTTGCCTGCGTGTAGGTGGATGAGCAGGTGCGGGCCAGCTATGAGCAGACGATGAGTGAGTGGCTGGGGTGTGAGGCCATCGTGAGGCAGCGCGAGAAGGAGCAGCATGCCGCTGCCTTGGCTCGCTGCTCCTCGGAAACTGGTGGGGAGCGAGGCCCACGTCATGACTCCACCGTCAGCTCGGACGTAAGTGAGAGCTCCCACCTTAGCTCAGTGGCACCCCCGCCCCCTTTCCTTGCTCTAGCCAAGGTCAAAATATACAGATTTAAACCAGGGGGTGTTATGCTTTACACCCTAAACACTAGTCTTGGATCTGACCCCCACTGAAGGTCAGGTAAAATAACTCTTAACTTGAACTAACTGTGAATGCATACAAACATGTGAAAATAGAATGTCCATATCTTCTGTGGCCTTTCTTTTATAAAGCAATCTACACATTGTATAGTTGTTGTGATACGGGTGTATTTAAAGTCTCACATCTGTGTATTAGTGCTGCAACTTAGACATTTTGTATAGTTGATATTATGTCAGTAATCCCTCTTGCAATGCCTTTTGCATAGTCATCCCAGAGCAGCAGCACCTCTGAAAGACAAAGCCATGCATCCTCTCACAGTGACTCTAACAGCAGCACACAGGTAGGGTCATTCCTTCTGTCTGTGTACTTAACACAGGTCATATTAACACAATTAATTGCAAGTTACAGAACTGACCACTTTATTGCTCCATGTGTTTTATGGCAGGTGTTTGGTTCTGTTGATGAAGAGGATCAACCTGAACTGGAGGCCAAGCCTGAAGACCAAAAACCCATACCCAAGCTCTCCAATGGAACTCTTGCCAATGGCACCAGCTCACCCGACTCAGGCCACCCATCGTCTCGTAACTTCTCCACCACCTCTGGCCTCTCCGACTACTCCCCCAGCACAGACGAGGCCTCTGCTCATGACTCCGCAGCACGAGCCGGGGCTTCTCAAATTCCTGTGAAAAAGCCAGAGCTCACTGCTGAAGCTCCGACCAGCACAGCTGGCTCCCAGCCCAAAGTGCCCCTGCCAGAGAGTGACCTCGCAAAGCCCTGTCCCTCAGGACAGGACATGAAGGCCTTAGGTGAAAAAGCAGATTCTGAAAAAGCAGAAGTAGTGCCTGAAGAAGCCTCAGGAAGTGCTTCAGTGAAAGCGGGAATAGACATCCTTAAAAGTGACTCTGCAGGTCCATTAGCCTCAGAGCAGGAGAGCACAGCCCCAGCATTGGAATCAGGTTCTGGTGAGGCAACAGAAACAAGCTCACGTGAGAGTGAGGTGCAGCTTTCTGATAACAGCCCTAAATGTAGTGAGACACAACAGCAAGACATAAAGACTCCAGAGAATGTGGATTCTGAAGAGAAAGTGAAAAGTGAGTCGCAAGAAACAGAAGCTAAGACTGGAGTGCCAGAGTGTCAGAGTGCCCAGGCCGATGGAGGAAAGGTTAGATTAAAGGTTAAAACAGACAACTCACAGGAGAGCACACTAACACCAGAGCAAAATCAGGAAACAGAGTCAAGCGAGACAAAGACACTGGAAAAAATTGATGAAAAAGGGCTTGGCTTGGAAGAAAAACCTGATATTACAGATTGTAAAGAAAGGATTATTCAGAAGTCAGAGAGTTTGAATAAGAAGCTCACAGAAATCTGCTCAGACAAAGCTCCTGAAGTGCCCAAACACCAGATTGAGAGTCCTGAAACAGAGCATACCCCAAGCCCTGTGCCAAATGATCCTCTGAAGCCAGAAGATTTTGAAAGTCTTGGCAAGGAAGAGGCCAAAACAGTTGAACGACAAACCAGTGAATCCCCTAAAGTAAAAGAGCTTGTCATGCCAGAGTCAAAAGAAGCAGAGGGGATGTCGCTGTCAGAAGAAATCAGGTCATCAGAAGCTGCTGGAAATACTGCTCTGGCAGTCCTTGAATCAAAAGAGCCTGAGTCATCACCAATAGAAGACTTCATCTCTTTGGAAATGGATGAGATTACCATGGTGCCAGCAGCTGAATTGAAAACAGCAGAACCAACACTGGCAAATGAGTTCCATTCATCTGAAACAGTCCAGAGTGACTTACAGCCAGAGTCACATGTGAAAGAAGCAGAGCCATCAACATTAACAGAAGCCCAGAATGCTGTTCAGCCCCAATCCCTCTCTATAGAAGCAAAATTATCATTGTCAGAAGAGGCCCTCTCACCAGAAGCAGCAGAAAGCATGGTTCAGCCAGGTTCTGAATTAAAACAAGAAATGTCCCCGACAAAAGAAGTTCCATCATCAAAGACAGGAGTGAAAACAACACTTCAAGAGTCCTCAGACACAGTGGAGAAGGCAACACTTCAAGAGTCCTCAGACACAGTGGAGAAGGCAACACTTCAGGAGTCCCCAGAGACAGTGGAGAAGACAACACTACAAGAGTCCTCAGAGACAGTAGAGAAGACAACACTTCAAGAGCACTTAGAGACAGTGGAGAAGACAGCACTTCAGGAGTCTTCAGAAACAGTGGACAAGATGATACTTGAAGAGACCTCAGAGAAAGCTGAGAAGACAACACTTCAAGACATCTTGGAGACAGGGGAGAAGACCACACTACAAGAGTCCTCAGAGACAGTGAAGGCAACACTTCAAGAGCCCTTAGAGACAGTGGAGAAGACAGCACTTCAGGAGTCTTCAGAAACAGTGGAGAAGATGATACTTGAAGAGACCTCAGAGAAAGCTGAGAAGACAACACTTCAAGACATCTTGAAGACAGGGGAGAAGACCACACTACAAGAGTCCTCGGAGACAGTGGAGAAGACAACACTTCAGGAGTCCTCAGAGACAGTGGAGAAGACAACACTTCAAGAGCCCTTAGAGACAGTGGAGAAGACAATACTTGAAGAGTCCTCAGAGAAAGTGGAAAAGACAACACTTCAAGATGTCTTGGAGACAGGGGAGAAGACCACACTTAAAGAGTCTGCAGAAATTGGGCAGAAGACTACACTTTCAGACTTCTCAAAGATAGGAGAGATTACATTTCAAGACTCCTCAGAGGCAGTGCAGAAGATCACACTTCAGGAGTCCTCAGAGACAGAGGAGAAGATCACAGTTCAAGATGTTCCAGTTACAGTTGAGGATACTACACTTCCAGACTCTGAACTAGGGGACACAGCTCTGGAGATGGAGGGGGCAAGTGTTTCTAAGTCTGAAGACATGAAAGCTATCCAGCAGGGGCTGAGCTGGAGTCTGGAGAGGAGAGACTCTAACACAGAGTCTGAAGGTTGTGTTTCGGCACCACCCCTTCTCACCCAGCAGTCCTCCACCCTTGACATGGCCGACTCGGATGATTCCCCTTCCGCCCTGGAAATGGAGGAGATCCCAACAGCCCTGATCTGCATGTCAACTGAGGACCACTGTTGGAAGCAGCCCCTCGTCCTGGATGCCCCCTCAATGCAGCGTACTCCTAGAGAGCCTGGGATGGACATGCCCACCCTGGAGCTCCATCTGGAGGTGGGGCCCAACACCAGCCCAGAAGCCACAGACTCCATCCTCTCTGAGGAGGACCCTGACATGGACAGCCTGTTCCCAAAGGCAGACTCCTTGGCTGTCAAAGGGGAGCTGAAGAATGAGTTGGCTTCGCCCGTGTCTTCCATCGGCACAACTTACTCTGTGAGTGCTTAACAACACAAGTATGCTAAACAACACCACATTGTTTGCATGTTTTTTTCCTCTGACAGATTCTGTTTACCGTTTTCTGTTTTGTCATAAAAGCTGGTAGACTCAGTGTACAAAAGTGCAGTGTATACTGAAAAATGCAGTATAAACACAAAAGTTGCAAAAGTTGCTAACCTTCAGAAATGATCATTTATGTCATAATCTTGAGCTGCTTTGGGATCATAATTTTTTAATTCATGTTGCCATTGATTTCCTTGTGGAAGCTAATTTCTTCTTGTTTTGGTTGTAGCAAGAACTGCTAGATATGTACCTCCTCAACCTTCACCGCATTGAAAAAGATGTTCACAGGTGTGATAGAAACTACTGGTATTTCACCACAGCCAACTTGGAAAAACTGCGGAACATCATGTGCAGGTAATTGCTGTTTTATGGTATTTGGAGTCTTCAAGGAAGTGATATCCTTCCTGATCCTAGTGATCACACATATCATCAGACAGGTAGAGATAGTCACCTAATTAGTAAAATTACCTGTACTATATACACAGACTGAAGGAATACATGGCAGGACTTTTACTTTCTGTAGCTAGGATATCCATCTTTGACTTGTGATTTATTACTAGTGCACATACTCTTGCAGCTTTTTAATCAGTTGCTAAATTTTATTCTTCAATGTTTTAATTGTTAATTGTTATACTTTAGCTTTTTGGTTGCTTGCTTACTGTTATCTCGTTTTTTATGACTTGTGTAATGTTATTCTTTAACTTTTTAATCACTTGCTAAATGTCATTCTTTAGCTATGTGTGGCAGCACCTGGAGATAGGCTATGTCCAGGGAATGTGTGATCTACTAGCACCTCTGCTTGTTATCCTGGATGATGGTCAGTTTATTTTTTTACACATCATATCATGTCAACACATCACTTCCATAAAATAGAAGATGATATATAACATTGATGATACTATGCTCCTAGCTGAGTTCACAATATATTTTCAAGACTAAAGAGGCTATTGAAGTTTTCTATAGCATCATTTATTGACTAAGAATCAAACCAGTATAGGTTTCAAAGTCTTTCAAAATGCAGATTTTACAAACACTTAAAGCTGTTTTGCTTTTACACTCCATTGCAGAGGCTTTGGCCTTTAGCTGCTTCAGTGAGCTCATGAAGAGAATGAACCAAAACTTCCCTCATGGTGGAGCCATGGACTCGCACTTTGCCAATATGCGTTCGCTCATCCAGGTATTTCTGACAAAATCTCAAAACTCTTTTTTTCTTGTGGCAAAGATAAACACATCTAACATATGTGACCCATCACACTCATACTGTCTCATCACCACGTCTTCTTACTTATTACCACCACACTGCATTTTAGAAGTTTAGATGTTTTAGGATAAGAAGGCGATCATACCACAATAACAGGTTTACTCATTTTCCTCTTAGATCTTAGATTCTGAGCTTTTTGAGTTGATGCAGCAGAATGGAGACTACACTCACTTCTACTTCTGCTATCGCTGGTTCCTGCTTGATTTTAAAAGGGGTACGTTACAGATTGTTTTACTAAAAACCACTATACTGTGGAGTCTTTCGCCCTTTTCTGTCTTTACTGTAAGTTTCTATGGTGGGTAATTATTCTGTTTACCTTCAGGCAGTGAAAAGGTTAAATAAAATGCCAGGGTGCCAGGGAGCTGTGAACTCTAAACCCTGTTCCTCTCCTCCACAGAAATGGTCTATGATGATGTGTTCTCCACATGGGAGACCATCTGGGCAGCAAGGTCTGTGTCCTCCAGTCACTTTGTTCTCTTCATCGCCCTGGCACTTGTGGAGCACTACCGAGACATCATCCTGGAGAACAACATGGACTTCACTGAGATCATCAAATTCTTCAATGGTGAGTAGCATCTCAGTAGCTAAATCTGGGAGATTTTACTGGTGGCATACATACATATTGATTTTATTGTTAATAAAAAAAATTAAATCTTTGGAGCTTTGAAGCTTTGGAGACAAAACAAGAGGGTAGCAGGAGATGGGTCTCTCTCATCTTGCATGTAAAAGGTCCAGTAAACTCCATTTCTTCCACATCTCTCTCCTCCACAGAGATGGCAGAGCGGCATGATGTGCCACAGGTGCTGGTCAAGGCTCGGGAGTTGGTCCACAAAGTTCAAACACTCATTGAGAACAAGTAGGGGAGACCACCATCGCGTCTTCCAGTCCAGTCCAGTCATGCCATTCCTATTGTGCTGCCAGAACACCCGCTGCAGAGAGTGTGTAGAAACGAACAAGGCATCGTGGCCAAATGAAGAATCATGCACATATTTGACCAGTGTTCCCTTATTCATTAATTTTATTCCAATATGTCTGAAGAACCTGATAGTCATACAGCAGAATACAAAGGATGTAATATAAGATTCGCAAAACTGATTTTAGTTGCATGCTTTAACATTTTGCTCATTATAATCTGGGATTCATCTGCTTTTCATGGTCAATTTATTCATGGGTTATTATGAATAAAGATAAAATAGAAAAGGTATGGTTTTTGAAAGAGTGACCAGAATTACAACAGTTAAATGATTGTTCAGACTTATTGTGATTTAAGATCGTAATGTCACAACAATTGCTAGTGTAAGCAACAAAGAAAGCTTCCCAAGCTAAGAAAGCCATAAAGTAAATATTCACACTTCAACAGGAATATATTTTTTTAGCTTCTTTGAAAAGAGTATCACTCATATATTGTCTATATCATTCAAAATTATAACAAAGACAAATACAAACTTGGATCATTCCTAAGCACAAACTGGTTGTCAGAGGAGTGTGAAATTTGAATAACTTATATTTATCTATTTTACCAAAATGGATTCATCCTGCCCTTGTTAGCATAATTTATACATTTATTCACTTTATAACACTTTATGTCCTCTTCTTGTGCATCAATACTGTACTTTTGTTTTTTTTAATGTGTATATTCCTTTCATAGTTGGCTAGTCCTATCACTTTCATAGTTGGCTACTCTTGGCCACTCATTAATTTACCAGTCCATTTCTTTTATTTACCTTAAATTTAGATTGGACATTTGTATATTGGTGGTTATATCTACAATCAGTTTTTGAAAAATCAGTAGGAGAACCATACCTGAACCAACCAAACATTGGTATGTACTAATGTAGGGGTAGGATTATTTCCCTTCTGCCCAGTGACCTCAGGATGTCTTTGGTCCTGATTACAAAGTCTTATGTGATGTTGCTTTTGGTTGTTAAAAGAGACAAATCTAGTCAGGTCAGGTTAGGGTTTTGATTTGTAAGTGCTTTCCTTGTTTCATCCATGCATTCAGTTTTGTGAAAGATGTAGTCCAATGGGGTGTTGACCACATGACTGGTTGTAAAATCAATGTGCCTCCATATAACTTATGAAGTGTTTAAAACAACCCAACAAAATTGAAACCAAATGTAACACAACATTGTCTCATATGTTCTTGTTTTTAAGCCTCTGTAACTAGTAGCTTTTCAATAATCCCAGTGTCATGTGTGTAAATGAATAGAAACACTATACCAACTGCACAAACATAGTGTTTCTGTGTGTAATAACTCCCTAATCTTCATTCAGGTTGGAATCACTGGAGGCAGAAAAAAACTCTTTGCACATACTGTTGTAACTTTTGCCTTATAGGTTACTGTAAGCTCTTCTGTTCAGGGATTTGTCAGTGATTATCTGTTTTGTTGATGACTGCTTCAATCATTATCTTGCAATGTGTGATTGGGGTGTTTGTGGTAATGTGATCTGATCGAGACTCTGCTAGCTGATTTTAAAAGCTCCTGATAAGTCATGAACTGTGAAAAGTCAAGTGTTGAACCAAGTTTTAAAAATGAAGACAACGTGCTGCATGAATGTTTACGTTGGTTCTGAATATAAATGCCATTTTTAGGTTAAACCAATGTAAAAACATCCATGCACCATGTTTCCTTCATTTGTTTTAGGTTGGTTCTATGCTTCACGTTTTACAGTGTGTTTTTCTCAGCCTTCTTTTTACATTTCGTTCACCACTTCTATCAGGATTATTTGTGATTGTTAGATCATGTTTAGACTCTCCTGGGAAACCAGTGTCTTTGGTAAAAAAAAAAGAAAAGTGCCAGTGTTTCAAACACTAATCTTTTGTCGTTAGTATATTTCCCTCTCACCAAATCTGAGAATTATTGATGTACGTTGCTGCTGTTCAAAATTACACTGTATAACTACAACACATTTAATGTAAAAGAAACATGTTATAACAAAGTCAGTGTTAAAATTTGTGAATTGGAAATAAAATAATTATATATATAAACATATAAATACATAGATGTACATACATCGTAAGCTAAGAAAAAAAAATCAAAACCTATATATTTTTATTGTACTGTGATCATAATGTGAAACTGACGTGTTGTGAATTATTTATCAATCTGTATTAAATATATGTAAAAGTGTAACACTGTCATTTCCTGGCATCCAGACTGTCTCAATGTATTTCTGTTGTAAGCAAAAACTTTGCATCTGTAAAGTTTGTGGTTTCAGTGATGTGTTTTTGAGTCAAAGTGGCATGAACGGTGTGTGGTTTACCCGTTTAACAAAATTCACTCATCAAACCCTCAAATCATCTGAATTGGTCATTCTCACTGACAAACAAACACAATTACAGAAACAATTTAGTGTGGCTGACACAGAAGACAAGAAGGCATAGCAAGATTGGTCATCTAGATTTATTTATATAGTTCATAATGGCTACAGTACAGCAAGTGTCTATACCATTTGCAACAACAAACCAAGAAAAGACCACGTCATTCCATTGTATGTCAAAACCATAGGGTGTTATGTACAGTCTATGGTAAAAACATCGAAAATCCAGCATAACCATAGAATCTATGGCATAGATAGACAGAGGATAACTATGCTGTGATCACTTTAAGAAGTCATATACGTCATCAAAACACGACTCTGGCCTGACCACGTGGTTCAAGGAGAACTAGGAGGAAGTGGTCTGTAGGGATCTATGGTAGGGATGAAGAGGAATAGCAGCTATAGTTAGCCTGAAATTTTGTCTTAGGAAATTGAATGTAATAAGCGATTTCAAAAAGATGAACAGCGTTGGAGAAGGATGCACTGATCTAAAGCGTGAATATGATCAGTGTTTTAATCGCTGGTTTGCAGAGAAATTTTTGAAAGGTGACCGGAGTAGTGATCCCTGCACCGAGATGTTCAAGAAATATCAGTCATGCGTCCAGGTGAGACGAACAAACTCTGTTACAGTAGCCTCGGTGTGCATAATAATGTTAGTGCTGACAAAAGGTAGATGTCAGTTTGGGTTTTGACGGAGGTCTATTCTAAAATATGTAACGCAAAGGCAGCAACTTGGTGAAATGAACCTCCTGTAATTTAGTTTTAAATACTGATTGACAGAAGCATCGTATCCATTGCATGCATAGTAACTGTCAACAGTACCTAATGTATCTGAAAAAAGTTACTTTGCTTATCAATTGTTTGACAAACCCGATAATGTTTTCTTCCGCAATGATAGCCTTGAAGTTATTCATCTGGATTTAAATGTTGTTTTGTAGAAAGCTATCAAAGAAAAAGACATCCCAATTGATGGCGTGGAATTTATGGAACAGGACAAAGAGAAGCCCGACAGTTGAAAGAATACCTCCGAACTGCATCCATTCTCCTGGATGGTCCTCTGATCCCAGAAGCACTTTGGACGTCAACCGAGATTGCTCTGGGTCAGGAAGAGGGCCCTGTCGCGCAAGGCGGACATTTGGGAGTATGAAATGGCATGCCCTTGTGATATCATGGAGTAACCAGTCATAGAATAAAGTCCAGCAATCCTGAGCTGGATTTCGTCAGCTAAGCGCGTCTAGTTTGAGCGTGCATCTATAATTTGCAGTTGAGGAAGACCAACTCATTTTGTGTTGTGACTCTGACGCCAATTTTAAAAAAATATATCCGATTTGAAATACTGGAGCAGTCAAGGTCGTCTTAAGGCAATGTTCAGCTTGACAGGGTAGAAATATTGTTAAATTGCTCCGTGAACATTCTCGGAAACAAACACTGTTTCAGTTATGCATACTCCTAATTTTTGAACTGGTAGCAAGAAAGATGCGAGTCACTGGTGATCACGCAAGTGCCGTAAAAGCCACATATTTGTGTTGTCTGTTTGGTGTATTGGTTTACGCAGACTTGGAAATATTACATTTGTACAGTAACGTTAATTGTGCATGACTACTGATGCGTACCAAAACACACGGGGTTCAAATCTATTCCACACTCAATAAAAGATGTATCTGCCAGTATATTGTATGTAACTCTTGTGATTTTTTTGTCCTCTATGGTGCTTCTCCAAATCCTGACCCTCTCTGATTAGTGAAAGACTGGAGGTGCACTCATCAGACAACAGATGTTTCAGTGTCCATAGCCCAGAACCTGTACAGTTGTCACCATGGGAACAGAAGTTTGACAATGGCATACATGACCAATTTGTCTACTTAACCTGTAATACTGACTGAAGCAGTATTAAGTGGAAACAGGAGTCACGGAGCATATTTAATTCTGCAATGAGTTAGGTGTGATGGGCTTCACCATTATGTTATTTCCCAGAGAAATGCTTTCACCATTTGGTTTTTGGTTTCGAGAACAAAATCTAAATAGAGCAAACAGAAGATGTGGCTTTCCACTTGCTGTGTGGCAGAGTAGCAGTTTACATGATATACACAGGTATGTGTCAAAAAAGCTCTTTAATTTGCAGATACCCATCAAAAACAGACACACATCAACAGGGTTGTGTAGTACAAATGCACTGATGGTTGTGTGTAGGAAGCAAAAGGGAAGGAAGATTGCTCATGGTAACCAGTCTTCGATGTGAGCACCATTTGAGAGCAGCAAATTGCCATTAGCACACATATGACTCATGACTGCACACCCCATAATATTCTACTTGACACGGATCCTGTAGGAATAGGACATTTTATTCATAATGACCAAAGCAGAGTTTGAATGTGATTCAATATTTTAATTGAAAAACAAACAGAAAACATTCTTTGCATACAGCCATCAAAGGGTACAAAAAAATGAGGGCATATGAATAAGCAAGTTAAAATGATTATCCTTTTAATTTAAAACAAAATATAATGTATATGACTGAGAACAATGGTGTACCAGAAAACCATCCAGGACATTGTCCTAGCAGCACTCAGGCAGATACGTAGGTTGGGCTAAATGTTCAAAATAAAAAGGATGACTTCAGAGAATGGCTATAGTCGGGACAGTTTTGAGAGTTTTCATGTGTGTGCGCCCATACACAAAACACTACATCCTTACTCAGTATGTACAGACTCCAGTGGTATGCTGTATTGGCAAAGCTCCCATGGTTCACAAAATGGGGGTCATACATACACACACACACACACACTATACAAACACACTGACTGATGTCATGACAAGGTAAAATCCAGGAGACATAAATCGTAAATTGGAGACTTGTAAGAAAATTTGGTACATTTAAGGCCTTGATTGAAGTGGTGTTGAAGGGGGCAATCTCAATGGAATGTAAATTACAAAAAAAACGAAGGCAGGGAAAGGGATTTAAAACAAAAAGAAAAAAAAAAAAATGGACGTGGGCCGGGTCCAGGACACGTCTGCACCGGGAAAAGGGATGTTCACCGGTAGTGGCGTGGCGGGGGACTCTGGTGCTGTGAGGGAAGCCTGCGGCTGGGGGGGCTATGGCGGGACAGGGAGTGGCGCGGGGGTGAGTGGCGCGGGGGTGAGTGGTAGCGGTGAGGGGGGGAAGCTCTGCTGTGGTAAGGGGGCGAGTAGCGCCCGCGGGATCTGGACCGGGAGCGAGAGCGGCCCCAGCTGGAACCCCTCTCCTCCATGACCCGGATGTAGGCAGTCTCGCCCTGCAACACACAACACCGCACACAATTTGGCTCAAAGCTGTGGTACAGGTGAGTTGTTTCATTATACAACACTGACATTAATACAAATTATGACTCCAACTGGAATTTAGATATAAAAATACTGTGCCTTATGTTTATGATTCTAAACAAAAAAATTGCTAGTTCATACTTACATTTTACTTAATTACATTTTACTTGTTAATCATTAACAGCTACCCCGTATTACATTCTTAGATAGTCATAAAATATATCTGTGGTTCCTTTAGTAGGACTAAAGGGATCTAAAGAGATTCTGTGGAGGTACAATCACATAGGACCTTTGTACAACCTGATCTTTGTCTGGCAAATGAAAACAGGAAAGACATTTGACTGCTGCCTTATATTTGCCTGCCAACGTTGCCTGTGGCTGTTGTCTGACACCTGTGTTCATTTTTTTTGAATGCGTGTACCTTATCTCCCTAACTGTACATTTACACAGAAAGCTACTGAAGCAATAACGCAGCTGAAGATGCCTAAAACAGCGAGTCTCTTCGAAGCTCAAGCAGGAAACATCACAACGTTTAATCATACTGTCCAATTTGAGTGGTGGTAGTGAATCCATACATTCCACCGAATTACCACTGAACTGTGGCATAGCTCATTACCATAGAGTTAACAGAATTTTAACTTCTCCCTTTCTCTCTGGTCACTTAAGATGCTTAGTTGATGGTCTTTCTGTGCTTGCCACCAAACACGCTGTCTCTCCATAACGAAACAACGACCTCCAGCGTTGTGTAGCTCAGTGTTCCTCAACCTTTTTTCAGGCGAGGCACCCTTTAAATTCATGAAAAATCTGAAGGCACCCCAAACTTTTTTTGCAGGTTTATTTCAGATAGGCAGTGCGTGTCGTCGGGCTTAAATGTACTTACTTAACTTAATGCTACATGAAAGATTCCACTGCCTTAGTATTTGAGTATACATTTAGACAATTATTTATTATATTATATTATTTATTTTGCTTATTTTGTGTAGTCAGATGTGTTTCTGCGGCACCCCTGAGGGGGTTGAGAAACACTGGTGTAGCTCTACTCACTGTCTGTGTGAAGGTACAGTAAAAACATTGGTGGTTCCCTTACCTGGTGAGAACGGAACTCTGTCCCGTCAAGGCGCCTCAAGGCATACTCCATGTCTTCCCTTCGCAGAAACTCCACCACGCCCTCGCCATCACGTTGCACATCAGCAAAACACACATCTCCTGCCTCACGCATGTGGTCTTTCAGGTCCTGCCAGCTGCCTGTTGGGGGTAGACCTGATGGGAACAAGTGAGATTACACGTCAGACACTGTACATACCACTTAAAATAACAAGCAAGTGCTGTTTCCCTCACAACAAAACAGGTAGCAGATATAATTTAGCAGAGTAGTTTTTAATAGTGTCCTTACTGGATTAAACTAGTATCACTACGCTGATGCCAACAGGTCACTCAAGAACTAAGTATTTAACAACCATTTTCATGCATACACCATTCTATTTCAATTTTGACTTCCACCTGCTTAACTCTGGATTTTGGTGAACAGAACAAAAATGAAGGTTGTTTTTTTTCCACCTACCATGTCTCACATACTTGCTGTTCTGCATGCTGTTTGTATGCTGTAAGTGACCTAGACCAGAATAGTCCTCCTGCTGAGGCCAGTCCAGTGAATGAGAAGGGAAGAGTGGGGGGGTTGAAAGCCTACAACCCACGACAGCTACCTACCAGTCACTATCACCCGGAACTCTGACCTCCGAGACGGGGGTCCGAACCTTCCCCTGGGTCCCCCTCCCATGGGTCCACTAAACTTGGATCCGGATGAGCGAGGGTATTCCACACGCAGCTTACAGTCTCCAAATCCATATCCATTCCTTCCATAGACCGCATCCTCCGCATCCCTGGGGGAGAGAGTAAAGGACTCCTAATTCTCTAGTAATGATGGGACACCTGACATTCCCTTTCCTCCATGATCTCTCTCTCTGAGGGTGGGCGGAAAATGAAACTGCCCTGGCCAGGTAGCTAACTCACCGTGGGTCCTCAAAGCGCACAAAGGCAAAAGGGATGGTGCCTCTGTTGTTCTTCAGCTCAATATCTCGGATTTTTCCATATTTGTAGAAGAGATCCTCAATGTCTCTCTCCTGCACGTCCATGGGAAGGTTCCCCACATAAATCCTTCCGTCCGTCATGGCTTGGATTGGCCAAACCCTGCTAACGTGGAGAGATGGCGTTTTCCGTGCACAGGGGCGAAGAAAATCCCAATCTTAATCCGTTCTCATACAATCCCCTAATTACAAATCTAAAACGGTGGGCAATGAGGTGGTAGTGCGTGTTGAGTTCAAGAAACACACCAAGGACCGCTCCGGCGCCCGACTCTGCAAACTTCAAAACACACGAGCGTTAATAAAGCCTTTCCAAAGACAATTTATTTCGATATGCAACTCTTACTATCGTTACAGACACCAGACAAGGTCACACACACACTGTGAGTAGTTACAAGTGGTTACATTATGCGAGACAACGTTTCCGTGATCCAGGCTACCTTTCACTCAAAACTGAGTGCGCTACAAACTGGTTTTGTTGTTATTAGCTCGCTACAACCTAGCTAAACAAAATATGGCCACAAACCTTTAAACTTCCGACCAAGAAAACGAAACCAGTAGTTACCCGACTGTCGCCACTTCCAGGCAGTGTCCATTAACCCCAATCTGGACCAGTTTAAATTTATGGCTGTTAACAAACTGATTGTGTGTTACTGCTAACTGCTAGCTTAGTATCTCACGTTAACCTCAGGAGAAGTAACATTAGCAACACACTACTACTAATCCCACCTAAAGCAAAATGTAGCTAGCGTTCACAGCTAGCAGTTTGGGACGGACCGCCTAATTGCTTATCTTAAATTAACCAACTTACATATGTAGCTAAAATTAACATTAGTGTGATTTTAAAGGAAACGCGGTTGACAGTAAAACATAACTTGACGCTACTAGAATCTCAATCTTCGTATGTCAAGGAGCACAACGTTATTAATCAGAACAGCTGGTCAGCACTGATACAAATAAAATACTCCGCTGCGGTTGCCGCCGTTACACCGAGTTAACATTACCTCAAAGTATCTTTTTGGGACAAATGAACATGAGCAAAGGGCCAAAACGCTGCCGTTTCCTTGAGGCCTCTGTGCCAAAATAGCTAACTAGCGGCTGCCAGACAGCTGGACCAAGAAGATATAGCAATTTTAAAGAACCACAGATCATATTCCGACGCAGTCACAACGACATTGCATATAATGGGTTACTGCTGCAGCGTCCCTAATTTGTGTTTTAATACAACATGCACCAGAACTGCAATCCGTTTCTGCAGCAAGATGCTGGTCAGTTTCTGTCATGCTAGTTAGACTGTTAGCTAGGTTAACCGAGGGAACCTTTGTTGAGAGCTATTCATTGTTAGCCACTTTTCGTGATCTGACTTCCGTCTAGATAGCTAACGTTAGCTACCTTTCTTGAAAGCTAGTTGTCTACAAACACACACTGACGTTATCAGTTTTGATGCATGATTGGCGACACGATCTCCCTGCATTTTAAGTATCTTGCTCCAACAAAACATCTAAACAAAAATGCTTTAAATAACCACCAGCACGTTGGTATATTTTTACCTTTTTCAACAGGGCAGAATAAACAGGTCTCGCGCTTCCCCCGGAGCAGGAAGTATTTGTACTCAGACCGCTCCCACACGGCTGTTCAATCAGAAAACTACCAGAGAAGGCTACTGAGCAATCCCGCCCCCTCAAGGTCAGCTGTGGCTGTGTAGAATCGTGTCAGCCTGGTTAGACCTATGGGTTAGACTCATATCCAACCTGTCATTAGCACATGTTCTATATACTTTATGGAACAATATGCTTGTTAAAGCATTTGCTTGAGCTTACTTATGTTGATGTTTTTGTCCTAAACAACCGTGCAGCGTTCCCTCAGTGTGCAGTCCATAAATAGCCTATGCAATAGGCCTACTTTAAAATGTGTGAACCGACCCAAAAAAGAGTGAACCTAAGACCATAAAATAAGTCATATCGTAAAAAAATGAATTCGCTATCTTATTTTACTGTCCATGGAGTATGATAGATGGCATACTTTCCTTTAATTTCAATTTCAATAAAGTACATCTCTATCTATTCTCATAAATTGCGACACACGAAAAACTGTTCATTTGGTAGATTTGAGTAAAGATTTATGTTAATTTATTGTAGTATATTCCAGCCTATTTCATATTGTACAGCCCTTTCTGCTTCAGTGTTAGATTGTTAGACTGGTATAATATGCTGGAAATCATACTCATTTGCAAACTGCTCGGAGGCTCCTGAAAACCGTGGGCTGTTATCTGCGATGACTATGAATGGCCCAATATGTTCTTCAGTCTGGAGTGTGTCATGTCTCCAGGTGGTGTGGAAGATGTAAAATCTCAATGTATCTGGAGAAGTAGTTGACTGCTACCAGGCAGTACTGTTTGTGTATTTCACATCAGCTTCTACTCTTTCCCATGGGTGCGGTTAGGCAGTTAAGGCATTATCAGTGGTTCTCTCCTTTGTGTTGGTCTTGTTTCCTGAAAGTGTTTGCAGCTGCTGATTAACTGCTGAAAATTGTAACTACCTTTCTGTGCATTTTTGAATGCCCTGGTGTCTGCTGTGAATCTTTTACAGTATGTCAATGCGCATGCTATGGGGAATGATAATTCTATCACTATATATGACTAATTCCTGTGAAATGGATAGCTGGATAGCTGTCTGACATTGCAATATGGGTTCACAGCATGTGGAGCATCAAACGCATGGTGTTGTGTAAAGGCAAAGGACTGTAACTTCACTTTTGGGCAGAATGAGTTACTGTCATTTTTGGAACAAGAAACATCAGTTTTATGTGGCCAAATCTTGACTAAATTTTGCTGTTTTTTTTTTTTTTTGGGGGGGGGGGGGGGGGGGGGGGTAAGATGCTGTCTTTGCCGTAACACTGGAAACACATGCAAGCGGAAAGTCATTTTTCTCAGTTTCACACTCTCAAGGTCTTTTGCCTTCGGAGGGCAGCATATTATCAGCCAGTCAGTCCTGACATAATGATTTACCTTCTCCATATCCTTGTGTTTTTCTGCGTCCAGTTTTACTATTTCTGTGATGAGGTCAGCCACGCACAGCTGACTGCTTCTTTGTAATATAAAACAGCTCATAGAATTCTGGAATAACAACTGAATGACAGTGTCCACTAGTAAGTGAATTTGCTACTATAAGATCTTATGGCAATACTACTGAAGCACATCCTTCACATTGGCAATCTTTGACTCCTTGAGAGCTTAATACTCAATGGCTGAATGGAAGAAATTGTAGATCTAGTCATGACCAAATGATACAGATATTATGTCAAGGCTGTCTTTAACCTGCTGAACTGCAGACTGATGGAATTCACTGATTAATGAAAGTTATGCGTTGCACATGTGTTTGGTATAGATAGACATCTAAAAATGCTAGCTTCCTCTTCAGACACATGACAGTTTGCTGAAACCATAGCCTACAGATCAAAAGTTCTAACAGAAGCAGGGAAATGTTATGCCCAAATATACAACAAATGTCTTGCCAGTGTATGGGCATATGAGAAGTTCTCAAGATTCCTGCATGGCCTATAAAGTTTCACACTACCGACCGATCACAAGCCACTGATCCCACTGAGCAATGCCAAGGACCTTGACTTAGTCGCATTAAAGAGTAGACTCATGATACTTTGGAGTTATTGTCACACATAGAGTAGCGTAAACTTCAGGAATGAGTGAACACATGCAAGGTAAGAGATGCAGAGATTGCTGTGATACACCTTGCTATACTGCCTGAAGATTATTATAAAATAAAATAGTCAATTTATTTACACTTCTATAGTTTTGGTGTTAAGTTGTGTTTTGGGTAGTTATTATGAGTGAAGAAAGTACCTTTTTTCTGTTCTAGACACTGTTTATAGTCTATGACAGTCTATGGGAATAGTTTTTGGGATTTTTTTCGGTTGATTAACCTCCATACACCCCACCGACTTCTCCACACACATTACAACAAATTTTCGTTTGCATGGGCTATTGTCTATCTTCAGGACAGACAAATAGGAATAAAGGAGAGAAACCAGTTTCATCATCAGTCGTAATAATCTGTCAAAGGACATCCATTGCAGGATTTGCATCACAAACCATACAGCATAATAAAATCCCAGAGCTGTTTTGCATTCTACCAGTCCATCTTTTTGACAGTTTAAACTTTACATATGACTGATGGCACATATAAACTGCATAAATGCATCACACAACCAGCATTTGTGTTGGGGTGTACAGTATATATGTGTAAGCAGAAACAGTGGTAAGACTGTGCATTTTGTTGCCTATTAAATAACAGCATATTCCAAATATTTGCACTTTTAAGAGTATATATTGTAGACACACTGATACTGTGATGTAAATGTTCTTGCAATGTTTTTTGAATCACTGTATTGTGAAACAACATATTATTGTGGGCCACAACTACTCATGAGTGACTGCACATGAGTCACTCTTTTATTCCCACCCATTTTTCAAATGTAATTAAATTAGCTATGCTGTGTTCTGCCCACACAAAATCCACTGTGAAGGTTTTTTTTTGTTCACTGTGTATACACAAAGAAATCACTAGCAATTGCATAGGATACCATGTATGACATATGAGCTTGTTTATCTCGAAAACGTGTATGCACCAAGCCTTGAGCTACAGCTGATGCTGACACAATGGAAAAAGGTAAAATGCTAAACACAGGATCTACCTTAGATAAGCAGTGGAACAGGTTCCTGTTACTTTGTGCAGCAGTTTCTGTCATAAGAATGGAGATCTCCGACTAAAGGACTAAAAATGTGTGGTTCTGCGACCTTACCAGTACTTCTTGTAGTTGACTTTGTGGTTAAAACTTTTTTGGTGGAATTTCATCTCTCACACAATGTCTGCAACAGTAAGTGTAACAAGTTTTTTTTTCTTAAGTAACAGACCATTGATATGCCAACCTTACTTTACCATGCTGAGACCTGTCATAAAACTAGGTGAATTTTAGGAATCACATTTTGTTTTGTGAGTGAAGTGTCAGAAAGATTTATCTGAAGTTTTCATATTAAGTTAATAATTAACTGCTGTTCATACACTGGCTTAAACCATTGTGCAGATAGAAAGCTTAAGTTGTTCCTGACATGATCAATCAGTTAGTGAAATCACGAAGCAGTAATGGGACCTGCTGTTTTCTTACCGATAACGTTCTTTGAGTGTTTTTGGTCTTGGTATTGTTCTCTTGCTGTCTCTCTTTCTCTTTCTTTCTTTCTCTCTCTTTCTTTCTCTGTCTATCTCTGTCTGTCTGTCTGTCTTATTTTGTTCTTATGAGTGAACAACTGATATAGTATCACACAAGGACAAGGAAAAACCTAGTTAGTCCATCTCATTGAAGTTCACTCTTTACAGTAAAATATATTTTTTATTTTGGAGTATTGTCCAGATGTAGCCTACACTAACACAATAGATTTCCAGCATAACTTCCGTAACTTTAAATCAGTAAATCTATTGGAGTGGGATATGGGCATTCTTGTTGAGATTGCTATCATTTGGTCATTGTGGCTTTTGAAAGTTCTTCGTGTTCAGTTATCAAACAGTTTTTTTTGCATGTGACTTTCACAAGGTGAAGAGTGAATGGTCAGAAATAACTTGCAGTATTAAGTTGCTGTTTTGCGAAAGAGAAGAGTATCTAAAGTACATGTTTGTATAAATGAGGAAGGGGGTCTGCACTGTCTGATTGCATTAAGTTCCCATTGTTAGTGAAAAACAGCCTGATGCATGAGATAACGCTTTTCACAACTGAGAACTCAGAATCCTGGCCTAAAGCAGTCCCTGATGTTTCACATGTCCACATGGGGGTGGGGGTTATGGGTTTGTTGTATCAAGGCTTGACATTCTGCAGTGACAACTAGTGTAAGAGACTCATAGAGCCTTGTATAGTGTAAATTTGGTGGGGGGGGCTTAAACATTGAATTTGCATTTAAAATGCCCCTGGAGCAACTACCATTTGCATAGAAACCCGTATGGAAGAACACCAACTTGGCAAATTCATCTGTTACCCTCAGATGGAGGGACCCTACACTTTCCCAAGTTGGTCAGGAATGACCTACAGTATATCAGAATCAATGTCCTTTTATACTCTTAAATGTTTAGATCAGTATGGGCTATACAAAAGAATATGATTTGTCAACTTTATATTTCTGTCAAAAGTGGATATTTTGTATATATAAAAAAACTAAATTCTTAAAACATTTTACAATGATTTGTTTTTATCAAGGAGTACAAGAATGTTTGCGACAAATTTAACAACATTGTCCTGTTTTGAGAGATCATGCTCAAAATGCCAAAATGTGATCTGAGAATATGTATCTTGATTTCGACCTTTAACCTCTCGTTCACATCTGAGTCCAAGTGAAGGTTGATGTCAAATTAGAGGAATTTCATTGATTATTCACATCCTATGTCACATATGCTTAGAGTCATGGTTACTTTAACCTTTGATCTACACCCATGTAGCCTACATCCCCCCCCCAACACACACACTCACACAACATACAGAACACAGCCCTCCCCCCCGCTCCCCCCCACACGCACACATACACAGCACGCAGGGCACAGTTCTCATGCACCCTCCACACATATGCCCCCCGACCACTAGATGTCATCAGAGGCCTCCCCTTCCCAGAGCCGTATATAGGCTCTGCCCCTTCCCAATCACTGAAAGGTCACCAGGATGCCCCCTTCTCAACCCCACATACGTTTGCCCCATCCCCACCTCAGCATGGCTCACCAAACACAGAGCACTGCCCCATTCCCATTTCTCCCACTTACACCCAACACTCCCCTTATGCTTCCTCACACTACCACATCCCCATCTCAAGACAACTCTGGCCAGATCCGTAAACCAACCAAACACCAAACTACTGGCATTTAGACTGTTTAAGCTAAAACCGCTATCTGCCACGGATGTAGTTCAAAATCAGATACTCTTAAGCCAGAAACGGAGGCAAGAGGCCTATAACCATAGACAGTGCCTGCCTATAACAGACCTGGGCCAAACCTAACGGGTAACGGGAGGAGCTTGCTAGAAACGTGGGAACCTGAGTGACTCGTTCCATAGGCTCGTTCTTATACAGTCTATGCTCGGTCTTTACTGCTTCGGAGACAGTAAGTATAGGGCAGTCAGCTGTCCCATGTCAGCTATGGGTTGACCCATAAATAACTTAAGTAACATTATGTTCTTCTTTGTGTTTTCTGTGTTTAGGCAGTAGTTAGTTTTTTAAGTGTTCATATTCAATTTCATATCATCAACCTTGGTTATCTAATGATGTTTGCATTACTCATAAGCTTAGAATGCGCCTCGTCCCATCAGAAAGTGCAAAATACTGTACTGTCCTAAAATTATACTGTTGTATAATTAAGAAATGTTAAGAGTGAGTGAGGGTGTTCGTGAATAAACGTAGCCTATCGATATTTTTTCCAGCACCTCTACCCAGGTGCATCTTGCTAGTGCTTGCTGGTGTGAAGCATCCTCAATAGCTTGCTAACTGTCAACGTTAGAGTCTTTAAGAGTTTGTTAATGTCTTATTTTAGTCAAGTTGGAAAACTAACAAATAAATTATTAACAGTTTTTGCGTCATCAATAGCTTTAAAGTAAGTTTTTGTGTCCAATTCACCAGAAGTGTCAAGGTCACCAGGCAGACACTATTACTTCATGTGTAACTAGCCAGCTAGTTGTCAAATTTGGTTCGTTAAATCCATAGGTTAAATCTGGCCTGATCGTTTAGCAAATACTAGTAATAATGATGATGATGATGATGATGCAGCTGGTTACGTATTTGAACAGTCTCACAGTTGTTAATAATGTTGAGCTGCCAATTGTAAATCAAATTTGCGAATTGCAAAATATGTTGCTTAACAGAAAGTGAAGAGGGGACAACAGTTTATAGTGTGGTATGATGTATTAGAAAATCAGTTCATGTTTGATTTGTTTGCTAATTTTATTTGCTTTATTGAAGTCCTACTATTAAAACATGACAGGGTTCAACCCCTCTTGGCGGCTCTTTCTTATGATCATAATCAGAATCTTGGTGTCAATTTAGGAGTTTTTGATGATGCTGAGGCCTCTTACTCAGCATCATCAATCCCACCTAAATTGAAAATGTGATCATTAATAGATAAATGAGTGTGCTCAGTGTCCTGGCCAAGGTTAGAAAGAGCCCCCTAAAAGGGTTGCATAACTCAATGAGAAATTTTGAACCCCATCATTTTTTCAATAGTAGGATGTCAAATAAAGCAAATGAAACAAAAAACAAATCAATTTTAGCAAACAAATTCATGTCATACCACACTATTACTGCTATGCTACTGTTAAACAACTCTAAGCTGTTATCTGTTGGAGGCACATCTGTATGTTGAAGACATTGGCAGTTGTGTACATGACAAGCCACAATACTTCATATAGGCCTTATTTTCAATCACAGTTTTTTAGACCTGTTAAACCTTGATGACCGGTGCTAACTGCTGCTTTCGCTGGCTGTTTTTGTGTTACCCTATTAAACGTGCGTGACTCTTCGGGGGATCAGCCTTGCTGTGGTTGGAAAGCAAATGGACAATGTCTCAAGCAAACTCATTATATTGGTCAGGCCCTATTGTTTTCTGTCAGTGTGTAGTCAGTAGGATTTGGTCATGAAGTGTATTGCCACAAACCAAACCGTTGCCTCTGTCAGAACATGCATAGTGCTATAGTAACACTGTTTTCTTTTTCCCCCTAGACCTCCCAGCAGGTTGCCTGTACAAGCATGCCACACATGAAGAGCAGTCAGCTTAAGTCTCCGACACGGAGGTTCATTCTGGGAGGGCTGCTGGTGTGCGTCTTCATGGTGTACTACTGTCTCTCCTCCACAGCTGTAAATGTACACACGTAAGTCTAAGCTCAGTCGTGGTTGCGAAATGGATATTAAGTGTGTTTCCTCCTTTGAGTTCTTCCCTGTTGCTATGCGGTTCTGTATCTAAGTTAATTTAAATGAAATGCAGCAAATGCACAAACAATACACCAAATGCACAAAACTTATGTCTTGCTATGTTTATCCACAGGATTTCAGAGGCATCTCCCTGCCTCCTAACTCAAAGGAAGTCGTCCAATGTGTCTCAGAGATCATGGAGTCAAAACGGTTCTTGTGCTCCAAAAACCAACCTCATGTTTATGAAGACCCACAAGACAGCCAGCAGTACCCTGCTCAACATCCTCTTCCGCTTCGGAGACAAACATCACCTGAAGTTTGCCCTCCCGGACGGACGCAATGACTTCTTCTACCCTTCTTTTTTTCAGCGCTCACACGTTCGAGACTATCAGCCTGGCACCTGCTTCAATGTGGTCGGCAACCACATGCGTTTTAACAGACTGGAGGTGGAACAGCTGCTGCCTCGTGACGCTGTCTTCTTTACCATCCTCCGAGACCCGGCTGAGGTCTTCGAGTCTTCGTTCCACTACTATCACAGTGTGGTGCCTTTCACCTGGTTCATCAAGGGGGAAGACAAACTAAGTGCATTTCTGGAGGACCCTTCACGGTACTACACCCCTGACGGGTTTAACTCATTCTACCTCAAGAATCTGCTGTTGTTTGACTTTGGTTATGATAACACTCTTGAGCCGAATGACCCACGCGTGACCTCGGCGATCCAGGAGGTGTCCAAGCGCTTTCAGCTGGTTTTGCTGGCGGAGCACTTTGAGGAGTCTCTGATCCTGCTCAAGGACGCCCTCTGCTGGGAAATGGGGGACCTGCTGTTCCTCAAGCTAAATGTGAGAAAAGGCTCCTCGGTGTCCAGACTGAGCCCTAGGATGAGGGCCCAAGCCCTGCAGTGGAACAGCGCCGACTGGAGGCTCTACCGACACTTCAATCACTCTTTCTGGGCAATGGTGGAGGCGTACGGTCACCGGCGGATGGCGAGAGACGTGGAGGAGCTGAGGCGTCGGAACGCAGAGATGAGGGGCATCTGTGTGGACGGTGGAGCTGCTGTGGAACCCACAGGAATCAAGAACACAGAGCTGGCGCCATGGCAACCTATGGGCGAGAAATCCATTATGGGCTATAACCTCAGGAAGGACATCGACGCTAAGCATGTCGAGATTTGCCGTAAGATGCTCACACCTGAGATCCAGTATTTGACAGAGCTTGGGGTAAACCTCTGGGTCACCAGGCTGTGGGGTTGGCTGAAGGACCGCGCCTTCTGGTTGACATAAGCTATGTAGGAGGACGTTCTGCTGGTTTTACACTTAATTTACTTTGACATTGACATGAACTACTGTGTGTTTCACAGTGATCGTCTTGGTCTTTGCTTTAATGACTGAGGGTAACTCAGGTGATAAAGTTTCCATAAAAGATTTTGAAGATGAATGATAAGCTTTTCTACACTTTTAAAAATCTATTCATTGTATTGTATTGCCTTTATTGTTTTAGAAGTTCACACACCCTGTGTATGACCATGAATTTCCATGACCATAGTTATCTATCTTTAACTTACTCTTAGGGAGTAACTGAACCAGTTATGGATGTGCAACTTTCTTCTTATAATTATTAATTTAAAGCGGTATTTATTAATGACCATGCTTTGTCTTTATATTACACATTGTCATATTTAGAAAAAATACTAATAGATATGTTAGGGGCAACTTTACAACACCCAGCTATTTAACATAGTTGCAAATGTGAAGAGGAATGAATATTACAGTCCGAGGTAAAATCTATCTCGAAAAGTTGAAGCACATTGGGACCTTTTTATCTGGTGGCGTCCTTTATATTTCAAATGAACTTGGATTTCAGGTCCCTAAGCAATGACAGATTGTCAGTGCAACATTGTATTACATACATTGTCAGTTTGTTGTCTTGTTGTGAGGTTTTGCTTTGTTCAGTGTAGCCAAAATGTTTTATTTCTGCATTTGTTGCATACTTTGGATATGGATTCATACCCAAGTAGTGTTATTTTGCATTTACTGAAATGTGATTGAAATATTTCACATACTTTTTACTACTTAATGTAATTTGATAATATATTTAACTTAAATATCTCATTACAAGTCATTACAGTAATTATTTAAAACAAATGTGTTGTCAGCTGTTTACCAAAACTGAATAAAGCATGAATTTACAAAAGACTTCAGTTAACTTGGGTCTCACAGGACCATAGCTAAGTTATGAACTCAAGCCATGGATAAATAATAAACAACAAATGTAAACACACACATCTCAATGTTGTTAATTTGTCCATAAAACACAAAAATTAATTGGATTGTTCTTTCTACCCATCTGCCAAAAAAATACTGCACAAAGGGTCTGAGTTTTCTGTGAAGAGGATTTTCAACAGAAATTGTTCAAAAGAGAATGTTCTGGAGTGCTCATGGAAACTATTCTGAAAATTCCTCAAAGTCACCTCTGTGAAGCATGACCTCAAACTATCAAACAAATCAGAGGCCTCCTCCCTCCCACCCTGGAAACTGTGTTTATGTAATACCAGAAATGACCATGGAGTGGTGCTGAGTCTACTTTGTAAAACAAAGGCAGGATGACAAACATTTATAGACTAGGGTACGAGACTGTAAAAAAGAGTGAAAGGCAGTGATACATTTATTGGGTAAAATACTTTATTTGAGCTATTTGTAAGAACAACAACAACAATAATCAAATAGATAAGCCGGTCACTATTATACTGTGTAACAAAAGGTAATTGTACCTGTAGGTCTACAATGATGATATCCTGTCATAATTGCGTCAGTTAACTTTGATATTCAAATTCAATAGAGAGATGAGTGAATGTAGGCGTAGCCTCCTGTTCTCCCACTGTAGCCATCATATCCATTATCTGGATATCCTATACCATAATGTAAAAGAGTATACATTCACTCAACCCAATCAACTCACTGGTGTATCAGAATTCATTCAAACAAAACATAAAAATCCACATATTTCAAGCAGTTATGATGTTTATTTCTGTATCCTTGCAAGAACATTTATTTTAACTTACCCATGTTGTGTTACCCAATGTAAGTTCTGTAGGTGTTAATTGCCTCATAGGGGCTGAAGCCAGTCACTGGCCCCTGTATCCACTCATCCACACTGACAGAGCCCAGCCATCCTGTGATATTAACAAGAAACCAGAAAGGCAATTAAGGTCACTTTAGACTCTACCAAGTATTAGTGCAGACCACCTCTACCAAGGTCAATCAAGTCCCTAGGCTAGTGAAGACAATGCTGGGTTTCCTACTTGCTGGAATTTTGTTTTTAAATATGTGAGAACTTAATCTTGCTGTGTGCTGTTGTAGTAGCCTAACTCTCTTCGACTCACTATAATTAAAGTTGTTCCAGTGGATTTCTGGTTGCTCCAGCAAGTTCAAGCCATGGGCCTCATCCTGTGTCCTGCTGGTTCCAATTTCCATGCTGTTGTCCATTTGGTCATCCTCTCCCATTGCATGGCTCATCTCCTGCTCAGTGATCTCCATGAGGTTCTCCTCCACATCGCAGATAAGGCTCTCTGAGAAATGTGAAATAGATTTTCATTCTTGAGGCGACCGATCTCTGTCATCTACAATGAGTGTCTTTACCCAATGATAAAGGTCAGTGTAAATGCCCTACATAATTATAATATAAGAAATAAACACCCTACCACCACCCCCCCCCCCAAACACACACAAATGGAACACAGCCCTCACTTCTGCCACCCCCACCCCCCAATAGCATGAAGGACACAGCCTTCGTGCTTTATATGTACTTATACTCTTATCCATTTGGTCCTGGACAGCTGGTGGCAGGACCATCTCTTACCATCTCCAGTCACAGGCTTTCCTGCCTGTTAGAGGTACACAGCCTAGAGAAAAGATCAAAGAAACATTATAGGTCTAATCAGTCATAAATCATGTCCTGCCTTTTCATGAAGACTTTCTTGCCTCTCAGGGGCACACAGCCTGCAGGAAGAAATCATATGAACGTGTCATAAATCATAGAATATGACTGAAAGCATATGATGTTTATTAAACTGTTATAATATTTCAATCAAAACGCAATCACACTACTTCCATGTGCTAATAAGTATTATCTACTTATTCTTACACAGAGGGTTGGTGTTTGCACTTCCACAATCACTGCTAGTCTCCCCTGGTGCATCAGACTGTAGCTCTGAGACTGCAGCAGTTTTGAGATCCACAGTTAGACCACATGTCTCCATTTTCTTGCTGCCCTCCAGATGTTCTCCCTTTTGGGATCTCAGGTAAAGCTTCTGGGGCTTCCAACTCTTGTGAAAGGCCTGAAAAGGGGCATCCATTTTCTCCTGGATTTCACCCCTTCTGGCCTTTTCCTCTCTCCTCCTGGGGCCACCAGTCGAGCTCTTCTCGGGTCTTTCTTTGCATCAGACTGGGGCACCTTTACTGTCCTCTTCAGCCCCTCTTTCTCTCTCTCCTGGTCCATCTTTGCCAGGGCCTGCATTTTGCTAATGCGGTAGTTTGGCTGTCTCTGCCTTACTCCTCTCCTGCGGATTTTGCTCCTGATGATGGTGAAAGCAGCCCTCAGGGCATCCATGAAACATCCAGACTCAATTTTTAATAGCCTGGGCAACTCCACCAATTCGTCCTACTTTTACCTTCACAAAACTATTTTTTTTTGTCTCACCAGCTGTTATGACAAAATCACATCAGTCAAAATATAAATTGATAATTCTGAAGAGTGAATCAAGGTAAAATGGTGGCAGCAGCAAGCAGAAAGTGTTCTCCAGTGTGTTATCTCAAAAAGTTTTGACTGCGACCTCTTGTCAGCCAAAACAAGAGTGGTAAAGCTGTCAGTTCAAAGCACGAGTATGCTTTGAAACGGCCATCATGTGTAATCAAAGATCAACGAAATATTTGTATAGGGAGTTTATTGTTAACAAAGCCAGAATTGCGGGGCGGGATGTCTGGAGACCTGAGGTTGAATCTGCACCTTTTTCTTACTACTAGACCAGTCAGCTTAATTATTAGCATACTGGTTTATTTTCGAGTAGACTGGTGGTAGCTCCAGATCTTGATCAATATAACCACACTGAGGCCAAACCAAAGTTTCAGAAACTGCAGAAAGTACTTTCAATGTTACAAGGTTGGAAGCTCTGACTTAGATGTTCTGGCCAATCAGTAAAGGTTTTATTCCCATTGGCCAACTAAAATTACGTCCAGAATAGAACTCGGTTTCTATAGGAGGCTGCTGAGACAAGTTTCACTCTGATTGGTGTATCTCCATGACTCCAGACAGAGTAGGACTTCGATAGATTCCTCGGACTGTCGAGTGAGCAGTCTGGCTGGCGGTAGCGCTGCTGCGGTTGGAATGGGGCCTGGCCCCGGGCCAACGGTGGTCAGAATGGCTCATTGTTGAGTTTTTAACTACCAAGTTTAAAGGTATTGGTAGGTGACTAACACAGTCTCTTGCGGGGGTGCTGTCCTCTGTACGGCTGTGCTAATTTTTTTGAGAACGATAGCTTGGCTAACTAATATCCATTGAACTTAATGACCTGCTTTTGCACGAAATTGCTGTGCAACAGCAATTCTGAGTCAAAACTGGACGACGTGAAGGGGTGTGTAAGTAAGACTGACTGTAATAATGTTAGTAGACTGTTGCATTTGCACGACTTGGTTAGTTGCCGAAATATCACCTTGCAAGACAGTCGTTTGAATAACTTAGCTAGCTAGCAAGCTAAAGCTTTTACAGCACTTTTTAGTATTAGGACAACGTTCAGCGAAGTTCTTTAGTAAATGTGTTTTACTGTAGGAAATTGCATTTCGACTACGAAACAAAGTCCTTGCATGGTAGACAACCAGCTAATTGGGTCGATTGCAGTTACCTAACGCAAGTCCTCCTACATACTCCCAAGTATACTGTTGGCCAGCTAACCCTTAGCATAGCATAGTTTGAGCTGTCTAGTTGCAAGAAGGGGGAACTAAACGCTATGTCTGCATTTGAGGAGACATTTAGTAACCTAGCTCAGAATTTGCCTGCAATTTGATCAACGTGTGAGTGCTATTTTCCAGCAAATTATGTTTGGCTGCAACTGAGTGAAGTGTGCGCTCAGGCGGCTTTGTTCTTCAGTTGTGCTGAATCCCAACCGGAAAGTCGTGGCAATGCGACCAAATTTGGTAAATATAGGGAACAGAAGTGGACGCGTTGAGTCTTTTCGTTGTCTATTCTAGTGAGTATTGATGTGCAAACAGACATGGAATATCTAGTTCACCTTATTACATAGGATGTTTTACAATATAGTGGGACTCATAACCCTAACTTAAGGTCGCGAACATTACAATTGTACTTATGTTGTGCTGACGACGCCACGGTCAATATCAAGTCCGGGATTTGACAATATCTCATCTCGAAGCTACCCAACAGCTGCCCTGGCTATCAAAAAGGGAATACGCTGCCTGTTAGCTCTTGATAAGGGGTTAGTAAGTGCAAGTCTTGTCATATCAGTTGGTTTTGTAGAACTGCCTGCAAACGAAGGCAACGAAATGACCGTACTAAATAGTCGAGGTGCTGGTACTCCCCTTCCGTCACCTCGTTCCTAGCCCAGAATAGCTCACAGTGACATCTAGGCAGTGAGCATTTCACCGTCCTTAACCGGCAGCTAAAAAGAAAGCGTATTTTATCTTACTTTCCAAGGCTCAACATTGCACTTGCCTTATTCAATAGGTAGGCGCGTTATTGGTATTGAAAAATGAAGGGTGAGACGATGGTATAAGGATGTATGACCGGGTAGTATCCTCAGCCCTAAAATTAGACGTCGAGACCGATGAAGTCATGCATACCCGGCAGGGGCACAGCCGAGGACATGGCTTCTTTTGATTTTTCTAATAACTTGAAATAACTAGCACGCTATCAAGCTCGTTTAGTTGTCTCTAGTTTAAATACGACAGGTTGTTGTATTCTGTTAAAATGATGTTTGGTGTCAAAATGCCGGTATTGTATTGTCTTGCAGTTTCCCCCCTCCCTCTTCTCTGGCGCGCCGGGTCTGCAGTGGAGCTGTTCCCATAGATGATCCAGGGTAAGGTCTACATCTTAGAAATTACTGATTTTATGATTACAGTGCTGAAGAACCTTGAACTTAAACGTTAAAATGTTTTGTAACCAAACTGTGTCAGTACTTAGCATAGAATTGCCTGCATTCATTTGCAGAATTGCAGTTATTTTTTTGTGAATGACAGTGCATGCAATTTATAGCACATTTGTATTGTTCACCCTACTGCACCTTATGCAGGCTATGCCTGCACTTGACAATATTCTCTCCAACCTTCAAGCATCTAGTCTCAGCTTGATGTATGACATTCAAGACATGTGTGTCCTTAAATCACCCATGCTGTGTTAGACCTTTGTGTGAATGTATGTGCATTTGAAAGACTGTGTGTGTGTGTGTGTGTGTGTGTGTGTGTGTGTGTGTGTGTGTGTGTGTTTAGGCTCTGCTTTTGGAGCTGAGTCAAGAGGGGTGTGCCTCCCGCTGTCTGAGTGTGTGTGCGCGCGCTGCAGGCAGAGGAGGGTTCAGTGGGTTCAGCTGTACTCGGCGGCAGCAGCAATGGGGATGGGGAGGGGGGGGGGCAGCAGAGAGAAAGGGAGCTAGCTAGCGAGCGTGTGTGTATGTATGTGTGTGTGTGTGTGTGAAGCGGGGAGACGTGACCTGGTTTGACTGGAGCAGGAGGCAGAAGGCGCACTGAGCTGCATTGGGAGGCGGGATCAGGGCTAAAGCTGGTGGCCAGCCACCTCTGTGCCTGTCATTTAAACCCGAACATGCTCTACATTCTGCCTGCATGTACGGAGTCACTACAGTCTGAGTCTGTGCATGTGTGTGTGTGTATGTGTGTTTTATAAGCCTAAGAGAAAACATTCCAGACAACCGTTTTCAAATCCTCTAGAATGCTTGTATGCTCTAGTCTAGTCATACAGAATAGCTAACAAAGTGTTCCAAGACCAACAGTATGTAACAGATAAAAAAATAAAATGTTGGGAGACAATGAACACCCCCCCCCCTCCCCTTCCCCCAGTCTATGCAGTTCTCCTGTTACCAATGACAGGCTTTTCTCTCAGTGAGGCACCTGATTTCTTGACATCCATTCATAAAACACATTTGTGTTAGACATCAAGCCTTCTGCCACCTCATTGGTCAGATTAAATCTTATAAGCGTGTTGAAATTCCACACAGGCTCACCAAAGCACAGCGCATACGTGTGATGTGTGCCTGCCTTTGGCAGTTTGGATTGTTATTGTTTGTGTAGGTTCTATTTATTCTAACTAATGGTAGTCATAAGTGTTAGGTTGTAAGGTAACTGGACTTTTTGGAGAATGAAGATGTTTCACATCTCATCCAAAAGGCTTTTTCAGGCTTCTGAAATATCTTCAGCCTCCAAGAAGTTCAGCTCGAATAATGCAGCCTAATTCTCTCTTCGCAGACTTAACGCTGTATCATCTTCGAGACTTAAAGGTTATTGCAACCTCTATAAATTATCTTTGTGCTTGTCTCCTAGGAAGTCACATCTAAGTAAGAACCTGAGCGATGGGAAGCTCCCAGAGGTAAGTGGAGCAGACAGTGGAGTGACAGTTTAGTGGCTTAATTTAGAAAGAACCAGAAAATAGGCTACTGTTATAGACTGCAGCTGTTGTGATGATAGACTTGTACTGAAAAACAATTATTAAAAAATGACCATTTAGGTTTATTCTGTTTGCTGTTAATAACAGTAGTATAATACAATAATAGTATTGCTTTCTTTTTCCTACAGTGGTAACATCAGGATCCCATTGTCTTCAGAGATGGAGAGGAGCAACAGTGATAACTCAACATTCCTTTCACCTGATGTGGGATAGATAGGGTTTTTTGTTATAAAAAACATGGGGAGAGTTAATCCCTGTCTTGTAACGTTTTAATATATCCTTAGTTGTTTTCTTTTGTGTGTCTTTGTTTTTTCGTGTTTTGTTTTGGCTGACCGGTGGTATGGGACAAAGCTGTACCTTGAGTGTGGAGCAAGGCTCCGTTTGTACGTTTGTATGTTTTTAATTATCTCTTTATGTTAGGAATACTCGGGACTCTAAGCCTTGATGATATTTTAACCTTCTCGGGGGAGGGCGAAGGGAGCGAGACGCCAAAAAAAAAAAAAAAAAAAAGACACAAAGCAACCTGAGCTAGAGCTGACGGGACCGGAGCTACCCAGAAGCCCATGCGTCTGTGTTTACAAACCCCACAGGTGGCCCCTCGCGGCCCACAGCGCTTGCAGCAGCATGTCTTCCACTTGTCCACTCAACACACTTTGCACCGCTTGTTTCATTCTACACATCCACTTGTACATGTCGTTCTGTTCGTAACCACCAAGCCGCCATTGAAGTTTGTTTAAGCCCAATTTCCTGATTCTGAACTGTTTTGAGCCAAGCACAGATCTTTTGTTTTAAAGAAAAAAAAAATCTACAGTTGACTACAAAAGCTTTGTTTAGGGCCACAGAATAAGTTTTTTCAGTATTTCAATGTTAGGCGAGTCAAAACATGCACCGGTTTGTGAAGGCAACTGCGAAAACCTTACAAGTTCCGCAAACGGCAAAACACTATATCTCAACAACTCTAGTCTACAAGTCTACAAGCACACAGTTTCATGTGCGTTGATGACCCTACTTTCCGAATCACACACTAAAGATGTATGTTTAACGTCATCCTACAACCACAGTCGATCTAATGTCACTACTCACACTCTTGACAGTTATTTACTGAGGCTAAGAGTCCCTGCTTATCATGTATTTTAACTAAGTGCTTTCGGAGATCATGGTGTGTTCATTTTTTTTAATGATTATTAGGAATGTTGCTTTTATTTTTTATTTTACCTTGTTTTTAGTTTTAATTTGTACGATTTTTTTTGGTTCTGTTTTACTTTGCTAGTATAAAAAAGTATCTATAATCATGTGCGTTGTGATATAGAAGTAGCTGTAGAAATGCATTGTTTCCTTGTGGTAAGTGATTGAGATGCTGCCACGGATTTGAGACACTGATGAATGGTGCTATTTTGGACTTTAATCTGCTCCTTGGTAAGGTAGCTGGGGGTTGGTTTCATTTTATATTTTCACGTTCTGAGAAGGTGTTGGTTCTTTGTGGTCTGGTCGTTGTGACTTTGGTCTGGAATGACTTGGTTTTTTTGTTTTCTGTTGTTGTTTTTTTTTTCTGTGCGGCTTTCTCATTGGATTTATGGATGAAACAAACAGACAAACAAAAAAGTTGAAAATAGGCACAGTGGTTATATTTTCAGAAGGCGGAGATCCAATCACATTTGGGAAGGTGGGAGCAATCACAAAACTGCAATCATTTTAAAAGCTGTTTTTGCCCCTCAGCACAGATAAGACTTGGACATGATAGTTTAAAGGCTAGTTCCCGGCACAGGTCACTTTTTTGTAGAAAATGTAATTTTCCCTCTAATTATGTACCACATGAAGTCACACAAACTACATGCAGAAGTGTACTTTGTGGCACAGTACTGTCATGGGGTTTAGCACCTTTAAGATTTGCACATGGCATACTTAAAGACTTTCATCGTTCATGCAATCAGTTAATCAGTTGAAGGAAACTCTGGACACATGCCACAGCATTTAGATGAGCTTTCTGCTTCTTCCATAGCTTTGCATAGTTTAGGGGCTCTAATGTTGTGGGGTGGGGGTGGTGGAGGGTACACAGTGGCGGACCATTTGACCCACAGTATCCTCCTAAATCCATGCACCTCCCCCTAGATGCTGGTCGCTCTTTTGGGGTTCAGGGGTGTTCCTTGCTGTGTCTTTACTAGCAGGTAATGACCTGTACGTCAGAGAAACCAGCTGTTTTCTGGTCAGACAGTCAAACTGAAATTGTGATGCACATAATTGTGTTTTTTTTTAGGAATGCATTTTCCAAATATGTAGCATAAAGAAGCTGAACAATCTACATAATGACTTACTATTTTGTAAAGAAATGTAAGATTTTTTTTCTTTGATAAAATAACGAACCAAAAAGCTTTCTATGATTTATTTTGGCTAGTGAGGTTAACTTAACAAAAGTATTGTTATTCAGTATTTGCAGTTTTGTCTTTGCTTCCTGTCAATTCATATCTTTTAACTGTCTCAACATGACGACCAACTTGAAAGCCCACATTTAGTTTCTTAGTCTTCCGTTGTTTATTCGCCCCGCATTGGGGAACCCTCCTAGCTTACTGTAGTCTTTCCTTGACTTGATTATTCTGTCCACTTGCATGTTTTGTGCTGTTTAGTTTCCCCTTCCTACTACTTTTTCCAAGTATTCTTCTTCTTCTTCTTCTTCTTCATAGACTAGGTATGCCAGCTGTCCTGTACATAGCAAGTGACTAGTCTAGGCAAGGTCTGCAACAGTATGAGATATTCTGTGTTATTGAATGTGTATGATTGGTATAAAAACCTTTTGGGGAAAAAAAAAAGAAAAAAAAATACACACAAAGCCAGCTTAGTTACAGTATCTTAAAAAGTAGCTTATAAAGCACTGATAGTATTCCATGCATTTTTGGCAAATTTAGCTGTAGTTAAATAAAATTTGCAAGCTTTGAAAAAATGAAAAACTGTTTCTGTGTTTTTTTCCCCTTCATTTCCCCCTTCAAGTTCAAACACTGTAGGCATTTGGCTCTCAGTGACCAACTAAGGGTGCAGTGAATACACCTGTGTTGAGCCAATCACCACATGGTTACCGAAGGTTACAGAAGTTCAAGGTGGGCTCTGGTGAACAGACACCTAATACAGTCACCTAATTAATGACTGATGGACACCTATGAGAACTCCATCGGTAATGGTGTTGGAGTTAAAAGCCGATCTTGGTGGCAGCCATTTGGAGGATCTAACTGTATGTAGCGGAACCATTTGCTGTCCCAGACATGAACACCATTATTCAAACCTGCCAGAGAGACCATTAGTGTTTGCTTTAAGACTGCTTCAAGTCACAATATTGGCACTCTCAGCAGATTTGGTTTCAGCCATTTCAGGCTGTTTGCGAGGTCATTGCAGTATCAGTAACACTCCCTAAATTAAGACCGTCTTTGACATTCTACACTGTCACATCTGATGGGGTGTGTGTCTCATTTATACATTTGTATTATACTTTAAAAAGATTTCAGTCTTATTTGTGGACTTGAGACAACTTTCACCTCTAAAGCAGTTGTTATGGTGCTCATTTTCATGTGGTTTTTTGATGATGTGGTTTGGTACTGTGTTTTGACCTTTGACCTTCACAGTTGCAGAACTGGATAATGTGTGAACCACAATGAATGCCATTTTCCAACCACTGCTGAAATTTTGAAACATCAAGATGCACAGTTATTAGAAATCTCACAAAACAACTGCCTACTTTGAGCTACAAAACATAAACTGTTAAAACGTTTGACATACTACACCACCATCTTAGCCTGATTCAGAAGCAGCCATTGAAAAATGAGACCAATATGCTCCTATAAACAGGAGCATTTGATTTACAACACTTGCGGTTACGTCGGTATCCTCGTCACTCTTCTCCCACAGGGCTGTAACACATTCATTTCCGAACAAGGGAGTGAGAGCCAATTTTGGTTTTTCTATCTTGTCAGTGTGTAGGTGAAAAATGGTCGCTTAATGGACAACCTGCAATGATGATAACACACAAAAAAACGACTGCTGTGAAGACAATGAGTCAGCAATTTGCCGTAGTTCTTCACCACATCAATTACCCACAGGCCCACTGAGCCCAAAGATGAGACCAGGTTCTGACAGCAGAGATTCCAGAGCTCTTGTGGAAAGTTACTGACCCTTGGGTCTGGAGTTCTGTGCTAACACACTAGGAATAATATGTCTGAATGGTTGCTACAATCACACAGCAAACTCAACCAAGGGGAATTTCTGGTCTGGCACGGAACATGGGCTAATAACCTTAGACGACTGAATGTCTAGATTTGGGAGAGGAAAAAAGCTTTTGTACCTCCTTTAAGCTCAGGCTAAAGAAAAGAAAATGTTTGCATTTGTCATTACTTACACAACGTATCATCACGATTCATAACAGTCGCTTTTCCAATTATGCCTTTTGAGTTGGTTAATACTATTGAGGTTTCGGGGGTCTAACTTGCAAAACAATGTTTTATTTGTTTGATATTTGCTTTAGGCGTATGAAGAATTTGAGGTAACCCACATTTTCAAAGGGAGTAGGCTACATGTCTACATGTCAGACTCAACAAATCCAGTCATGTAGAAGCTCTGAGCTTTCTTTGTGGTAGGGGGAAGTTTTCATCTCTTAAGTGAATGACAGGGGAATGTGACATCAGACGCAACCAATGAAATGCCCACTGGCAGACTACATGTGGGTGTGCTCTTGTCATACTGAGGGGAGACTAAGCTCAGAGCTGCAGAATTTGTGTTTCTGGTAAAAACCCTGCCATGTATTCCCTCTGCCAGTGCGCTTAATATAGTTGATTTTTGCCAGTTAGCTTATCTAACTATAGTGATATGTGTTCTCTTTAGGATCAGATGGCTTAGAAAACGGTTGAATCAAATCGTGGAAATGTTTTCACTTCTCAAGCTGAGATTTGCACCTCTGCTTGTAGACCTATAGTTATGATCAAGTCAATAGGTTAGAGGCTGAATCTGAAAGACACCATTATCTACCACAGTTAAGCAAGACTTAGAGTAAGAACCTGTGTTGTGTGCTTTCCTCTGGATGTCTAATTTGCACACAGTGGACCCAGGAGATGAGACACTAACATCAGTCTAGGAGTTGTTTCTACAAGATTCACAGTGCTGTAACTTTAGCCTAACTTAGTTTAAAAGAAGGCCTATTATCTTTGGTGTGTAGAGGAAGTACCGTTTCAGTCAATTCCAATTATGGTTGGGGCAGCAAAACGGATAACTGTGCAGCCCAATATCAAACTATTCAAAGCAAAGTATGCAGGTTGATCATCCCTCACAAGAAACCACAGGGCTTCACACACGAGAACACAGCTGTGTGTGTTTTTGGTATTTTAAGACCGCTTTAACAATTACATCTCTCCACAGTGCTTGTTTCATACAGAAGCTCCATAGCCGGAAGGAAAAGGGACATTATCCTGTTTACATGCAGACAAAGTGTTGCTGGTTTTCGTCCCCTTGGGAACTGCAGAATGTTTAGAAGACACCAAGCCGAGAGCCTGCAACCCCAAACGAACTGAGCAAATTCAGCATGACCTGATATGCCTTTTACCCGTTTTTCAGAATGCCAGCACAAGTGTCAGTAGTAGACTTACCTCCATGCACGCACGCTTCAGACATTTTGTGATATCTACAGGAATGTGTTAAAGAAAGCAGGTTTGGTCACGCACATGGGTATGTTAACTCAAAGCAACTGGTAAACCTCCTAAAAAGAGCCCTGTGGCTTTGTTTTGGGAGGACAATGAAGTCATAAGGCTGTAATGAGGTTCACCACTTATTCTGAGTTAGTCATCCATTATCTGGGTAAGTCAGTAAAACACCTACTTGGAATTACCCCCCAGGTGACTTGGTGGGTTGTGTCTTGCATGTGCCTGTGAAAGACTGTGTTCTTCCACGCTGTCTGTGCAAGAGAATAGAGGTGTTTGAACACAGTAGATTTGAGTTAAATCATACTTGGCTTGGCTTGCTCGTGACCCTGGACCGTTTTTTTCATTCGCCTGTTATGACGAGGTGAGCGAGTGCGTCTGGCATTCTCTCCTGGTAAACTGCCATAGCTGATTTAACTCAGGGCCAGTAGCCATTACACAGGCCCATGTGCTTCAGATGAGACTCAGCACAAAGTTACAGTGTGCTGTAGCAGAGTATGCTGCCATTGAAACATGTGGAAATGATAATAAACAAAACAATCCCAGTTTACCTGTCTCGACAGGTCTGTGAGAATGGATGGAGAGAAACCTTGAGGTAAACCTAAAAGCACTTCACCTTGGTGGAAGAGAAGAGTTAAAAATGGTGTGCTGTAGTTTTAAGGCCTTTACTTAGTATGCAGGCCTAGCCTAAAAGTCTAGACGTATCCTTTTGTTAGCAAATACAATTTCTAGCCTGGGTACACAATTTGATGTGGGCTGACTTGTCAAGCTAATGTAGGCCTACAACATTACACACTTTCAAGCAGAAATGTTCAGGAATTGCTTTTCTGTTTTTCACTAATTCGCCTCATGAAAAGGATTTGCCAATGCCAATTCAGTCTTGTGAATGTCACGCAAATCATATTTCTCATGAGATGTTGGAATAAGAAAATGCCTGCCAAAGCCCTCCTACTGTAACCTTAGTCTCCAGAAAGATTCAGATCCCGTTATCAAGATTAGACTGTAATCCATGTTGCTAATAGTCCTATAATGTACAGCTTATGTTAATATTCATTTAAAGATTTAAGCACAAAAGCAGTTAAAATATGTTAAAAGCAAAATGTCTGGCAACATCTTTATGTTTAAGAGCTTAATTGTTGTTCTAAAAATTGGGTCATGCAGTTGATTGTGTGTCCACAAGATGCATTACAGATTGTTGGTGTGTCCACATTTAGCCATATTACATGGTGGGGTGACTAGCTCCCCCTGCCGGTAGTTCACCAGTGGTGACGTGAGCTTTGGCTCAGCCAGTGTAATTGGATGCAGACCACCACACCCCATAAATCATGCAACAATCGTTGTGGATGTCCCTGTCCGCAGTGCCACACAAATATTTAACAATCAACATCCTTGTTGTTTATCACTGTCTGTGTTAGTATAAATGCGAGCATTTGCCTTTGTATTCGAAGACTATGACGATGATGGGCCCCCACCCCGTGTTACCCCCCAGTCCACTTAGTGGAATCTTGAACATAAAATCCTAAAGCTGTTTATTGAGCATTTGCAAAAAATAACAAATATCATTTATTCTAAATATTAATAATGTTATTATAAATAGCATTAACTCAGAAGTCAGAATGTCAAGAAACAATACCATTACAGGGTGATGCAATTTTCCTGTTCAGTGCAGACTGAGTGTCTTGAAGTTCTTTTGACTTTATCTTTTGCATGTCTGGCACAGACTTATATAGCCTATATTTCTCTAGCCCTCACCCTGTGTTTTGGAGCAACTGAGCCAATTCACTTTTATTTCACCCACACTGAACAGAAAACTCCCTATGTTTTTTTTTGTGTGAAACAAGTTTATTACTGAGAATCCAGTTTCTTTTTTTCATTCATTACCACAGCAGGGAAAGACAAAAGTACGTAACTAATGTGCAAAACAATTCTTGTTAAAGAATACAGCAGCAAGTTTTTTTTCCTAGAGCAAAAACAAAATACCTGACAAGAAGACTTAGTATCCAAGCAGCGTTCACAGTGGTCTTCATAGGAGATGAGTTCAACAGGACTTAACACTGACTTATAAACAGAGGTGTCAATCTCGGGTTCAGAAAGTAAAAATCCTGCCACAAATTTGATCCAACCAGCTATGAATCAGCTGAATGAATGAATGAATGACCACTCAACACAAGTAGATCAGCTACTCAGTGAAGTCACATGTGTTAGAAGGAAAACATGGCAGGGTTTTTTACTTTCTGAACCTGGGATTGACACCTCTGCTTATAAACAAATATCTGAAGCTCTGACATGCTAACTAAGTGGATGATATTTTGATGTGAGTAGTGAAAGAACAAAAATGCCAATAATGCAATAATGGCACATAAAACCTTCATCTGATTGTCAGAATACATTAAACAGAAAACAAATAATCAGCTATATGACACTGATCACTGATATTGTTTACAAGGTACAAGAACAGGATAGGAAATGCTTCTTTCTTACATGTGTACGCCTA
>CM059275.1:22749562-22764562 GCA_030347295.1 Setipinna tenuifilis
ACATACTAAGTAAATACTATGCTTAATTTACCAAAAGTAGTACCTATTTTAGTCAATGACTTCTCCCAGACATCTCCCAGGCTCCATATATGTTGTATCTAGGATGTAGTACAGCAGTATGCCATTTCAGAAGACAATCACTTGTTCATAAAGTGTCAGGTGGCGGGTACCACTTATGGAAAATAGAGACATGACATGATGTTTTAATATTACTGTTTTGCTTGGGTGATAGGGGACTGACTGCTGGAACTTCAAAATACCCCATCATCTGAAGAGGGAAATGATAGAACAAGTTCGAGAACCACTGCTTTAACGATACTGTTCTTTAAAAATTGGAGAGAAACAGACTATCACTATGTGCACATGGGCGAGCTAAATCCAATTGGAAATGGATTGGGATCATATCGATTCCATGTGCACAGGCTAAAGATCGTATAGAGTTTGGATTCGCGAATCCGATAGCAACCCCTGGCTTAAGCTGATGTTAATCCGCTTGGTGCTGCCTTGTGCACGGTATTGGATCGGATTCGCGTACTACGCATGTATTGACGAAACCAACAACGCTGCCTGTACCCTTTGTATGTTTGTATGTTTGTATGACATTAAACTTACTCCACTTTCTTATAGGGGATCTCCTTCAGTTGCTCCTCCGTCAGGCCAGAAGGATCCACCAACTCCTTCCTGCACAGACACAGAGGCCCATTTTTAATAACAACATCATCAGTTTATATTTTAATGAAGTGTAAAAGTTTGTGCTCTATGTACTAATGGTTCACTCTGTGATGACCCAGAAATTCAACGCTGCAGTGTTCCATGATTAATACTGTAATAAAAATGGCATCTGTGTTATCAGATTCACTGTAAATCATTTTGTCTCCAGATACAAATGAATGACAATTTATTTGGAATTGTTCTGGGTGAATGAAGCTTCCATAAAATCCCAAATGTTCCATACTGGATATGTTTCCACAACTGCTCCTTAGCCTGCACATCTGGACTTCTCCTGCAAACAAACATAAACAGGACATTAAAATGGGTTTTCCACCAACATAACAGTATGGGAGAGATATGATCTTGTCCTACTCTCTGTGGCTAAACTGTTCCTTATTGCTGACAGAGGTGGAGATGCTGGTTTCAAAAGGCAAGAACCCTGCCATATATTTGATCCAATTGCAAGGAGAAATTTATTTTCGGATTAAGTGTTGTGTTAATATTATTTACTTTTTGTTATGTTTGTGCACGGGATTTTGTTTGTTAAAAATAAATGGCGATATTTGTTCTACATACGTTCGTGGATTTTTGGAGGTCTTTATATACCACTTCACCCCTACTTCCAGTCCAGCTTGCATACTGCATGAAGGAGCCTCACCGGCAACTTCACAGTAGAGAACGCACAAATGAGACTAAATGATTTCACAAATCTCTATTGGATGAATAAGCCAAAAACAATACAAGCTGTTTAGAAAATGTGTTAAATGGACAGGCAGCAGCAGTACATGGCAGGATCTTTACTTTCTGAAGCCAAAATCTCCACCTTTAAATGCTTTGAAAGTCATCTGGTCTTGCCTTGTTTAAGGAACACAATAAATTAACAGAATAGATTAGAATAAAATAAAATAAAATAGAATACAATGCATTTTACTGCCACTATACACATGTACAATGAGATTAAAAGCAACTCTTTTTCCAGTGAAGGCATGTATGAGGAATATTTACAACATAGAATTAATAAAAAGTAGTGCAAGACACGATAAACATCACGATAAAAATCTTTAGTTTTAATATATATAGTACATTATAATATGTACAGCTATATGTAGGTATGTTCTGCTCCATGAAGAGCTCAAGGACATTAAAAATGATAAGGAGGATGAGGAGGATGAAGAAGAGTGAGATGCGTACGATCGTGAGCGATGTCTGGAGCGTCGGTGGTTGGGATCGTGGGACTTCTCCTTCTGACGGCGCTGCACCGCCTCCCACTGAGGCCCAGAGTCCACCATCTCATTCTCCTGACGGGACCTTCAACACACCCACACAAACATATGCACGGACACACACACACACACACACACACATACCACACATACACCCACCCACCGACACACACACACACACACACACACACACACACACACACACACACACACACACAAACACATACCACACATACACCCACCCACCGACACACACACACACACACAAAACACCACAGACACACAGATGTGGCATGTAAACAATTTCCATAAACCTACTGCAATTGTGGCGCTGAAAGAATTCCCTTCCATGACCAGCAAGACCATCAATCTGGGAACGCTACTCGTCCTAGTGACATCTTCAAGTCTCTCTGGAATCTTTATGACCAGCAGTGGACCCCCCAGCTTTCTTCCCCTGAAGCCCCCCCACATTGTCCGCTGGCGGGGTAACTCACTTACCAGTTCCTCTTTTTACGGTGCTCCCTGTTAGAATTCTCAGACTCGCTGCCACTGCTGGTGTTGCCACGGGAACGCGACCTGCAGGCCAAACAAAGAAGGGTCAAAAGGGTGGATAAAGGGCAAAGAGAACCGACTGACAGCTGCTGTATTTCTCTCTTTCTGTGTGAGTGTGCGCAGATGTGTGTGTGTGTGTGTGTCTGTCTTTGTGTCTGTATGTTTGTGAGGGGTGTGTTTGTAACAGTGCAATCAACAAGTAACAAATAAAAAAGTACAGGCAGTTAGAGGTTTTAGAATATTTCTACACTGCAATGATTCATGTTTTTTAGAGAGAGCATTTCCATAAAAAAAAAATCCATGAAATGTAAAATATCCTTATAAATGTCGTACCACATATACCACATGTTCTCCCATATATTCCAAATAACACAACAAACATCACCATTTCTGCACAAAAAAGGGCCTCAGAGATGAATGTGAAGGCCAATATACCCTTAGGACAGTGTTTCTCAAAGTTTTCCAGACTGAGAACCACTCCCCCCCCCCTATTAAAAAAACCTCAAGGACCACTCCACCCTATCTGAGGCCAACAGGGCTATGCAAATGCCTGAATTAGTGCAGCATCATAGCTCTAACTAGGGAATGGCATGAAGATGACATACATGTCATACATAGCATAGATAGCTTAAGAAATAATAATAAAAAAAAAAACATTTTAACACGACTGCTCGCAGACCACTTGGGATGTTTTGTGGACCACATTCATAAACGCTGCCTTAGGACCAGTATGAGCATGATACATACCTTCTCCTGTGCTGTTTGCTCTCTGGGTCCTCGCTGCTTTGGCCCCTCCTGCATACAACAGACACAGAGAGAGAGAGAGAGAGAGAGTGAGAGAGAGAGAGAATGAGAGAGAGAGTGAGAGAGAGAGAGAGAGAGAGAGAGACAGAGAGAGACAGAGAGAGAGAGAGAGAGAGAGAGAGATGTTATTAGACCAGAGGCACGTGACAGGTCAGAGTGGGTTAAGTGAGGGGCAGACCTGGTGGTCATGGGGCAGGGGCAGGGGCAGGGGTGAGATTGGCGTTTAATAACAGGCACCCGCATGCATATATGCAACCCCTGCTGAACTATGGGGGGAGGGGGGGTGTGCTCCACCTCTGCTTTCTGGGGGGTTATCAGTATTTATTTATTCACACAGTGCTTTCATCATGTAGACCCACAGGGGATCTCTCTCTCTCTCTCTCTCCCTCCCTCTCTCTCTCTTTCTCTCCCTCTCTCTTCCCCCCCTCTCTCTTTCTCTTTCTCTCTCTTTCCCACTCTCTCTCTTTCAGACATACACCACTCTATCTCTCTCTCTCTGTCTTTTTTCCCATAGTAACTGCACACTGAAGAAGGCATTGTGTATAGCCTTTTCCCAATTATAATTTGATTTTTTTAATTCATTTGATTTGATTTGATAAGCTTATCACAAGGCTTCCAGTTTAAATCCGTCAGTAAACTCTCTGCTCTGTAGATATTTTTAATCACTTTAAACTTCATTTTGATCGATGCTCATCGTGAACACAACCAACTCAGAGAAATTGCTATGTGGGTTGTCCAGATCCCAATCAAGGTAGGGAAAGGTCTGTTTCTTGGCAGAACTGCTACTCTAGGAGGAGCCTCGCCTTCAGGGAATTCTCTTTTATTTGGTCTTCCGCTTCTCAGCTGTTCTTCTGTAAAAGCACCCTGTGGCTCAAAGTTCACATACCTGTAGTTTTCTTATCCACATAAAATACAAACCCAAACACAAAATGCTAAAACATGCAGGATCAGCTTCTAGTTCTAACTGACAGCTTCACAGAAATTGAGATTTAAAACCCTGTTCAGTATTTCCACTGAGAATGGCATTTTTAGTTTCTGCACGTATTCATCCCAGCTAGAGTGTCAGATGCTTAATTGGCCTAGCTATTCAGATACTAACTACTAAACATGGTGATGTAAATTCAGATATGTTAACACATACATACATACATACTAGGAGACAACCTGATCAATGCGAGATGTGGTCAGCCTAATTGTGTTTTTTTATTTGTGACCACTAGGGGGAAACAGTTTCTCATAGTTGACAGAGCGGGGGAAACTTGAAACAGAGTTGCAAGGGGCCAGTGTTTCGCCCACCTTATGCCCAAGGGAAGACTCTCCTGCGCATTGAACCAAAGAAAGGCAACCTCCATACATATGTCATGACACAGGAGAACTTTCACAAACCCTCATTAGCACATTTAAAGTACACGAAAACATTGAAAAAATGCACAAACACACACACGCGCGTGCACGTGCACACACACACACACACACACACACACACACACACACACACACACACACACACACACAAAGATGCACAGTCACATTTACATATGGCATAACTACACACACACATACACACACACAGACACACAGACACACACACACACACACAAAGATGCACAGTCACATATTTACATATGGCAGACATAACTACACACACACACACAGATAGACACATGCAAGAATACACACTTGCGTCTGGAAGAGTGATTGGGATCGTTCTCGCTGCCACCTGAAGGTGTGCGTCTGCGGGCATTGGGGAATTTGGGGGACTTATTCCGCTCATTGGCTGAGTTATATAGACCACTGGGACAAAGACACAAGAAGTCGGACAAAGACAAAAGTTTTAACATCATTAAAAAAACACTCTTAGCAAGTTACTATGACACAAACACTGCCACACAGACACAGACACACACACACACACACACACGCTCGTGCACACACACAGACACACACACACACACACACACACACACACACACACACACACAGCAGTTGCAGTGAAGTTTCTGCAAACAAAGTGGAGCATGATTTGGAGATGGAGAAGTGGAATAAATGTCTTAAGTGTCTTCCCTCACTCACAACAGTAACAATTGTATAACAAATCTAGTGTTATGTAGTAATTATCTTATTCCAGTAATCCTCCATGATCTGTGCTCGGAACTGAGTAATTTGTATTGCTCAGGGTGCAGGAATGCGACTTGAAAGCCCAACAACAGTGTTTAGGTGTTGCACCGCACAGCCAAAACAAACTACACTATCATTAGCAGGATAGAGAGGAAGGATGGACAAGTCTAAGTCTAAGCACCATATCCTCCCCCACTTCAGCCATTAACATGCATGTACACAAATATGCATACAATCCTCAGTCTATGGTAATGATCAGAACAAAAGTAAACACTTCCCAAAGCATAGAGATGTAACAGACTGTAACAGACTGTTTTTCGTTCAACCTTAGCACCTGCTACTGATTTCCATGTCATCTTCTCACAGTGATCTTGCACTTCAGGCTGATGGAGCGTAGAGCGTAGTTCCAAACAGTGATGGACATTCTGGATTCAGTAGCTACAAACCTGTACCCCATAGTTTGAATCCTGTAGTTCTACCTGGGTACTTAATACAGGCGATGTCAATAACTAATTTGTCTACCTGGCTTAAAGAGGATAAATAGATTATACGTGATTGTTGTTTGTGAAATCAGGCTGCCCATCACATTGTTTTATCAATTATTTGCACTCAGGACTGACTATCGATTGGACTTTATCTTTTAATACTGCCAACATTTGTTCTTTGGACAAATGGATTGGCTAGATGAATAAATATGAAATATGAATGCCGTGTATGTGTGTGTGCTTTTAATGAGCCGGCGTAAGTAGGGCAGGCCTCGCTGCTGCTTTTCACATGAATATAAATGCCTCCTTGCCGTTGTTGGTTCATTATCATCCGATCGGGCCCATTGTGTGTGTAAACATTGTGAAGGGAGCAGATGTAACTAAACAGTGTGCCTCAGACGCCTCCGTGGCTCTCCTGGGAGACTCCCACGGCACAGACCCCCTGATCTCCTTGAAGCTCACAGGTTTAAGGTGCTGTCAATCAGGGGGGGCTTTGAGCGCTATTGTTCCCATTCCGGAGTAGGGGCAGAGAGTAAATCCAGTTAATTCCTGGGCTTCAGTGCGTCTCACCTCACTCTCTCGCTCTGTTTTGTTTTTTTTTTTCTCTCAGGATGAGGGCTAGAAGGTCTCCAGCCAGCACTTATTGATCACTGCTTGCTTGGAGAGCACAGCCAGACAGGTATAATCAACCCCATGTCTGAGCACGAGGTGTAGAAAATAGAGGTTGACTGTTATGGGTTACTGAACACGGCCGATGCGATACTGATATTTAATGAGTTAGGGTCAGACGATGGCAGATATAAGCTCCTGATTTTTGGGGACTGGTATAAGCTGCTGATGTTTTTATATCTTTGTTTGCCTTATGTTTGCCTTATATTTATAATAAGAGGACTCTCAACTAAACAAAAACATTTAATTTTACACCTGTAGTCTGCCGCTCCATCCTTTAGTTTGTGCCTGCACTGCACTTACATGTACAGGCCTAAATAAACTGTTAGCTTGTTGTACACCACCTGCTATGCAAGGACAAAACAAGCCACTAGTGATTGTCAAAGCAGGATATACTGTAGACCTTTTTAAACAAGTCTGCCTCACTTTGTTCTCACAGATGTTCATCACTAAAAATTGGCCTAATATTATGTGAATATCGTCCAATACCGATATGTTTTGAAATTCTACAAAATCGGCCCAGTATAATGGCTGATCGATATATTGGTCTTTCTCTAGTAGAGACTGCTGTGGAGAGGTGTTCCCTGACTTACTGCTTCCCTCATCATAGGCCCAAAATCATTAGCTAATTGGGATTATCACTGATACTGACATAAAAGTAAACAAAAATCCAGTGAAGGGTTTAAAAGCTAAGTTTGAGGTGTAATATATATATGGTAATATATAGAGGACATGGTGTTAACATTTGGGTTTAAAATGTAAGGTTCAGTAAACAACAACTTTGACCTACATAAACTGTAAAATACTGCCCTACCAAACATTAATTGTACACTCAATAATATCAATAAAAATGTATTGATCGAAATCTATGTGCATTGTATATAGTCTCATCCTGCACTAGTTTTTGCTTTGCTTCTTGCTTTTGTTATTCTCTTGATTTATTGTACTTATTTTATCTGTGCTGTTGCTGTTGATCCCTTAGGATACTGTTGTGCGGGAGCAGGGTATTTTGTTGCATATTTTATTTTAAGTCTCTGTGTATATGACAAATAAAAGCAGCGAATGCTTCAGTGCCTGAGTGTGTAGCATGTTATGAGTTATGAGTCAGATACCTCTGAGGACCGTTCTCATCCCACGGAGCGGCACTTTTCCCTCGAGACTCCTCTGCTTGGCTCTCTGCCTTGTTCACTTTGGAGCTGCACACAGAAATGCATATGGGAAATAATTCTCTCTAGATCTATATGGGATTCTCTCTTTCTCTCTCTCCCTCTTCACATCTTTCTATCTCTTTCGCACACACACATACACACATGCACGCACACACAGACACACATGCATGCACACAAGCTCTCTGACTTGTTCGCTTTAGAGCTGTACACTAAAATGCAGATGGGAAATAATGGGATTCTCTCTGTCTCTTTTGCTGTACATTTCCCTTTCTTTTTCACCCACACACCCACCCACACACTTATACTGTAGATACAGTATACCCCACCACACTACTTAACACACACACACACACACACACACACACACACACACACACATACTTTTAGATATACCCCATCACTATTTAACACACACACACACGCAAGCACACACACACACACACACACAAATATGTCAAAAAGAGGAAATCTCTGTGGTGTCAGCACACCCCATCTCACCTCTTCAGCGGGCAGGGGGCGGTGGTTTTAGCGGGTGGCTCACTCCCAGCATGCTCTGCTTTTGAGGCCGGCGGGCTCCCGTTGGTCAGTTCTTGGAAGGCACACATACAAAAACAAACTCTTCTTGAACCCTGCACATCATAACTTTAAAAATGCATCAATCAGATGGAAATTCACTGAGCGCCAGAGTCTGTGTGCTTGCTATCTCCTTCCACGTCCATCTGGATCCGCTGGCTGTAATCTCTGGGTGTCACCCCTGTCACTCTTCCATTGTGTGTAAGTGATGACTTTTTCAGCATTCTTGCCGTGACTAAGTGAAGAAGCATTTGGCTGGAACAATGGAAGGATGGACCAGGTGGCCAGGTCAGACCTGAGCCAGGCCCCTCTGAGGCTACCTTTATTAAGGGGGACCTGCCAACAACGCGCCTGGACTGGATGCCAGACACACAGAGCCCCTTTGGAAGAGCGCTGTTGTCATTGCAGGGGAAAGGGTGTTAACATAAAAATGGAGGTAAACAGGTGGGACGTGTGTGTGTTTGTGTGCACACTTCCTAAGATAGGCAGGCATTTTTTACAGACACAGACATAGATACAGAGACACACAGACACAAATACAGAGACATACAGACACAGACACACACACAGACACACACACACAGAGACACACAAACACACACAGACAAACTACCATCGTAGCTTCTAACTAGATAAACATTCCCACTTAGTCTATTAAAAGGGTAACACTTTAAAAGATAGTAAGAGATAGCAAATAATAAATAACTAAATACTGTTCAGTGTAAAGGATTGATGCAGACAGCATTTATTTTGTGGGCACAGGAAGCAGCAACTACTTAAATGTCTTGACCTGTGCTTTACCCATCTTTGAGGCCTCTCCTTGATCTAACACACTGTGCCTGTTTGCACTCATCAGATTGTGAAATTATAAAGCCCCTGCCAAGTTGAATTAAGGCCAGTACTGTAACATCAATAAAACAGACCTATAGGCTGATGTGCAGTGGTGTGTGGGTCGCCAGGAGTAACAGGGCCGGCTTTTGATAAAGGCACTCACTTCAAGTGCAATTTCTCAAACTTTTTGGATGAAGAGCACACAAACAAGCCCTGCTTCCTTCCCTTTGCAGAACACCTGCCAGCACGGTTTGAAGAGCGAATAAAAAAAAAAAGTGAGTGGAGTAACGTACTGTTGTGACAACACTGCTTTGTTTCTATGCCAGTGGGGTGAGCTGAGTTGTGTTAGTAGGAGCCTGCGGAGGTGTGAACTACTGAGGCAGCGGTAATTTGGCCGGCAGTGTGTAATTAGCGGACGGGATTCGGTTCCAACCACAGGAGGGACCTAAAGTTCGCAACACACCTGTGAGGGATACTTTTTCACAGTCATGTTTTATTGTTACCACCTGTTCAGGTTTAGTATAGTGTATAGAGTTATAAGGCTTGCCTATTAAATGGATTAAAAAAATGAATCCATGAATCCTTTAAAAGTGAGTGTTACTGAATCCATGAATCCTTTAAAAGTGAGTGTTACATTTTGCGTTAAATCAGCCCTGTATACTCTGTGTGAAGTCTTGTTTTAAACTATTTTATGTCACTAGCTACTAGATGTATCTACCCCAGCCATCTATAGGCACAGGTAAATGCTTTAGGAATGGCAATTTAGGCCTTTCTCTCTTACATTTAAGCCCTTTGCCCTTTGACTTAGAGGGTTAGAGTATTCCAAGATGACAAACCACCCTCTGGGAAGCAGAATCAGTCGGGGGAAATGGAAGGAGATTAGGGATATCCCTGTAACTTCCTACTAATACAAGTATACTAAGATTGAGGACATAATTAGGCATGAAGATATGGTAATCTGTAATGAACAGAATGTAAGTACTTTCAAATGGGCTTCTGTATGATGTTGCAGTAATTTATTTCTTTAATTTCAGGAATGAAAAGAACAAGTATGTTGTAAACCTTAATTAAAACACAAAAGATGAATTTGACTGTGCTACACTGGTTGATTGTAGTGGGTAACCAGCAGCTGTGTAAGACTGTTGCTAGGTAACAGAGCTCAGAGACGAGACAAAAAAACCCCAAATCCTTGAACTTGACTTAAAAAAGGGTTGACAGCTTTAGGGGACTGGTTGTGGTGAAATATGTTTCCAAAAAAAAGGATTTCCACAAAGTCATTTTGATCCATGGTAAGATCTATGTCCTTCATTCCAAGGCTGTATCACCCTCACAAAAGCCTGGCTCAAACTCAGCACAAACGCGAAAAAAGTCACTTAAAAAACTGTACTGTATGTCCATATTAAAGATATTTTGTCTGTTGTCATACTACTATAGCCTTCTGTAGTCAGTTGATGTCCCTGTGTACTACACAGAGAGCTGGGGTAGTAACTCAGGACTTACTTGCATGGACACTTCAAAAGCCAGAATCTACATTAGCAACTATATACTAAGGTCTAATTGCACATACGTTATGTAGTCTCAGTTGGGAACTAAAATGTCAACACAAAAGTCAGCTGTGAAAATAAAATAAAATAAAAGATAGGACAAAAAGTCAGTCAACGACACACAACAAGTCAGCAGTTTCATGGTCCTTGTTACAGTGTATCTACATCAGGAAGTACAGTGTAATAACATGTGTAACAACATGTAACATTATGTACTTACACTGGTATGGTTAAAAGTTAGGTACATAAAGTGTAAGCACAAAATGTTAAATGTTGTGACATGTATATACACAGTTAAAAGAAAGTTACTAAGTCATGCAAGCAGTAGATTAGATTAAATTAGATTAAATTAGATTAGATTAAATTAGACACCTTTATCGTCACTGTATACAAGACACAATGAAACTACAGCTGCCCAATCCAGCTGAATTAAAAAAAAGAAGACACACACGTCATACAACCACGCGTCAGGGTTGTTGACACTCATCTGGATGACACATAAAGCTCACTGCTCTGCACACTCCTGTGGGTTATGAATAAGGCACTACTGCTACTGCTGGCAGGTTGTGTTGGATGAGTGTCAAACATGTTACCCTGACTCACCAGCTGTCTGCGGCGCTCTCTTGGGGTACGTCTTGCTGCGCGTCCGCACCACTTGTAGGTCTGGGCGGGGAAGGCTGGCAGCCTGGTCCCTCCCCATCTGGACTGCTGTCTTTCCGCTGAGGATGCACACACGCACACACACACGTGCAGGAACACACACACACACACACATGTGCAGGAACACACACACACACACATGCACGCACACACACACACACACACACACATGCACACACACACACACACACACACACACACACACACACACACACACACACACACACACACACACACACACAGATGTCTTCAGATATGTCTTTGCCTTTTTTTGCAATGCAGCCATTGCCTAAATTATCCAACAGGTCAGTCTCACTCTTATAAAGGGTAAAGGGATGATAGACGTTGATGTTTTTTTTAATGCTTTACCCCTTTTAATAACATTTTTCTTTTTTACATTTTGTGTACGTGGGTTTCCTGGAGTGTCTGGGATTGGATAGTTTCCAATTCTTTTTCTTGAGTACTTCCCCTTACTAGTAGCGTCACCAAACTTTTCTTGGGAAGCCAGCTTTTTGAAAGAACAGCAGCTGACTTGCTGGCGTTTTTTTGTTCACAGATTATTCAGCACACCATAAAGCTTTGAAAGACTCATCAGATTATCATGGTGATGACAGGCCAAACAGAGACAGCATGACCGCACAGGGATACACCCAGAGTAGAGAAACGGAAAAAGAAACACCCTCTTGACTCATACACACTGTCCTGGATGCCGTAGGTATCCCTATTCCCTTGACCTATCTAACACACTGAATAAGCTGAAACCCTTTTGAAAAAGTTTAAATGCCGGGGAATGCCATCAGTGGTCTACTCTGGAATTCTGCACAACATTACACTATTAGGACAAAGGAGTAAAAGGGAATATCCTGTTATCCTTTAATTATTCAGGTTTTCCAGTGTGAAGGCGATGCTGTTGGCATACTCCATGAGCTCCAAGTCCAGTCTAGCAGAAGTCAATTATTAATGCGCTGGCTATGTTTACCATGAGACTCGTGCTTCTCTCTGTTCTCCTCCAGTAGCAGTTACCACTAAGGCCCATGTTGCACAGTCAGAGTTTATGTAACAGGTTTACTAGTGCAATTAAAGTGATATTTAAATATGATGTTCAGTCATTTGTTGTGCAGTGAAGTAGTTTCTGACTATAACTGTTCTCAGATGCTTTCTGCTAATGATTTATCTTTAATTGCTATGTTTTTGTCTTTCTTTTTAAAATTAAATGTCTTTTATTTACCTTATACTTTTTTCACTCTTATCCTAGCATTTTACGCTTATTTTATTTTTTTATGCTTTTCCATATTGTTCTTTGCTTCTATTTTTGTTAATCACATTGAACTGCCTCTATGTATAAAATGCGCTATATGCGCAAATAAACTTGCCTTGCCTATGACAAGCCATTCCAAGCCGTGCTATATTTATGTTATATTTAAAAAATGTAGCCGAGTATTGTTTTGTTAATGATGTGGTGTTTTAGTATTGTACATTGCTTTGGATAAAAGCACCTGCCATGAGTCATAAATATAAACATATTAAGGACAGTAAGATTTGTTTGTAGTGAAATAAAGAACAACAAATGGACAAAGAGCTTTAAATTTCAGCTGGAGTATTTCATTCCTGTCAGTATGTCATATGATGAAACAACTCACCTGTATCGGTGCTTGGAGCCAAGTGAGCCAAATTTTGACAGCTTTCTCGTTAGCGAATTTGAGTCATTCTCTGGCATTCTGTAAAACATAGAAAAGGGACTTGATTAGTATTTGACATCTGTATGACATCCTTAGTGGGCATACAATTATGCAGTGGAAGATAAACATACTTTTACAAGGCTGCACAATCTATAGCTTGGTTTCACAAAAAACAAGCTCCTTCACATGCAATGCCCTGAGCTCATATTTAAGAGAGACAGAGGTACAAAAAGAATTCTCGAGGGATAAATCTCCAAAGACTCTGTCGTCAGCTGGTTTTCCCAACCCTTGAAGTGTACTTAAGAGATAGAGTTAGAAACCCTAAAGATTCTTTTAAAACAACCGCAAATGTCATCGATGGCAAACCTGTGATACCATATGCCTCTTGTAACTCCCCATAGGGCTGTAAATAGACTCATTTCTTCAGTGGGTAACTGTGTTTCTATATACGGTGAATCTCATTTAGGGCTTTCTTTCTTAGAAGCTGTATTTTAATGAAGCTCGTTACTATGGAAAAAAAGAGAGCTTTTGCTGAGTTCTTGTTAGAATCCTTTACTTCAAAAGCTCTGCTAGAAAAAGCCAGATACTAACCCATAAAAAGGGAAACAAAAAAAGAGAGCTGATCAAAAGGGGGTTGTGAGACTCAGGTGTGCTATACTTAGTGCTAATTTAGTTCAACAACAGCTATGCAATAATAATAATAATAATAATGCATTTTATTTCAGAGCGCCTTTCAAAACACCCAAGGACACTATACAAAGATAAAAAACAATAGAAATACAAAGGCAATACACAATAAAAAGCACAGGCTGTAAAATATAAAACAGGGAAATGATTAAAAGTCAAAGTGCATAAGCTAACTGAAACAAATGAGTTTTGAGTCTAGATTTGAAGAGGGGTAAAGAGTCAATATTGCGGATGTCAGGGGGTAATGCATTCCAGAGTTGGGGAGCAGAGCAACTGAAAGCTCTACTCCCCATAGTACTGAGGCGGGCAGTGGGGACAGTAAGGAGGAGGGAGGAGGAAGAACGAAGGGAGCGAGAGGGAATAGCAGTGTGAAGAAGATTAGACAGGTAAGGAGGGGCAAGATTGTGGATGGCTTTGAAAGTATGGAGGAGTATCACTGCCTGTGAGGTGCACAGCATGTGGAAACATATGGGGCCGTATTGAAATATACAGCACTGGGCTTGGAGGCTCTTGGGGCCTTGTGGACTGATCATAAGTGCCCACTGTTACAAAATCAAGTTTTGTGTGTGTTGATCCTGCTGTGGATACAGCAGCAGCTGCCCTGCTGAAAAAAAATGAACTGATGCTAGATGTGCATTTATGTTTTATCAGACCAGCGCTTTAAGACTATGTGCCATACTGGTCAAAAATCATCACAGACCCCTATATGTTTTTTTTAACATTTAACTTATTTCCCTCAACAGACTGTGGTAAATAAAAAAATACCTTGGTCAAGGTTTCCTTCAAACACAACCTGTAAGAAGCCAACATTGCTGACAGACAATACAGTTGTATCGCTGACCACCACTGTGCATCAAGAACAACCTGAAGCAGTAATGAGCTCAAACTTTTCTGAGCAGTTGCTTTCCCTGTGCAATGTGGGTATATTTCTGAGTCTGAACTTTGGCTTGGCATTCACGCACTGCTGAATTTCAGGTCAGACTTTTGGAATTTCTCTGTGCCTTCAAAAATAAAAAACACATTAAAAATGTGCTCAAGCCTTGTTATTTTTGGCTATTCAGTGCAAAATGTCTTAGCTTAGAGCTTAGAAGGTGCAGATGAATAGTCTGCAACACTTCAAAAGATTCAGGCCGAGGCATGTGTCTTCCTCCTGTTCTGTAATGAATCCAGTTATCCTTTAAATAGGCCTCATTATGCCATTTTCTTACAACTGTACAAAGCGCTTAATCCATTAATATTTCTGCAACATAAAAATATATGCTTCTCATGAAAGCGATACTGCTTTTGATAGAAGG
>CM059275.1:22769562-22784562 GCA_030347295.1 Setipinna tenuifilis
TAGGGTGCATTTGAGGTACATTACTGTGTCCCCTACCTAGTGCAATGCATGGTGAATGAGAAAACATTTTCAGATTTTTGGCCATTGTGATTATTGTACACATGGGAGCCAGACATGTAACAGGTGTTTTGTTTGTCCATTTTCTTAAGCGCCTTTTCCTGATCTTGTACACTGATTACTTTTTCCTCGTTCCACAGCACACAGGAAGAGGATCTACAGTACATGTCATCACACAAATGTGTGTCATTAGAAAAAAAAAAAAACAACAACACAAATCCGTGACAGGCAGCAGCTGTCCCCTCTGTGCCAGACATGGCAGATCAGTGTGCAGTGTGTGTGTTTGTGTGTTTTCTAACACGCATTTCATTCCCGCTCCTTCTCCTCCTCCTCCTCCTTCCTCCTCCTCTTTGTCCATTCTATGCTTGCCTAGCCATCTATCCATCCTGGACCTCTTCCTGCAGCAAGGAAAAAAAAAAGTGGCAAACTACTAACAAGCACATCTCTCATTCGTCTCCCTACTTCCATTAAGAACTCCCTGAAGACGGTAGCCAGTGCTGTGGGCAGGGAAAGGGGAAAGAGATAATCGCAAGATGTCCTGTAACGGATGAGGAGGGGGGAGGAGAGAGGAGTGGACTGGACGAAGAGGGGAGGGGAGAGGAGAGAGAGCAGCGCACTGGAGGGTTATTTATGGATGACCCTGGGAGAGGCTGGCCTGTGGTGGGTGTGGAGACAGAGAGAGAGAGAAAGAGAAAGAGAGAATGAAAGAAAGAAAGAAAGAAAGAAAGAAAGAAAGAAAGACAGACAGACAAAGAAAACAGAGAGCACGAGAGAGGGACAGAAAGAGAGTGAGAAATATAGAGAGAGCAGTAGAGAGAAAAAAATAGAGAGAGGGAGAAAGAGAAAAAGAAAAAGAAAAAGAAAGAGAAGGAAAGAGAGAGAGAACTAATCTCCCATTGCTTGGTGAGATCCTAAATGTGAGTGTTAAACGATGCTGGCTGTGAGGCTGTAGGGCAGCGGTGGTCAGGGGTGAATACAGTCGGCTCATATTAACATCAAGGCGCCCGCTTCCCCCCAGTACAATAAGAGCCAGTGGCCACGTCTTGGCTGGGACACTGTTCTGCTTTAGCAGACTCCAATATCTAACTATCTAGTAGAAAAACATTTAAAAAACAACAGAAGCAGATCCAGTCTGGGTCTATCTGTTGATCTTTTGTCCTATCCCTCTAGGCTAGTTGGTGAGTGGAGGTGAGACAATGATGTAGAGGGTTGGAGGTGATAAGGCAACCAGGCAAAAAGGACAGATCTGGGGTTTCGATGCCTGAAGCCAATAACATCCTCCATAAGGACCACATATAGTCTCCATGCCTCTTGCTTTGCTTGTTTGTTTCTGATTCAGCAAGTCTGTGCACCTCCCCTCCCTCTCATCAATCTTGGCTTCTGTGCATCTTCCTCTTTCCATTTTCTCTCTTTCTTCCTGCTTCCCCACCCTGCATCCTTTTAGATGAAACACTCACACCCCACTCAATCACACCAATTCATCAAATTTGTCGGTCTGTCTTTCTCTGATCCTCTCTATCTGATGCCTCTTCTCCTTCTCTCTTCTCTCCTGCCTAGCAAGTATTTCTAATGTGGACATGGCTCTTCTCTTCCCCAACCAAATCTCTCTGGCCCACTTGCCTGATTAAAAAAAAAAACATAGACACCCATCTGTTCCATTACAGCCCCACCTATCCATCCGCTCCTCTATCCCCGAGTGGGAGAGTAATGATCTGCCAGGGACATGGCGGAGGTACAGAGCTATTCCCACTGACCCCCAATCAGTTTTTAGAACAGCTCGTCGTGTCATCCCTGGCACCTCTGCATGCCGGTGGCAGCTAATGAAGCAGTTCTTACGGTTTCAGACGTTTCAGACTTCAGGCCCAGCGAGAGTGGAGACACTTCCGTAATGACTCTGTGCCTGAGAGCGTATAATAAGGTGGATGTGAACACTGCGGTAATGGCTGAAATGGCAGACACATTGGCCAGAGACAATTTAGAGGAAGGGAAAATGAGTTTGACTTCTCGACACAGTCGGTGGAACATCTGGCTAGTTGACTGATCACTCAGATGTCTTGCAGACGTGATTAGTTCTAGTGACTAGTTATATCTAGGTTAAATTAAAGTTGTGCACTGGCCAAGGTATGGTAATGCAGTACATATCGTGATCTATAGGTTAAAATGAAAGTATTGCAATATACTGTATATATTTATTTTTAATTTAAAGGAAAAGGGAAAAAGGAGGATCGGATGGCAAATTACAGATCACAACTCTGCTATGTGTTGGAGGATAAAAAAGACATGACAACATGAACTGCTGGGTACCAAAAATCTTTGCATTTAAACTTCTAACTACAAATTCATCCATATATCACAGCTTTCATACTCTAGTCTATGAATATTGTCTTACATCTCTGTAGTTAAATGTAAAAGCCTATTTTTACCAATGATGCATCAAATTACTGCCATTACACCACTAACTCAGTTGTGGATGAATCCTACAAGATGAAAAGATGCCTGATCTCTTCAACTGAAAAGCAAATGACGGTTGACTTCCAGTGAGCTGTGGACAGTTCTGTGATTCATTGAAAGTTTCAGGCAGTAACTGTACTGTAAGTATCAAATATCACAAGCAGCTCTGGTCATGCCCTAAGCATGAAAGCACATCTAAAACATCAGGTCCCAAATTGGGTTAATCATTACTTAAGGAGTGCAACCAACCTCCCTCCGAAACACAGAAGCATTCATTCTGTGGATTCGCTCTCTCTTTTTCTTACCCTACTTCTCTCTTACTTGCTCTGCACTGTAAAAACTAACACTGACTTTATTAAATAGTATATGAGAATTAAATATTTGACCAATATTTTGACCAACAATTAACGTATTAATTAGTTTGACCAATTGAATTAGCTGCAATGCGGTTAACAAAAATAAATAGTGCTCACTTCAAAAACGTAAGCTTTTAAGTATTCAGAATATTTAATGTGTTTTTTTTTTTTTTACAATTACCAAGGCCATTGAACTTGACTTTTTCCAAGGCAACACGTTTTTATACTTTATTAACAGAAATTGTTTTGACAAAAAAAATAATACACTGTGTTCCTTTCCTTCTCTTTCCTTGCCTTGTTTTGCTCCCTTACCCTCCCTCGTTCACCTCCTCTGCTGCTTTGCCTCCTCTCCTGTCTTTCCTTGCCTGACAGCCGCTGTCTTTCCTCTCCTCTCCTCTCCTCTCCTCTCCTCTCCTCGGGCCCGTCCCTGTGCCTCACTCAGAAGTGTGCCAGACAGGTGTGGGAGATGGCCGAGGACAAAGCCGTCGCCGGCTGACAAGATCCTTTCAAGAGGAGCCCACCTGACGGCTCCCATTACAAAGGTGCACAGCGCAGCCAAGGGGGAGGAGGAGGAGGAGGAGGAGGATAGGGAGGAGAGGGAGGAGAGGGAGGAGAAGGAGGAGGGGGAGAATCCGTATTATCTTTACACAGCATTCCGAGTCTGTGCAGTATTCCCAGGGCTCAGGGGATCCGCGTTGGAGCCTTAATCTGCGGCGAGATCTCCACACGGGAGGCTGTAAGTGCACCATGTGCTCTCATGCTCTCCTGCTCATCATTCATGGTCCACTGCTAATGCACATACGACTGTCAGATGTGCAGGGCAGAGTAAAATATGCATCTGTCTAATGTAATTTTGATGGTAGAGAGCAGAGAGCAGAGGTCTACCAGTAGGAAAGAGGCACTTTCCCCATAGAAGAAAATTAGGCTATGGGGGATTATACAACTGTTCTGCCTGGTCGAAACCATCTATTATCTCCTGACTGGACAAGACAGTATTTCATGAGCACAACCGCTCACAACCCCATCTGGGCTCTTCAGCACTTTTAATCGCTCGGTAGGCTATTATATTCATGTAAACCATGGTTTTTGTTTGTTTGTTTTTTTTTAAATTACTTTTTGACAGCCCTATAATCTCAGTATGTAATCTGTCACTGGAGTGAGATTAGGGATTAGAGATTGTCATATGTGACTGGAGCAAAATGTTGCCCGTCTTACGTTACGGTTTTGTGGATCTGCTCCACAGCGTCCTCCAGCTCCTTCTTCTGGTCGGGGACGAAGCGGTACTCAGACACGTAACCCGCCACATGCTTGTAGGGGTCGTAGTCCCCAAGTTCAGCTGTAAGCAGAGAATAACAAAATGTGTACTACTAATATATCCACAGGAGTACACACACACACACACACACATACACACACACACACACACACACACACACACACACACACAGTCGTACGAAAACAAGAACATGCCCACAAACTCAGTGAAGTAAGCATCATGGGCACTGAACACAGACAGACAGACAGACAGACAGACAGACAGACAGACAGACACACACACACACACACACACACACACACACACTACATACACACTGCGTAATGCATGGTAGAGTGCTAGTTTTGAGATCACTAGGTATTTTTTTAATCCAATAAACATAATTTCAATCATAATAAATGTACCAGATGGTCTAGATTTTTAAGCCACTTGAGAGATGACATGAGAGATATAATTTTAATATTTCCAATGCTTCCATGCTTGCCTGCATTATTTGCCTCAATTTTCACTACGCCTACTTGTTATCAGTATACTCTGCTTTGTGTTGGGAAGTTATTCAGTTTTATTGTGTTTGCCACCATACACTGGCAACATGACAAACTTTGTAGGATTGGACTACAGTGCTTTTGATAAACAATGGATTTTACTGACGCTACGGACAACAATAGTCCCAAATGGCAATCAAAACGACGTCAGCAGCAGTGGTGAGGTTAGCAGCAGCACTCACACTGAGAACAACGGAATCTCAGCTAATAGAATTTCAAAAGTGAACTGTTCTGCTCTATGTTGAAGCTGGTGTGTGGAGGTCTTTACACAGCATCATCTGAGTCTTTGGCTTGTAGAGAGTACAGAGGTTGGTGGATGGGAATGGAATGTTGTTGACCCCGTGGGGGCCCCTTACCCTGCATGGCAAGGGCGGCCAGCTGAGCACTGGTGTCCAAGGGGCATGGGAGCCGGCCCTGCAGGACATCCTGTTTCACCTGGAGGAAGAACTGGTATCTGAAAGGGAACACAAGACAGCACGGTCATAACAAGCACACACACAAAAACACACACACAAGCACACACACACACACACACACATGCATGCAAACAGCCACAGACACACCCATTCACACACACACACACACACACACACACACACACACACACACAGATGCGTGCATGCACACAAAATATCCATGAAAAAGCCAAAACTAAATCTGACAAAGAACACTAACGGCTTTGAACATGTTTTAAACATTATAATGCATGTTTTCTGTGTGTTTTATCTGAATAACACCTCGTACATCTGTATGTGTTGAGCTGTTACAGTAAAACACACACCTGGTGATCTCCTCCTTGAGTTTGCAGGGGTCTTCAGCATAAAACTTGACACCAAAGTAGAGAGTATAGGGAGGCCCCGCTGTAGGAGGAGGAACACAACTGTTATGTCTTTTAGTTACTGATCATTAACCGTCCATCAACCACCCATCTCAATCCATTATCCACCCATCTATCTACTAATCCATGTATCTATGCATCCATCCATCAATCCATCCATCCATCTATCTATTCATGCATCCATCCATCAATCCATCCATCCATCCATCCATCCATCCATCCATTTATCTATCTATTCATGCATACATCCATCCATTCATCAATCCATTTATGCATCCATCCATCCATCCATCCATCCATCCATTTATCTATCTATTCATGCATACATCCATCCATTCATCAATCCATTTATGCATCCCTCTATCATCAAAGCAAAACATATCAAAGTTGATGGTGGTTCCTACTTACTTGTAATAAGGTCTTTGTGTTCAGCCAGTGTTTTAGAAGAGTCCAGCCAGTACTATGAAACAAAACAGAAACACAAATAATGACCAAAACAAGAAAAAACTGCTGGGTTCACGCAAGCTATTATGCGGAGTTTTACATAGTAATTCGACAGGTGCAATGCTACCAATAAACCTCTCCCCCCTCACAGGCTTTCCAAGAGCTGGAGAATGAGGAGGAGGAGGAGGAGGAGGAGGAGGAGGAGGAGACGTGGGCTTTTATTTCCTCCAGTAGCCTAATCCCCTGATGGTTAATGGTTAGGTGCAGCCATGCCCACAGTGACAATAATAACGTATGGGCCATTAAACAGCCCCCCTCCTCCCTCCTCCCTCTCTCACTCTCCCAAGATGGGCCCGGCCCGCAAACCAAATTTTGTGCAAGAGTCGTTAAATTTGGCTTCAATAAAGCGTGGAGTTTGAACAGGTCACAGCATGTAGCAGGGTAAATCCTCACGCTCACTTGCGGTGCATGTATTTTCCCTTTTCTGATCTGGTGGGATTTGTGAAAAATGTGAAGTGTGCCACCCTCAAACTGTTTAATGGTAGTCTATGTTACAGTGTCTACATGTACTTACTCAGTGCTTTAAAGTTCACAAAGTTTGTAGTAAGCAATTTTCCACTTACTGAGTTCATGATCTTTTGCACATCTTTTGAGAGCTGTAGGACTAATTTATGAGTTTTATCCCCAAACTAGAAAGTTTTCATATTTCCCCTCATGCAATCTGAGGTAGTGACTTCAGGCTAATAGTCTGCCTTTCCTGTAACACAGGGAGAAACTATATAGTGTTTACCACCATCTGCCTTTCCCCTTGGGGAGAGAGAAAATGATAATAATGTTGCCATAATCATTGAAACCAAGCTCAAGAATTCACATGTTGTGGAAAAAAAGAGAAATGCACCGCTATGACAGCTTCAAGCGGAATCTGTGCTGCGTGCTCTTCCCACACCGCAGCAGAGAGGAAAGCTAAATTTAAAAATCGGATGTTGTTTATTTCTCAGAAATGTTTTCCAGCTAACAGTCAGGCGGGGGCCCACGGTGTTGCACCCTCTCGCAAAAAACAAAACAACTTGCTGTGCTGTTCTCCTTTTTCGTCACTTTTACCAGCTAACCCAAACCAGAGAGTGACATTGTGCAAACACTACACATGCAGACATTAATAACTGCACCATGCCACACACAATGAAGATTCAGAGCCTCCCTTTCTCTCTCTCTCTCTCTCTCTCTCTCCCACTCTATCTCCCCCCCTCTCTCTATCCCTCTCTCTTTCATTTCTAACTGGAGGGGTGAAGCTGAGTTGGCACCTACATTCTGCATATTTCTGTCATAAATTAAAAGGCATACTTCTTCATGCATGACACTGGCTCAAACTGCTGTTTAAAATGCATTTCATGTATTTTGTATTTTCACAACCTGAACAAAGGAAGAGAGTCAAGTGTGAAGATGCTGTGGGGAAAAAAAAGACTATGGGTGGCTTCCTGCAACGCTCTCTGATATTGTGGTAATCATTTAGTTTAGGGTTTTACTGGAGTCCCTCTTTCACTCAGGCAGTTAGACTATCAGGAGCACTTGTATATGACTTAAGAGGAAACATTAAATTAAAATCTGACCAAACAAATGACCACCCACGATTGATTTGTGAAGGCTCTTAGAACTTCCAGAAACTGTGGTAGGCTTTGTTGATCATACTGATGATGGACGTCTGAGCATCTAGAAGAAGAACCATTTAATGTAAAAAAAGCCCACTCAAGATTGATTTGTAATTGCTCTTAGAAGTTCCATGAACTGTGGTATTTTGATCATACTGATGATGAACTGCTCAGCATCTCGAAGAAGAACAAAAAAAGACCATTCATGATTGATTTGTAAAGGCTCTTAGAAGTTCAAGAAAGCCTTAGCCCAAGCCAGAAAGGTTATAAATTGTTGTGGTAAGTACTTTTTAATTCCACAGCAGGTTCTTATGGTGAATTAACAACCCCAAAACATTTGCAGAAAAAAAAAAAGATTTTATAAGAGCTTCTAAGGCAAGCATGGCCATAAAATACCAGGAAATATTTGTTTTAACCCCTCTCTGGAGAGCCCCCGCATGGGCTGGCTAATACTGGGCTACAGGGAAGGAGATTAGGGCTGGCCCTTACTTGATTAGAATAATTTAATTGAATTGCTCAGTCTTATCTAATTTGCCATGATCACAGCAGTGCAGCTGGTGTTCTGGGCCATGCAAATGTATGCAAATACGTCCAGGAGACTACAGAACACCTATCTACACACTACCTAGATCTCAACAAGGAACAAAAGACAGCCTATGTATTCATCTGTAGGGGTTTAAAAAATGAGCTTTTTACCGTTAAGTTAATGAGTGTTCCTGCTGTCCACAAGCATCATTTAATCACTCACATTAGACCGTGTGTCTGCCTCACACATCCAAACAGATGGATAAACATCTGGGGGAAATAGAAGGCCAATGAAAAACATCACCGCACGGATGGGACTGGAGAATTTATGGTGTAGCCAGAAACAAAGGCCCTACTTTACAAATGCTCCATTGATATGTGAGATTTATACAACGTGCCAAGGCATTCAGAGGGAGGTTGCATTGGAGGCAAACAGGCATTACCTTGAGGGCATTTCAAACTCGACTCAACACAAACAGGGTAGGGGGTGAACATGCTATTGTTTTATTAACATAATTGTGTTGGCTGAGAAACAGATGAGGGTAGATTGAGTGCTGCAGGTATAATTAACAATATGATAGACTTCATTGTTGGCGTAGGTGGAAAATCAGTGCTGAGCGGATTTGCATTTGCATCTAACAACACCACAGGCCCACAGATTTTATCTGGTATATCAGTTGGGATACACAGTTATTGAACCCCAAGCAAATACAGTTTTGTATGCATCGTTACTGTGACAGTGTTACATTTAAAAATGGGACAAAACAGACTTTAACACTTTTACTTTTACAGACCTTTATCTATTTATCTTATCTGTTTGTTCGTGCTTGACCCAATTCTAGATTACCTTGAACAAAAACGCTTCTGTTTGTAGTGTAAAATAGCAGTTGAACTGGAGAGAAGGGGGGTTGTGCTTAGAAACATAGCAAACCGCACCTTTGACATCCGATTCTAATGTGTTCTTTAATTCAGCAGGGGAATAACAGAGCAAACAGATCAGGGTAGTAATAATAATACATCAGATGGTGATGTCATCTATCAGACCCATTCATTACGCTGTGAGTATTTTTTATTAAATTATTAAATCTGCAGGACATAGAAACATAATCTTCCATCTCTGTCTTTTGTTGCTGCCGACCCATTTGCCTCTAAGTGCTGTTGGCTTTCTCGTCTACCCTTGCACCTCCTCACCACTGAGTGTCATTGCGGCCATAAATCCACACCGAGCAGACAGGCCCCAGAAGGTTCTGCCTCAGACAACGCCCATCTGTGTTACCGTCAAGAGGGGAGAGGGGGGATGCATGCTGGGATATTACCCATTCTGCTGCTGTGTAGGGGCTGCTGCACATTGCCTCATCCTAAACCCAAACCTACCCACCCCCCAACATGTGCAAACACACACAGACACAGACAGACACGGTTACACATACACACACACACACACACACACACACACACACACACACACACACACACACACACTCCATCCAACCAAATTTAGCCCGGAGGCAAATGTAATTACTCTCTTGCATCCAACCAAAGCACCTTCTGCTGGGAGCGGGGAGAGAGTCAATGACCCCCTAGCTTGTCATCATCTCCAGCCCCCTAGAAAAGCAGCTCTCACCCAAAAACCCACCCAACACATCAGGTCCACCAGCATAATTGACTCCATCGTCCCCTACCTGTCACACTGGCACTGTGCGTCACACTATTAGCAGCGCCCTCTTTGAGGTCATTACTGTGGCATGGAGCTCTGGGCCTCCTCTGCTTGAGGGACAGGGAGAGGGAAGGCACTGCTGCCACTGTACCGCTGTGCCAGAGGCAACACTCAACAGGGCTGACACGATGATGCTGCTCAACACAGTGTTCTAAACTTGAATATGGCAAAATAAATAATAATAACTGCATCAGGAAGGCAGCTGTTTTAATTAGTAGCTGCCTTTGTATAGTGCCTTTAATCAAGGTTACTATAGTGCCATACTTAAGGTTGCTACAGAGGCAAAACACGCAAATCAAGACAAGACACGCAAATCAAACATCAAAACAAACAGTCACATACAGACAAGCATTGAGACTATGTTATACAGTGTACTTCAGTATACTAACCCTTTAGCCTGCATTAAGCTGCATTTTTTTTGGTATAGACATAATCTGTAATGCCGTGTTGTTATTATTTATCTTGAAGTATCCTAAGAAACAGAAATGTGCCTTGAAATTTCACATTCTGTGTGTACTGGGTTGGTGTGTGATGACCCTGTGATAAGGTAATACTATGATAATGCTCCTGCAAGCTGGGTTCATAAAAACCTTAGGTCTATAAAAAAACTCACTGTCTGGTGGCTCCGGTCGCAGTAGCGCAAGCCAAAGTAGTCTGTCTCTGCCAGATTGACATGGCTGAAGACCACATCCAGAACCACAGATCCCTTCGTAGACTTCTGTGGAACAAAAACAAAATAGGAGAAGATATCAGTGTCATTTCCTGTCAGCAAAACAAATACCAGCAGAAACATGAATGCACTGACACTTAACAACACCTCGGAATGTGAGAGCAAGTTAAACAAACACACAGTGGGGCAAATTAGCATTTCAGAAATAAGGCAAAGTTCATGAATGCACCTCACTTATTCTTCCAACAACATATACACTTACAGACAACTGTTATACACATTATTACTATTACATTATTACATTATTTGCTAAACATTTATTAAGGAACGAAAGGAATGCCTTAATCACATCACAACTTATGAAAACTCACTCACAGAGCAGATACGTATAAAAAAAAACACACTAGCACTTTTTTTTAAGATTTAAACACTGTAAGCACACGTGGGACCCTTAAGTCCTCTGGCTATGCACATATTTTATCATTCATTACTCCGCAGTCCCACATCACCCATCAGTCACACTGCAACTTTGTTCAGAATTTGTCAGTTAACTGGAACACTGAAGACATTTCAAATTCACTTTTTAAAAAAAAGCACAGCTCCATCAGGAAATGGTGTTCTCGTACCTAATTACGGTGTGCGAATATGAACAGATCACTCAGCTAAAGTGGAGTACTGCTTCGGGACACAAGATGGAGGAAGATGGCAAAGGCGTATAAGCACAGAGTGAGAGCGTACTTTGACATTGATAGAATCTGACATCCCAACCGCAACTCTGTGATCACATTGCTCGTCACACTGCTCGTGTGATAACACTCCGCGCCCAAGGAGACGTCTGCTGTACACTCGGCACAAACGCATGTTTGTCTGTCGACTCCCCACTGTCAATTACATCCACCGTACCGCTCCAGAGAAATGGAATCCACACTGGAGTCTGTGTCTCTGGTGAAAAAGTGAAGCTTGCCCTTTGGCAGATGCAGACAGACTGCTGTGTATCTGTTTGGACTTGGCAGGCAGGGAATGCAATCTGTGGCTTTGTACAAAGCTATGTTACTGTATATGGCATTTAGCACTGTACCACAAAACCACTCGCCAGACAAACCACACACACAGACACACACACACAGACACAGAAGTACATATGCACGCACGCATGCACCCACCTACTCAGTCACACACGAAGTATAAACACATGCACGCAGGCACGCACGCAACCCCCCAACACACACATACACACACAAGCATGAACACACACGCACACACACACACACACACACACACACACACAGACACACACACACACAAGCATGAACACACACGCACACACACACACACACACACACACACACACACACACACACACACACACACACACACACACACAAGCATATACGCACGCACCCACCCACTCATACACACCCTGTGATTTGTACCTGCTGTGGCACGAGCCTACATGCAGGGTACACACCTCACTTATCACTTATACTACATTACACCCTCTGCTGAAAAAGTGTTCTTATATTTAATCTTACGGGAAGACCTCTAAGGGCTGCACTTACAAACCTGTGATGAATTCCTGTAAAATTGAACTTGATACCTTCAACTAGTCATGCATTGTGCAGAGGTAGGCACCATTTAGATTTTTGTTTGCATTAAATGAGATTTCATCTGTGAAAAGCTTTTTTTGCATAGAGAAGGTTTTATGTGGAATCACTCAGAGTAAGGAACCTAACACAGAAAATAATGGCTCTCTTCAGAAGTATAATAATTAAAACAGAAAGAAATCACATTGAAAACTTGGTATACTTGAAAACCAGTCAAAACCATTGTAGGCAGTTAACCGATCAATCTATTCAAACTAATGACAGTTTGAGTGAGAGACGTTTTTTTTTTTTTTAGAACTGCTTCAGCATATTAAAAAACTGGGCGGGCCAACCACAGAGAAACTGTTGTGTCATTGATGGAGCTTTCCCACTGTATTCCGCTTAGTGTCTGCAGTCTCTGCAGTTTTCATCTGCACTGGGTTGTCCCCTCACCCCCCAGGCTTGATTAAAAGGAATGATGGATTTACTGCCATCCACTGGGGATAGGGGCACCCCATTTCACACTTTCTCTCTTCCCCACCCACAGTTGGGTGTTCCTTCAATCTCTAGCTAAGACTTCTCTAAAGTCCTTGACAATAACAAGTGTGCTGAGACTAACAGTGTTCACAGAGGTCAGTGGTAGTGTAAAAGTCTCGACTCAGCCTACTTAAGCCCTCCTGATCCTTTTCATAACACCAGGAGAAAGCAAAGGGACGCCATGTTGAAACATCTTAATTTTACCTGGCAGCGCATTTGGCTCGTCTTTCTGCACCTCGTTAATCATGTCACGAAGAGCCGCCCATCATTTAAAACAGTGTGGAGATGTCAAAACAGACAGTGTCGGGTATGGTACAGCTTTGGGGGTGATGCTGGAATGGTAATTACGACAAAGAAGTATACACCCGAATAGTGAACTTCAGGGTCATAAATCAGCCAGGTGCAAATCCAGTTGACTTGCGGAAACAGAACTATTAGCGACTTTCTGTCTAGCTAACAAATACTAAGGGCCTGGGCTTGCTTGTTTTCCTGTTGCCTTAAAGGCAAATTAGAGCACTGGGTAGCTGAGAGGCTTGCAATAATTTCGCAGTTTTTTGGCCCATGGAAGCTCTCAGCATATCGTACCCCATAGACTGGGAACATGCAATGTATATCCTGCAATTTGTGCCAACTGCTCGAATATCACATGTGAATAGCACCCTGGAGATGTTCCTGCTTTATCTCAGCTACACTGCGGAAAGCAGCACAAGAGGCAGAGAAGTACAGTCGACTGAGCAATGTGCCATTAAGTGCTCTCTAGACGTTTTATCCCATTTGACAGTTTTTCTTTCACTTGCACGTGGGCCTGACCTTTTTCCCCCCGCGCGTTTCCATAATGAAACATTTTCTTAGCCTCATACGGGGCTATGCCAGCTAGTGGCACGCCACTTCCCCCCTTCACGTCTGCCCGTATCCTTAGATCTGTCACTCACTCGTGCCCATAGCTTCCTTCTCGCTCAGCAGCCTCGACCGTGCCTCCTGTGTCTATCTATGTAGGCAAGCAGGCCACAGTGAGCGAGTGGCACAGTCGCTCTCATTCTGGTGTTGCCAACCGCTGTTTCCGCACTATGCTGGCGGGCACGCACATGTCATTAAAACGATGCAGCAGAGACGTGGGAGGCAAGGGCCCTTTTCAGATCATTCCTGCTGCAGGCCGCCCACAGTGAGCGGGTGTAAGTGCAAAAGATGACAAGGAGGGAAGGGATCACCTTCGCTGTCAGGCGCTACTGCTACTGCTTCAACATCATGTTGTGGGAGATGGGCATGTGGCAGCTGTCACTAGAACCCCTTGCTTGATTGACAGAATTTGTGTCTCCTTAACCACATGATTGCTGTGGAGAATACATTATTTTGGAAGTATCCATTTCAACTCTTCTGGATTTGGCTGTTGAGTGATTGTTCATAGTTTACTTTTATTGTTGCTTTCCACATATCCTGCAGTAATGCAGCTTTATTTACTGTCATAAATACAAAGCCACAGGCTAATGATTTCCTCACACTGCTAAAAATATTACAACAGCGGACAAACAAAATAGCCTAATCTTCTTATCTCCACCCTTCTACACTCTGAAAAAAAAAAGCATGGCCTCTGGCAGAATGACGTTATCTTGCTCTGAGTGCTGACAACTCACGACACTGGCATGACGCATGGCTAAGACTGTGTCAGGAGCTCCTCCACAACACCTCAGATGGAAACCTGACCTCCGCTGAGCTCGCTGTTGGCCCGAGGCAGCTTGCCTCTGCTGGCCAGGTTCACACGCACTCGGCTCCTCCTATGAGCCCATGACAGACCAGGGCGGCCGTGAGGGTTTGCGAGGTTCAGGTTACGCAATCAGCTCGGCCGATGTATCTGGCAGAGTTGCTATTCTAAACTACTAGAGACTGTCTCTTATCTCAAGCTAGAGCATATGCTGTCTTCTTGGTACACCCCAATAACCTGCAGATCAGGCCTTGTGTAAGATATCAGACTGCTGACAGTGTGTTGGCCTACTAAAATGCAACAGACTATTGTCAAGAGACACTTGGCTCATACTTTGAGTCCATGAACAGGGCAGCAAAGAGGGTTAGCAAGGTTTGGGTTATGCCATACGCTACGCTGACATATCTATTGTTAACTACTGGGGACTGTGTTTTATCTTGAGATACAGTTTGATAACTGTTCTCGTGATGCACCTGAGCAACCTACAAAGCTGCCTTGTGTAAAGTGTCTCCCTGCACTTGTATACATATATATAGGTAGATGCCCATGAAGACCCAGATTACTCTGACCTGTGGTCATTTCCCAATGCTATCTTATCTCTCTCTCTCACTTGCTTCGTGTCACTGTCCGATCACTTTTAAAAATCCTGACGGCTG
>CM059275.1:22789562-22999562 GCA_030347295.1 Setipinna tenuifilis
TCTGCATACTGTTTTGCCCCCAATCAAACATCAGCATTTAGAAATTTAGAAATTCAGTGGAAGATTGCACTGGGGGGCTCTAAGTGCCCCTATACATAATGAATGCATATGGATCCAGTTCCTATGTGTACAAACCTGGAGTGCTCAATCAAACTGTCTCACTGCTAATTGCTGCCTAATGAGGAAGTCAGTCACACACATAGTCCTGAGCAAATTCTCCAAAACTCGCCCCAGATTTGTTGATAAAACTGTGGTTTTGCGGTCTGACTCATGTTATTTTGCTTTTCAAAACAAATGCCCCAGTGATCAGAGAAAAAAAAGAAAGAAAGAACAAAAAAAACACAAAATGTTACGCCACAAAGACATCAGAGTGGAATGCTGCGTGGGTATTAAGTCGTGCCTTGCGTGTGCATTTTAAGAATGTGCGCGTATCACAACAGTGTAATCAATGTTAATGCCAGCCTTTGAAAGGCAAGATTACAGCCCTCCGTGTGGCTAAAGACAGTCAACCATGCAGAGATTATTGCAGTGTATTTCTCTCCCATCCCCCCATACAACCTCATTAAAGCTCCTCTGCATCCAGTTCAAGCCCCGGAGAGAGTGACTAACATCACGCACACCTCCCTGTAACCCTTACATCAATAACTTTTCATGAACACATCTCACAAAGGGAAAATTAATGATCCCTTGATGGCGATATAATTGTGTGTGGCGGTAATTTGCCATCTGATTTTCATAAAACGGCTGATAATGTTAATGCAATATCCGTTAGGGAGTCGAGGGGACATATAAATAACTTTGTTTTGGCAGATAAATAAACGCGGCGAATGCATTATGTGAGAGGCCACAGAATTGCTGTAATAAAAGTGCCATAAAATATCAAGGCCAGCGAATGATAATCCCCATGTGAAGTAATTGCCTGATGTGTTTTGATCTTTGGTGGCAGTGTTGGGGTGGTCTGGCAAACATGAAAGAGCTAATGATGGAAATCATGTTCAATAACATTATCTAATGGACAGAGATTAATTCAATAATTCATGGTTCATATCTGGGAGGACAATTCAAGGTCCATCCTCTGGTAATTCCCCTTCTCTCTCTCGCAAAGTAATGTGGTAAACAGGACAGAGTCAGGACAGAGACGACTCTGACGGAAGACAAGTGGTGTTTGTTTACATGATGACAGGTAGTTGGTATTTCCATCGGAATGAGAGCTGAGGCATTCACGGGGAGTACACAACTAATCCCCCCGCGATCTGTTACAAAGGCAGGTCTGGGTAATGCCTGTGCCTGTCTCCAGCAGGTCCTTCAAACCAAACTCTTAAATCTCTCTCTCCCACTCTTTCTCTCTCTCTCTCTCTTTCTCTCTCTCTCTCACACACACACACACACAGACTCAGCCCCCTCTCCCTCCTTTTCTCTCTTTCACACTAACTCACACATGAATGGACACCAGAATGCACCGCAAGATGAAATCCGGTGACCTGTTTTAACATCTGGGTCAAAACATGGCAGACTTGGCGCAAAACAAGACTCGCAAAGCCCCGTGACCAACACACACACACACACACACAGACACACACAAAACACATCTAAATTATAATTGTCATGGGTGTGAATTTAAATTGATGTGTTGAACCTTAATACACGCGACATGCAGGTGGATGGAGGAGAGAGCGCAGAACTGATCGAGAGCTGATGACCACGAGGTCAGCGCTGTATAGTCCCGGTTCCTTTAACGTGCCATCATGCGCAATTCTTTCCACCCCATCACACTCTCACTACTGAGAGATTCCAGGGACTTTGTGTGTGCACGGCTGGTTATAGTGGGGCAGCCAGCCACTACACAGGACAGGTGGAGAGAGACAGAGAGAGAGAGAGAGGGATAGAAAGAAACAGAAGAAAGAAGAAGAGAGGTAGAAAAACAGAGAGAGAGGTACACTCTAAAAACTAAAGGTGCTTAAATGGTTCCTAATCTCTGGACGGTTCCACGGAGAGTTATGCAAAAGGTCCTTCACATTAGAAATGGTTCTTCAGAGCATCAGATTATAATGGACAATGCTATGTCATATCGGCATCAAATGGTTCTTTAAACTTTTAAACTGTTGCCTTGACGGAAGCCCTGAAAATAGTTCTTATATGGGATCTCTCTGAAGAACCAGTACTGGCCCCATTATTCTTTTGCATGTACAGAGGGGAGAAAGAAAGAGAGAATGGGAGAGAGGACAAGAAAGACAGAGAAGAGGGATCAAGAGTAGCGTGAGAGGAGTGAGCGGAAGGAGACATAAAGAAAGTGAGACAGGAGACAGTGACTGGAGAGAGAAGTTGAGCTGCAAAAAAGTTGGAGGATTCACAAAAATGAGAGGGAGAAATGAGAGACTGCAAGAATGTGTGTGTGTGTGTGTGTGTGTGTGTGAAAGAGAGAGCGAGGGAGCGAGAAAAAGAGAGAGATTTGGAGCTAAGTGGTAATCTTTAATCCCCTCATCTTCCTACTTTCACCTTCTCATTACACTCGTCACCACACCCTACTGTCTTCACAGCAAAGCCAAATGCTTTAACATTTTGAAAAACATGCTGTTTTCCAGATATTTTGTTTCCCTCTAATAAATAAAACACTTGTTACAATTCCTGTTAAGAATAATGATTTAATTATTCTATTTGTTGTGTTTTGTGTATCTTATCAATGTTATTATACCTGCATACTTTTTACATCAGTGTACTGACTTATTACTCTGTAGTATACTATCTTATAATACTGTGTTACTGGCATCCTGTATAGTACAGGGTTCCCACTCTTTTTCACTGACAAAATTTCAAAACTTTTCCATGACCTTTTTTTTTGACCTGAAGTGTTTTTCCACGACTTCACGGCACCCTATGTATGTAAAATGTTTTCATGCTTTTACGGATGAAATGTTAAGCCTTCAGTAGCTGATAAATATTTATTTCACAGCCTAGGCTATTCGTTTTGTTGCAACCCTCCCCTCCCCCCTCACTCTCAGTGACCAAAGACGGACAGTGCAGTACTTTCGTATCCAATCAAATTACTAGAGAGGTCGCCTAGCACATATTTCATGAAATAATAAATTATATCTTGACAGAACAATGTCATTGCGTGCATGACCTATTAAAATTCCATGACTTTTCCAAAACTTTAATTGAATTTACAGAATTCCATGACTTTTCCAGGCCTGGAAAATGACTTTTTTGATTTCCAGGATTTTTCCAGGATTTCCATGACCGTGGGAACCCTGATAGTAGTATACTTCCAGCTGTAGTATACTTCCAGCTACTATTTTGTCATGGTAATTTCTACTGATGTCAGCACTATATTGGTCTGTATGTATGTATGTATGTATGTATGTATGTATGTATGTATGTATGTATGTATGTATGTATGTATGCATGTATGCATGTACGTATGTGTCTGTCTGTCTGTCTATCTATCATGGTACATGGTACAGTTTGGGTAGTATCACCTGAATATTTGCCAGATGTTCACCAGCTGACATTAGAAGTATGTCTCGTTGCTTGACACCACAATTGACCCCACAAAAGCATACCTAACATACCTACACACCTGCTTATTAGAACGTTACCTCCATAGCAAACTGACAAGTTCTCTTTTTTTGGAAAAGAATGCCTCAGCTTAGTTCAACTTTGGACATTTCATGACTCTGAAACAAACACACCACCTGACTATTTGTCTATTTTTATTTCTTTGTTCTCTTGATAAGCATCTGGCTTTCGTGGCTACACAAGGAAGTGAACTGAGGTTCAATGGCAGCAGCAGTCTGACAATGTTTGTGAGAATCCTAAAAGGGGAGCCATTGTGTTCTGGAAAAATAGCAGCCTGGAATAGAAAGAAACAGAGCAACCGTGTCCTCTTTAATACCAAACACAATGCAATTATTTATTTTTATTGAAATGTATCCATAACTTCGTAAATTAAAAGATTGCTGTGTTTGTCTTTGTGGTATTCAACACAGCTTTGGTTTGATGAGAGATGTGAAGAAAAACTGAGAAAGTTCAGCTTATTATTGATCTGGATCCAGGTGGCTTTGAAGCAGTGGGTTAAAATGTTAACTGTGCTATAACGTTAAAATGTTAACTGTGCCTATTTTATGACTGACTCTGACCCTGAACCCAGTGCTCTTTCTCTCTCTCACTCTGTCTCTCTTTCTCTCTTCAGTTCTGTCACCTCTCCTCCTCTCTCTCTCTCTCTCTCTCTCTCTCTCTCTCTCTCTCTCTCCTGGTCTGTTACCTCTCTTCTTTCCTCTGTCTCTTTCTCCTCCCTCTGTTTTTCTCTATCTCTCTCTATCCATCTTTCTCTCCTCACTCTCTCTTTATTTCTCTCTCTGTCTCTCTCTCTTCCTCTCTCTTTCTCTCTCGGTCTGTCACTTCTCTTCTTTCCTTCCCCTCTGCTATGTGCTGTGGGCCTGGGGCAGGGAGATCTTAGCACTGGGATTACTGCCATAGCCATTCTCTGTGCATTCCCCCTCTGTTTCTGAAGACGACCAACCTGTTGGAGGCATTGAGTTATGGCAGTAGGAGAGACCTGAGAACTCACGCGAAAACAAATCACACAGTCAGGGGGCACAGGCTGTCAAATCTACACACACACACACACACACACATACACACACACACACACACACACACACACACACACACACACACAGGAAAAAACCACAGACTTGATTTTGTTAATTATTAGTAAGTCAAGAGGCCAGTCTCTATAGACCTTACAAAAACACTGTCCACACACACACAAACACACACACACACACACACACACACACACACACACACACACACACACACACACAGTCAAAGCCACTGTCTCTGGGACGTCTTTTTGTGGCAGTCCAAACCCGTGAGCATTTCTGTTCAATCATGCAAAATCCCACACAGCCCTCTGGGCAAGCTCAATGGGGCCTTTGTGTGTGTTTGTGTGTGTGTGTGTGTGTGTGTGTGTGTGTGTATGTGTGTGTGTATGTGTGTGTGTGTGTGTGTATGTGTGTGTGTGTGTGTTTGTGCAAGTGAATGAGTGTGTGTGTATATATATGTGTGTGTGGTTGTGTGGGGGTGCATATGTGTGTGTTTGTATGTGTGAGATAGCTCTCCTCCTCTGGTCCTTGTATATCCAGACTAAAGTCTGTGACCACATACTCCCCAAATTCCTCACTTTTCGTCACTACTGGTGCACTAACAAACACTGCTGATGTCCATCAGATGGCACAACACGGACAATAGGGATACTGGGGACCATTTCCTATGACCTTCTATATATGAACCTAGTGATGAGAGAAATGTTGGAGCTGGAATTAAATAGAACAAAAAATGTGTGGGTGTGGGTGCCAGAGTATAAGAGTGTGGCTGTGTGTGTGTGTGCGTGTGTGCGTGCGTGCCTCTGTGTGTGTGTGTGTGTGTGTGTGTGTGTGTGTGTGTGTGTGTGTGTGTGTGTGTGTGAGGGTGGGTGGGCGGGTGGTTTGTGTTTTGAAGGGGGCAGCTGCAGTGGTCTGTCAGGGTTAAAAAAAATCACCAAGGTTACGCTCTGAGGTATGCCTCTTTTTGTGTCACTTCCTGTCTTAAAAAAGAAAGAAACAAAAAAGAGAGGAATTCAAAAAGCGCTTCCCTAGTGACATAACCGTGCCTAGTTCACACGGTTTCACACTCTGCTTCACTGCTGGACATCATAAAAAATGGTCTCTTTTCAGATCTTTCCATCTGTTATTTTTCCTGCTATTCCTGAGGTGGTGGCAGTTCCCTAAAAATGTGTCCCAAGAAAAAAAAAAAAACGTGCTGCACCATTTGAGCACTACATCTTATCTAATCGGCACTGGAGCGGGCAGTGCAAATAGGATTACAAGCAGGATTAATTTGAACGTGTTTATTCAACGTTACCCAACAACTGTTAGAGACTCCTGGGAGAAATGTTTATGCCTTCTGAAATCTCTTCTGCTGTAACTGTTAACAATTAATTTCTTTCGGTTCTTCATTTCTCTAACTGACACACGTTGATGTCCCAACTGCCGCAGAAGCTACCACAGAGATTATTAGATTACATATGGAGAGCACAGCATTATCCAACAGACACCAAGAACAGCTAACTCTATGTCTGCCTGTCTGACCATAGGTTAAGCTCAGATTTTGAAATGTGTGTTGTTGCTAAGCATAGAGCAGTTTGTTCTCAACCTAGTTGCACTTGGGACTTACGTCATCCAAATATAGCTTCGAAAAAATGACTTCAGTGATGCTTACAGGCTTGTCTTTTTTCCCTTTAAGCAACCAGACTGAGGAAAACAGTACATAGAATAAGTAAGGAAAACCTTGTGATAGCATGTCTTTCACAGCCCTTAGCCACCACAGACACGTCATTTCCATAGAGCTGCACTGAGCTCAGAAGTTGCCTGGTGGCCCACCTCACCTGTGCTGCCACAGTCTCCTCTGTAACCATTAAAAACGGATGAGCAACTTGATCTCTCCTGCCTTCAGTTCTAAGGGCACAGCGCCTCACATCTAAGAATCTCTGAGGTTTTCTGCCATTGTGGTGGTGTGTGTGTATATATGTGTCAGACTCTCTCTGTCTCTCTCTCTCTGACTGTATGTGTGTGTGTGTGTGTGTGTGTGTGTGTGTGTGTGAGAGAGAGAGAGAGAGAGTGAGAGAGAGAGAGAGAGAGAGATTGTTTCTGTCTGCATGTGAGTCTATATGTGTTTGTCAGTCTGTGTCTTTCCCTCTTTCTGTATCTGTGTGTTCATAACAATGGCTGTGTTTATAAATACCTGTGATGTGCCAACTGGTGCATGTGGGTCTGTCTTTGACCATGCATACAAATGAATGTTGAGGATGATACACAAACTCTCAGAGCATCCAGTAAACACCACCCTTACAAAAAAAGCTGTTTCATCACTGTTTATCGCAATCCCTGCACCCTTACCACCCATTTCAGATATATTCTTAAACCATGAGTGTACAATATTTTCATACATTACAGACAAGGTGATTAAACTGTCCCTTAATGCAATATAAGTCATATCAGTAGTCCATTGTATTCAGTCTGCGTCATGCTGACAGGACTCCATGTGGCCCCGAGGTGGAGAAACGAGAGAGGAGACACTTCTGATATTGATACATTCAGGCTTTGTTCCACACACAAGGAAGAATTCTAAGCATGTATTCTGTGCCTTTGAGGGAAGATCACTTGAAAACGTTAACTGCAATGCCACTTGCTACTCATGGGCATGTTGTAAAAAAAGTTACCGGTAGTACAAAGTCACAAAAAGTAGCTTCAGAGCTTCAGCTTCAGAGCCTCGCAAAATTGAGCATTACTGGAGCGGTGTAGGGCCCTAATTATAGAGCCACATGGTCCGATTCTTCCTGCGGGTATGTGCATAAATATAATCCTACGCGTAATTTCATTTTAAATCGGATAATTAGACTGAAAAATCCAGCTTGTTGCTCGCAAAACATCATCCTTTAACCACAATCTCATCTCTGAGGACAATCAATACATAGAATAGACACCACACGTCCTGTGGTCTTTAGAAACTAACGGAATGGACTGAAAGAAACAGGAGTCTTACCTTGATTCCTTGTTGCTGAGTGGTCAGCGCGAGTTTTGTTTCGTCCAAGAGAAGCACTTCGCAATAAAACTCCTCTTGGACTGCACAGAAGCAACTCATCTTTCCGGTTTTGTAGATGTCTACAAAACGGATGTCATAGGTTAAAACATCGCAAGCAGATGAAGACATACCCATTCATTTATTCTAAGCGTGAATAATAGGAATCACACAGGACACACGCCCAGCTAGCAAGAGCAGACAATTGTTATCAAAGCAATGCAAGCTAAATTATATTATGCCTACACTTTTTCAGCATAACGCATTAAAATTCACCAGAGACAGATAACATAAAGATTTTATTAGCATACTCAACGTGCATCACCTTAGTTGAGGTCGAAATAAGAATCCTCTTTGTCACAGTTCTTCAACCACTTCTGCATTTGGGATGAAAGTAACTACTGAATATTGGAAACAAGTGTCTTATGCCATGTTACCTGACGTTGGAGACTAGGACAGCTATACTATGCTGGACTGTAAAATTCGATTTCTTTTTTGATGTAGTCCTACGTCCAGTTGGCACATGGATTGTGCGTTTTTATCCACTTCCCAAAATCCAACTTTTATTCTTCAAGCTCTCCGAATCTAGGAATCCTCAATAAGCTATACAATTCCATAGATATTTCGTGCCTTCTACGATTAGGACGTCTTCTACAAAAAGATAAAAGAGAAAAAGTCACACATCTCTAGACCGAAGCCTGGCGTCCCGAGGAAAAGAGGGTTGGTGCTTTTTATCCGGCAGTGCACTGTGCGTTGCTAGGGAGCTGGCTCGGTGTGTCGGTGTCTCACCACCACAGTCCAGTGACTCCGCCCTCACCATCTCCTCAGGCCGGGGCCCGTGGTACCACGCGACGTTCCTGCCACCTGTCGGAGGAAGACGTTTTGCGCCCTGCGTTGTTTTTTTTTTAGGTTTTGACTGACCCTTGACCCGAGAAAGTCGGTGGCTCGAAACTCAGGTCTGCCTCATATTTATCTAAAAATTGTGCATTGTGCGCATGGAATGAAAAGCAATTTAATTTATGACTTCTGTCTGCATGTATAGCCTACCTCCAGACCATGACACTACACTTACGCTTGTCTCCAAATTCCATTCCGTTTCTGGTTTAGCACTGACCTCTGGTGTTCAGATTGAAATAGGTCACTGAAAAAAATTAGACATACACTGCAAGGGGGAAAAAGTCTGTCCATCAGTGGGAAACATGACAGAGGTGTGATATGAGGGAGAGCTCATGGGGTCATGATGTAGAGGTCCTTTTATGGGAAGAAGTAACAGAAGGGTTACTCCCAAGCTCACTCATAGACAAGAGCTAATTTTCCTAACAAGATAACGTTTCAACACACACAGCAAAACCAAAGACATGGTTAAATGGCATTCAGTGACAGTGATGATATGGCCTGGTCAAACTACAGGCCCTCGCCCATCCTAAGCCATTTCAAGGCTACACTTGTTACCCTGTTGCACCCTTCCTTCACTTGTATTCGTTCTGCTGACAGCCTACTACCAGTAGGCTACTAATCACAAAAACTGTGATAATTTACAACTGATATCACTGATAACTTGTTATCTACGTGTGTAAGTAATTTATTGAGAACTGACTGAGACTACCATCATTTGATAGATTTGTACTCAGATCATTGTCTATGGATTGCTTCGTGTTTGTAATAATAATAATTGTGAAGTCAAACGAGTGCTTCGTGCAATAATAATAATACTAATAATAATATGCTCGCTTTTAACCAGTTTGTGCATCTTTGCAATGCAGCTTGCCTGATTACTGTGCGCGCGACCTTCGCTGCTGGATGCAGCTTCCGCATATGAGCGTCAAGCATGCGCGCGAGCCTACGGAACACACAACATGGCGTAAGAGGGGAGGTAGACGCCGTCCGAGGGAGAAAAAAATCGGTGGGAGACACAAAAGAAAAAGTTTGTTCGCATCAATAAGAGCTTATTAAGTTGTAAAGGAGACAAATGCCTCCTTAGTCCTCACGACCAGTAAAGTTTTCCACTGGTCAGCGACCCTCCCATAGCAAGGGACGGATCAACTTCGAGAGGAAGACGAATGTTTTGTGCAGGTAAGAATTTACCTTATGTTACAGTATTTAGCGATCTAGCAAGCTACTGCAAGGGTACTCTGATAGCAAGCTAGCCCAGCTCTTTGCTACCCCTTGTTTACCAGAAGCTGGGCTGACATTTGTGTCCCAAACTGAAAATGAGCACTTTGGGTATAATTACATGCCCCGTGAAACTATTTTAAGGAGAGTGCAGTGGCATTGAGCTGGCGCTAAGTTATCTAGCAATGCGAATAATTTAGCACATCAAGCAGCAGCTATAGGGGACACAGATAGTCCGAGGCAAGCCACTTTGGCCAGGTTCCCGTGGTTTTGGTTAGGGAACATGAACACTAACGCTAGCGGGCTAGCTAACTAGCAAGCAACCCAGTGTTGTCACTGCAAATAAGTGAACGTAGTGCCATGCTCCCTTTCTTACCCTAAACAATGGGGTCGATAGTTGTGGGAATAAAAGGCCTGTTATAAGTTCAGGGCTCAATTGATATTGTTCTCAACGGACCATCTTCTTCGTAGCAGTATACAACGTTGCGCCTGCTAAATGAATTGTGGTAACAATGTAGCCATCTACAATTTGTGTCTGCTCGATAAGCAAGGTACGTAGAAGTATTCTCAACCTCTGTATTGTCAGGAATTTATTTTTGTTGATTGTAAACTACTAGTCGTCTACTTTTATGCTCCACAGGGTCTTCCAGTGAATATCGTATATAGAATATAGTAATAAACCCTTTTTTCAAATATACAATTCTTGTGCAATAGTTAGGCTAGACTATAGTATACAATTCTTGTGCAATAGTTAGGCTAGACTATAGGTCAACTGCGCGTTGTGTTTTGGCGTGCCTTGAATACAAATATAATACATCAGTTCCACACAGGAGCCTCAGACGCAGTTCTGCATTGTTGAATCCCATTGGGAAGCTCGACCCTTTTTGCATAGCGCAAGGAAATCTGCCTTTTGGCCTTGCTTGGGTTGAATTGTAATGTTTGGTTAAAACTTCGATGACGACACCCCTGATTTAGAAGTACCATATGGGTTTGACAAATGGTTGTAACATAAGGATGTATACCCACCTTTACATGTGTATCTTTTTTTTACCTAAGTCTTTTTACAAGATATTCAGTTCACTTCAGTGTTTACTTCAGACATGCAAAAGGGTTCCATAGCAAATAAAAAAATGCATAGAAAGCTAAAATCCTCAAATATTTTTTGCTTGAATGATACACAGAATGTGTCTTTTTATAGATACAGGCTGAAGTTTTCGGATGTGGTAGTGGTGATGTGATTTGCTGATAGGCAGCTGCGAAGGCACATAAGGTGCTCAGCATGCTCACCTGCTTAATCTCGCAGTATCTCATTTAAAGAGGTCAACACTGCCCAGACACAATGATAAGTCCTTGTCGGTCCTTTGAACTGGAGGACATGCAAGTTCACATGCAGGTAAACTGTGTGTGATCGTGGTGGTTCTTAGTACTCCACTGGGCCATCTCTTCGACTGTTGCTGAGAAATTCATGCTTGACTAGAAGAAAAGGCCAGACGACAAGGCTGAAGTATGCTGAAGTAGGTCATAAACATCATGCTCTACTGGATGGCAGACACACACCCACTTCTGTGAAATCAGCAGACTGATATGTTGTGTGTGCTTCGCTTACATTTTAGATTTAGAGACATAAGCAATTGTTATTGGTAGCAGATGGTGAACTGCTGTTTTTTGGAACGAAATACCAGAAATGATGTGGCTATACCTGATTGAGATATGCCACTTCAAACCTTTCTTTAGATGTTTTCTTGAATAGTTAGGCTTGTGATTATACGTTTTAAAATAGTTTGTTCAGGATTAGATCAGCTGTCACTGTGGGCTTGTTTTCAGCTTCTGTGTTTCTGTGTGTGTGTTTCCTTTGTTGCTGTGCGTGCTGACTTAGAGCTAGGGGTGGTTAAAATGTAGCTTGTCTAAATGTGTTTAAATATATAACTGATTCATCTTTATACCTTCAAGCTATTACTGTATATTTCTAATCTTGTTATAACAAGAGTTATTCACCTCTGGGATACTGACAAATGCCTGTTTTTGTTGCTTGTTGAAGAGAGAGTTCACTGTGGGAATGGAAACATTCCCATCATCCACTCAAACCTCTTGTCAGTAATCATCCATACTTTGGCTTGTCATTCAGGGAGTTATCAGAACAAAAGAGAGAATGGACTCGCCATGACTGTAATGTGAAGAAGAGAAAGGCCATCCCTTGTAGTCATATAATGATAACTCCTTCTGTCTGGGTCCATTTTTGCTTTAAAAAAAATAGAAATTACGTAGTTCCTTTTTTTTAGTGGATAATCATAAAATTTGTGTTCTGAATTACCTTAGTTTTTTTGTGCTTTATGCTTCATATATGCTTTCCTGGTGCTACCAAGCTGCAAAAAATGCTGTAATGTCCTATCCTGCCAAACTGTTGATCCTGCCAAACATCCTGTATAAATTGTGCTATACAAATACAGTTTCTTCTTCGTCTTCGTCTTCATCTTCTTCTTCTTCTTCTTCTTCTTCTTCTTCTTCTTCTTCTTCTTCTTCTTCTTCTTCTTCTTCTTCTTTGTGTTCTTTGTCTTCTTTTTTTTCTTCTTCTTCTTCTTCTTTAACATTGCAACACTGCACCTACATGCTACAGAGCTGTTGAATAATGGTATAATGTTATATTGGTATAACATGCCGAAAGCCTCCTGTTGTTTGAAATCTATCGTCACTCTAGTACGGTGATTAGGACTGATGCATTATCTTGTGAGACAGAATATCGGTATGCATGTGTATGGTGATTACATTTATGTTTAGAGTATAGGTTATGTTACTCATCTCTTTAATTGTACACCATAATACCATTTTCACTTGTGGCCTTTATGGTAACTAACAATGTAGCATCCAATAATGTAGCATTTATCTACTATGGTGTAGTGTATTAAGTGCTTCATCTGCAGCAATCCCTGGATTTTTGTAACTAAATTGTATTTAATGGATTTTATTAATGGGTCTTGGCCTGTTTTGGCCTTCTACACAGTGGTTTTCTTGAGCTTAGCTGTGTCCACAACTTTCCCACCAGCAAGGCGAGTGTGTGAGAAGAGGCTTAGGGAAACGACCAGCCAGAACCGCCAACAACAGTCTCTGCCAATGTCCCCCAAAGCTCATTTGCATTTAAAAACAACATTCAGAATCACTGTTTCGACATCCCGGATACGAGCTGTCCATTCAAAAAAACCCAATCTTTGGGAAACACCCGCGGTAGGACTGTGTATGATATGGGCCCAGATTTAGCCTTAACAAAAGCTCTTTCACATAAGCTCTGTCTTACCCTTAAGTGAGTTAGGAAAATTCTTTGGCTCTGCTAATGAGTCTCTGGGAGAAGGAGGAATTGGTGGGAATTCCTTAGTTCTCCTCTTGAATGCTAAAGAATAATAAATTGTATCTGTAAATGATCTATTGATAAAGAATATCTCTGTTGTCTGGTGTATATCACCTTGAATCACATTGCCATCCGTGATGCAGATGGTCAAAGCGGCATGGTGGCATTACCAGTTTCTGAGTGATGTTAAATATGTAAAACATAAATGTTTACTTTAAAACTTCAAGCAAATTCATTCCGATAGCACACTTATGCGAGGGAAAGAGCCATTGACACTTGCCACTTAGCCTATTCAGTATTTACAGATTGATGATGCAGTTCTTTGCTTTCGACTTAAGAGGAGACTTAGGCCTATGTCATGTCGCAAAGAACGCAGACAGTATCAGTTGTGCTGAAATATTGGTCTTGGCTCTTAAGCTTGACTGTGCCTTTTTTCGCATTTCTGTTGACTCATACGGCCTGGTGGTGTTTTTCATCTGCGTCACTGTATTGTTCCTCAGGACTGTGCTAGCTGATTGATGAATGTGCTGCAGGTACGTGCCTTTCTGCATGACCTTACTGCAGTGGGCGAACAAAGCTGGCAGTAACCACAAGAAAGCCTTGAAATGAGCACTGTGTAGAGAGGTAGACCTTCTCAGAGGTAAACACAGCAGATAGGGCTGTGTGTGCAGTGAGTGTGTAAGTGTTTTACAGTATCAAAACTCACGTTTTTATCAAATTCTAATAGATGGTCTGTTGAATTGGTGGCAGATTCTGGGGGTCTACACATCTTTGTTGAGACCACAAGCTTAGGTGGTGTTGACTATTCCTGATCAGTAGAATAGAAAAGCAGTATGTGACATTGATATGACATTTTAAGCAAGTGTACTTGTGGCTGGCCTAGTTTGTGTTTGTGAATCAGCTGATTATTACACCATACGCGGCACAACTGAGCATTGTGTTGGGCACCCTATTGTGTGGCTCTCTGCCTGTCATAAAGGATGTGTGACTGTGTTATCAGGTCAGAAAAAGATCTTTCAGAAGAAAATCACGTTCTTCTTTGTTTTCCCTTTTGGCACTGCGGGTCATGTGAAGATTAACAGGGTCTGCGATTGTTAAGAGGGTGGGGTGGTCTTCCCCATTGCTTTTTTTTTTTTTTTTTTTTTTTTTTTTAACTTTACAGGCAAGGTCATTATTTTTCCCCTTCGGGACGTGTGTGTTGAGGGTTCTCGTTAAGTTTGAATATAATATTCTGGCATTGACATGATCTCTGAGCCCTTCTCGGTTGGTGGTCTGACCCCCCGGGATCCTGACCTGTTGCCTCCACCCATCCACTACCCCCTCTCTCCCACCCATTCCCTCTCTCCCTCCCTCATTCATCTATATGCTCCCTGTAAGAAGGGCTGGGGCTGGGACTGGGGGTGGGGGTTCCCGTCACAGTGTTTTTTCCCCCCAGTGCTTTATTGTTAAGGCGGCCACCTTAACAACGCATCCCTCCCACCTTAACTAAGTTGCCTCAACAAAACACTAAAATTAGTGATACAATTACAGAAATATGTATAACAAAGGGCACTCTATCAATTGCCTTACCTTTGCACTAGCTGAAAAACTGAAAAAAAAAAAAAAAAAAACGCAAAGGACTAATATGAATAATTTCGAAGTGATATTCCTTCCTGCCATAATCCTGCACGTTCTCTGGATAACCACCCCCTTAACTAACAAATTCCCTGCGGGAGGCACGGGGGGTGGTAGTAGGGGTAGGAGAAGGGGCTCCTACCAGCTCGGCTGTCTCCCATCTCCCCCCTCCCACGGCCCCTGTAGAGCTGTAACGAGCTGGGGGAAGCAGCTGGGTACCGGTTTGGAAGCAGGCCAGCCAGCGTCAGCCACTGCACCACCGGCCCGCCGTCCTCGCCCTCTGATTGGCTCTCCTCTGGGTCATGTGACCGGGCAGGCAGGGATGTGCTGTTGCGACTAACACGGTTGAGGAGGAGATGGGATGGAGGCTGTCACTGGTACCGTCATGGGGTAGGCTGTGTGATTTCTCTTTTTCTCTTTTTTTTCCTGTATCTAAAAAAAAACACAAATGATCTAAGGCGAGATTTCTCTGTGCTTTGTATCTGGCTGTGGATTAGGGAAGCTGGTCTGGCGTATAGGAGGAATAATGGTGCGTTTGTGTGAATGGAGAGGCGCTGCGGATAAGCCTTTTGTTTTGATGGCTGGCTGGTGAGAGGAGAGGAGAGTAGCGAGAGCGAGCGAGCGAGCGATGGGGAGGGTGTGTGTGTGAGTGAGTGAGCGTGTGTGCCTGTGTTAAAGAGGGGGATGTGCACCGATCCGCTGGCTTCTCCTCTTTCTTTCCCTTCCATCATTTGTGAGCCCTTGTCAAGGCTGCACAAAAAAGGGGCGGCATTGTTGGGTGTGAGGCAGTGTGAGGGTGAGAAGAAGGAACGCTTTGGTGAAAAGACGTTGGGGGTAAAAGCAAATGCTTGTCAGGCATGCAGTCAGGCAGGACCAAACGCTACTGCTGATATTCTCGTTAAAGATGGAGAGACCAGAGGGGCTGGTCCCCGGGTCGACGTCGTCGGCTGGTCTTTTTACGCCGGTGATGCTTAGACAAAAGCAGAGGTGTGTCATGGCTGCCACGGTGACCGAGTGAGCGTCTCCTAGGGTAACCGTGTGGGATGGACTGTTCTTTATGTCGGCTGCTGGACAAGATCATTAGAGGTGTCTGTGTAAATTGTGGAGCTGAAGGGTTCGGAGAGAGAGCAAGAGAGCGAGAGAGAGCGAGAGAGAGGGGCTCTTAATTGAGGTGTAGATACTGCCCACTGTGCTATTGTGGCGTTGGGAAGGTCAGTGGTGCACCCAAAAGCAGCTGACTGCGGGGCTTTTTAAGCTGTGGCAAAACTGGGTGAGGTGCAAGCCATACACACAGACCCATACACACACATACACTGCCGCACTGGCAAAGTCATGACTACACAAAAGCACACCCTTTTCTTGTACAGCAAAGATGGTGGTTCTGATTTTTTGTGAGGGAAGATGGGAGAGGCTGTCAACAGCATATATATACAAATAGGGGTGTAAGATGCGCATAGGCATTGTGTTGTGAAGGCGAAGTGATGCCAGGTTTTGGAAGAAAGAAGAAAAAGCAAGAGAGGTTTTGGAGGTTTCCATTTCTGGGAACCTTAATGTAATATTCATAAGACAGCCCTGCACCCCTCCTCTCTGCCTGTCTGTCTTTCAATCCCTTCTTATCCTTTCCCTCTACCTTCCCTCAAGCCTTTTTCTTGCCATAGGCTAAATGTGGAGCATTTTAATTGAAGGCAGTAGGCAGTGCCATTGCTTATTGCTCTTTATATTTATCTAGAGCTGTTTAATGTGTTCCACACTGTTTATGATGTATTTAGGATACAGCAGAGTTCAAAGCTGATGAATTTCGAGGTGTGTGTGTGAGTCGGAGTCGGGGTGGCCATTGGGAAATGTAACGATTTTTACAGGAAAGAATTGGCTGCTGTTTCCATCGTGAGTTTTTTTAAACAGAACTGTAATGACATTACAGGGGCACACTGACATAATTGATAATGTAATTGTGAAAATATGCAGGGATTGTTGTTGATATTATTACGTGAAAACCTGGCATATCTGTTCTCTGGATGCAACTGTAATGACATTACAGACGACTAAATTTAGCACAGGGCTCACAAAACATGGCCGTGTCCATTGCTGTAGCTTCTGTTCTGTGCAGTGGCACAGTTCCTGTAACAATACCCTACATTTTATGCGCGCAGTATCCCTGGGCTTCCACCGAAACAACAGGGTCTGAATATTTTTTTGTGCAGAGCCCAAATTTTTGGATGCCCATGAAAATGGCGGGCCGTATTGAGCACCGGTGCATAATGGTGGACGTTAGCAGCAAAAGTGTGTGTCTGTGTCTGTCTGTGTGTGTCTGTGTCTGTGTGTGTGTCTGTGTGTGTGTGGTAGAACAGGCAGAGGAAGGCTGTCCATGGCAGTTTAATCAGATTTCCACCATTTCTTTCCAAATCTTTCCAGCTCTCTCTTCCTTCCCTTCTTCCCCCGAACCAGACATCCGCACGAATCCTGATGTCCCTGGTGGCGTAGCCTTTTACAGTTGTGCACAATGCATGCCACTGACCACCCTGGCTCCAGAGCCCTTAACGATAACCCAGATGAGCAGGGAGGGGAGTATTGATTGGGGTCACGCTGGCCAAATTAGCTGTGCCAAATCGAGGGTTTGTTTATAACGAAGCCCAGGCCAGTCGGTCTGGGACAGCCTGATAAATGATAACAAACTGTGTAAACCAGACTAATGGGTTAATGTAAGCCCCCTTATTCACCCAGCCCCCAACTCTTCTTTCTGATCAGGTTCTACACATACAAGACCCCTCCCGGTGAAAAGATTAGGGTTTTTTTTATGGGCATTGATTGTCGAAGGGTGGTGGATGATTTAGGCTCAGAATGGTTAAAGAAGTTGCGGTCAATATCTGTGAGTAATTGTCAGTTGTGTTCTGAGAGGCTTAGACGAGGACGAGAGCGGCTGCGTGAAGTGGCCTCTGGTCTCCTGTCACTGGCGATTTCCCTACGACTGCCTCTGCTGTGCTTCCCTTTAACAAATCTAAAAATAAACGCTCCTCTTTCTCGTGAGGATCCAACATCCCGTGCTCCTCCTCTGCTCTGTCACTGTGAGTTTTGCTCATGTTGGGTCCCTGGCCTCTCCTGGCCCCCACTTGGATCTGTTCGGGTCCTTGAGCGGGGGGTAAAAAAAGAGAAGAAGAAAGTGCGAGTTGTCATCTCTCTGGGGTCTGAAGACACGTGAGTCTCATGGGCCTGCAGTGTGACGATGTCCTATCCTGGGTTTTAACGGTCCGTGGCCCTAATGAAATATGAGTCCAGGCACACAGTCCTGGAGGCCTCAGAGCGACAGAACGTAGCAGAGAGAAAAGCCACTTTCACTGCTGAAACAGAAAGCAGGATGGCTGCTGGCTGTGTGGAGAGAAATATCCATTAGAGTACATCTCCAGCGTTGTTGGTTCAGTGCTCGTTTCATGTTCTGTCAAATTTATGCCGCAGGCATAGTTGGATTTAGATTGTGTGTGGGGGAGATGGGGTGGGAAACATCTGAGTTTCTTATAACCAACACAAAAAAACAGGGTTGTCCGTGAATCTGCTGTGGCATGAATTATATATCACCCGCCATTAATTATTTACGGGCCTTGCCAATTTGAAATACTTGCGTTGAATGCCTGAACGGGTCAAAGTGTGTGGAGGCAAAAGGCCTGGCAGGCCTGTCCCAGAGCCATGGAAGATTAAAGTGTTTGTCCATCTTGTGGTGCCCCACTTCATGTGACAGTCATTTGACTCCCTGCAGTTTCTGTTCTCATGAAGCCTTCCGGCTGTCAGCAGACCTATAAGAAGACGTGATCGGTTTTGCTTTCTTGGGTCTAACTCTGTGAAGTCTAAATTTGGTAGCTGCAATGTTGTGAATGTTTATTATTAATCTACTCTTTGGCTTCTGTGGATTCTCGTGGAGTGAAACTAGTATGGAGTTTGATTCATGTTGTGTATGTATGTTCACAGTTGTCTACAGTTGTTTTAAATTGCTCTGTCAAGTATACTCAATTGATACTGTAGAACTGTATTTTGTACAGGAAATGTCTGCGTGTGCTAACTTTAGTGACCTTATCATTCCAGCAGAGGCTTTATCTGTGAAATGTTTGCCCCTTCAGGTCAAGAGGTAGTGGAAGATGGCTGCTGCGTCTTACGATCAGCTGCTGAAGCAAGTGGAGGCCTTGAAGATGGAAAACTCCAATCTACGACAGGAACTAGAGGACAACTCCAACCACCTCACCAAACTAGAGACGGAGGCATCTAATATGAAAGTGAGTGGGAATGACTATGGCATAGACCTGCAGAGTGACTCAGTTGAAGACATGGCTCTGATATTGTGATTTTCTGATATTTTCCCTACCATGGAAGCTAATTCAGGCGGAGAGCTGTAGTACGCCAGAGTTGGTGTAAGAGCTTTTAGCCTTAGTAAACTCCTGTTGGGCGAAAACCCTAGGTAACCTCTTAGTAGGCAATAAGAATCACAAACACTAAGCAGAAAAATATGACTTAAGTGTGTAGGCAAAAACATCTGGATCTTAAAACCCTCTGTCACCGACAGAATTTGACAGAATCCATTATTCTCATGTTGAAATTTTCAGCATGGAGGAGCAGGAAGCCATGTTGTTGATGTTACTTAACAGGTCTACTGTTTGATGGTGTGTGGCTAATGTGAGGGGGCCAAAAAGATGCTGACCAGACTTGTGGTCTGGTAGCGACATAGTGTTTGATGTGGTGATGTAAACTAAGTTACTTCCATGTTTGCTGTTCATGGTGTGCTTGGTCATTTGAGTGATTTCTGCACCACAAACAGTTTATTTAACAATGTCCAGGAAATCACTGTGGGTGGTTGTAGATTTTATTGTGTAAATTATAGACTACATACCAGCTATAATATTTTTACGCCGTCACTTGTATTTGCTGTTGTCTCTTGATCCATTTACATTTCTGTGGGGCTGTACTGAAGCATGTTTGTAAAGACTTGGCTTAGTTTAGATGTTTGTAGTTAACGATGTTGTGAGTGGTCCACATCTAAATTAGGAGAGGAGTTGTGATGTAAGGGGCGATTATTTGAGAAGGGGAAACATTAGTAGCCCCCTCGAGACGGAAATACTCTCTGCGTCTCCTCTCTTCTGTGATGTTTAAATAACTACCGCCTGCCTCACCAGATACTCACCGCCTCCACCCTGCCATGTCATGCAAATGCGCACACACACACACACACACACACACACACACACACACACAGAGTACTGCCCCAGGCACCCTCATACTAACACCAGCCGCTCTTATTCAGATATGCTCTTGTACCCCTCCTTTCTTCTCCCCTCCCCCACTGCTCAGCCTGGTCTCTCCATCTCTGTCCATTTTCTCTCCTCCATCTCCATTTCCTCCACCCCCCCCTCTGAATCACTCCTTTTGTTTGCTATCTTTTCCTGTCTGCATTTTTTTGTGTGTATGTTTTTGTGCTCTTTGCCATTGTGTCAATGCCTTTGTTTTGCATGTTGTCTTAAATGGACACACACACACACACACACACACATGGACACACACACACACACACACACACACACACACACACACACACACACACACACACACACGACAGTCAGTCTCTCTCATGCCCCCCATCATCTTAATACTGTCTGTACTCCTGATTGCTCCCATCCTGTCAAGTAGTGTTTTGGGGTTCAGGAGGTAGAGCTGGATGCTTAGCACTGTGATTGACTTAAGCCTGGCAAGATGCATAAAGGTGTGTGCTTCATGTGCTTGTTTATTTATGCAGGCTTTGGGACTTGGGAGTTTGCCTCAGACATCGTGAGGCACAGAGACATATTGGGTTCAGTTCAGGGTGTGTGTGTGTGTCTGTCTGTCTCTGTTTTTTTTTTTTTTTAATCCCACGATTCTTCCTGTTAGGCAGTGCTGCCTCTTCAGATGAAAGGAGGGATGTTAGGCCAGCCCTTAGAGATTTGGAAGAGGAACACATCAGACAGGGGCAAAAAGGTATTTTTTTTGAGGGGGGGGGGGGTAGAAGGGGGAGGGGCGTTAGTGCTCTGCAGTGGTGGCCTAGCCCAGCCCCCTTGTTCTTGCTGGCAGCATCAGAGTGACATTTTCTCCCGGCTCCTTCAACTGAAGTTAAGAGACTCTTTTTTTTCTCCCTCCGTCTCTTTTTGTGAGGTTGAGATTTGTTCAGTTCGCTCTGTTGTCACGATGTGGAGTTGGTGTTGCTAGGGGCCAGGCTTTGAAGCGGAAGCACATGCACGCAGTGGCTGTTCACTTGGCAACCAATCACAGTGCAGAGATGGCAGTCGGGATGTAGAGGAGAGCTCGTTTCTCCCTAAAATGGCATCAGAATAATTTTCAGCAAAAGTGACCAGAATTATATGCATAATCAATGGATGACTGAGTAAAGTAAGTTGAATAGGCCATATTAGAAAAGAGGTCTTTGGAAATTCAAAGAAGAAAAATGATACATGGGTGTTAAGTATGGAAATTATCACTGCAGGATGCTTACGTCACCAATTCCTTTTTTTTGTATTTAATAGTGCATTGTTAGTGAAAAATGAATTTGTCTGGTTGGCTTAGTCAATTGGTTGGGCTATGTTTCTGTAGTCTATTTTTCCTTTGAAGATGCGATGCTCAGCATCCCTTGGCCTCCCTTTCACTGCAAGATCCCCAGACAGCAGCACAGTATCTCGCTTGGGGCTTGCTTGGGTGTCTGATGCTGCTTGTCTGCTTCAGAAACCTAAAATGACCGTGTCTGCACCATGCAGGAGGACCGCCTGCAGAGCCCCCCCCACTCTCCGCCTCCACCCCCCCACCGCCCCACCCCCCCAACTCCTCTTCATGCATTATTAAGGGATGATTTTACACTCTCGCCTGTGATTCACCCAGGACCAGCTCCTTAGAGGATGCCGTTCGTCAGTCGACTGCTGCACTTTTGCCCAGTAATGTATGGAGGGGGAGAGAGAGAGAGAGACAGAGAGAGAGAGAGGCACAGTGAGAGAAGGATGGGGGAGAAGCAGGTCATGATGAGAGAGGAGATGGAGAACTGGTGCTCAAAGAGGGGTGGGGCAGAGAGAAAAAAAACATGTGATGACAGAAGAACAGGAATAGAAATCAGTGCAGTGGAGTGGACTGCTTACATAGCGCTTGAATATACTCAGCTGAGTACCCTTGGCGCTTTACATAGAATGCTTCACGTTCATCCACTGATGCGCACACACGTTCACACACTGATGCCAGAAGGCTGCCATGCAAAAGCTCCAGCCATCGCATGGGGAGCAGTACAAAGTTCAGTGCAAAATTCTTGCCGAAGGACACTTTGACCTAGTCAAGAGGAATTGAATCAGCCACCCTCTGATTGCTGGATGACCCTTCTTTCCTTCCTTCCTGATTGCTGGATGACTCTTCACTGTCCTAGGTTTTAAAAAAAAAAAACAAAAAACATTTTTGAGATTGAAAGATTGGGCTGTTATTTGGAGAGACATATTTAGTCAGCATGAAGATGGTGAGGGAGCACAAAATTGTGGGCTAATATGCTGCACAGCAGACATAAATTGTAAGAGATTGTAACTGATGGAGCAGATGCAAGAACGAGGTGTTGACTAAAGGTGTGAGAGTGTTATGTTGGTGATAGACGGTGATTAGTGTAGAAGGGGAGGAGCACTGTAGCAGTAGAATGTGAAAGACTGCTGCAGTGACAGAGTTACGGTGCTTGTGTGGGGTGAGAGTAGCCTGGCTGCCGCACCAAGCTCGAAGACGGAGCTTCGTCTGGCAAAGATCCCATACGCAGAAAGTTCTCAGAGCTAGGATCAATGGGCGTCTGTCCAAATGCCTTTGTATTATAGCTTTGTACACTGCTGGACAGGGCTACAACCAATCAACACCACTGATTCCGATGACATATGCGTAACGTTTGTTTTTGATTGAGGCCCAATTTCTAAGGCAAAGGAACAGCCGAGAATAGGCAGGTTGGCCAGACTGACTTGAACGTGAAATTCTGTGCAGCATCAAAGGCAGTATGGGCTGGTCCAGGCTAGGGTGAGAGGGTCCATGGTGGGCTAGCTGGACTGGCTGGTGGGTGAGCCATGGGGGAAGCCTGTCAGACCTCTACTGGGGGGTGGGGGGGTCCAAAGTGGGTTGTTGGCCAGACCCTGGCTGCTCCTTCGGCATTGACTCTGGCTCCAGTCTCATCTCCCGGGAGCCTCAGAGCTCCTCTTGCCTGCTAATGTGCAGAGGGGCCTTTCAGGGGGACCAGAGGCCTGGCAGAGTGGGCACAGGGCTCCGGCTCGGCACCAGGCATTTGGGAATTGTCCCGTCAGATCTAAGCGTGGGCGCTTGTGCGTGTCACACATTCTGAGTGTGTGTGTGGAAGATTGCAACACTGCATGTCAAAGTGTTGCGGAAAGTTCCATTGAACCAAATGGTCTTTCCCATCATTTGGGAGTCTGATGTCTACTTAGCAATGTTCAGTTATTCAAAGCATAAGAGACACCTGTCATTGTAAATTGACTTTTTGTATTTGCATTTTATGTCTTTCGAATTACTCTGCTAGTAGTCGCTGAACATTATCCACTACATCTGAAACCTTGACTCGTTTAATGTACAGTCTAATGCACTATGTAGGGCACCAAACTCTGTAACCTTTATCCTATATAGTGCGCTGTATAGAGAACGAGTGAACATTTTGGATGTGGCATAGCCGATGTTTTATGCTGTGCGGTGTTGCTGCGTTCAGCAACTGTTCCTAGGTGTTTCCCCTGCCCTGAAAGTGAGGCATTCATTTCTCTGCAGTTTTTTTCCACACAAGGTTTTTATCTCGAGCGCAGGGAGTGTGACATGCCCTAGCTTCGTCAGTAAATCATGATAGGTTTTGTGTTTGGTTGCTTTGTGTGTTTGCATGTGTAGCCATTTGAGGTCCTCTCTCCAATGTGTGGACACTAGCTGGAGGCCCTCGTCATATGTGGGCCAATCCCAAGTGACCCAGATGATGCTAATACCAGTGGTCAGTGTTCATCGCTCTACATCGCTACATCTCTACATCATTCCTAATGGCAGCAGTCACGAGACCAGGGAATGATCCTGCTGACAGGCAACCCTGCAGCTTGTTGTGCGATCTGCCTGGTAACTCATCAAGCAGGATGCATGCTGTAGCTCTCCTGATCCACATCACTGAATTGATTTACATTTTTTTTTTTTTTATTAGGTCCGTTTATAGCCCCATAAGCTTTGATCGATGTGATGGGTAAGGTGCACAATCCATCCTACAGCCATTTTGAAAATGACTGATGGAGTGCAATATTTATCAGCTGAATTGTGATTTTTAGCGTGATGGTGTACCTGGCACGGCAGCAACCATTTTGCAGAGCATTTTTCTCCTCCTCTTCTCTCCTCTCCTCTCCTCTTTTCTTCTCCATCACTGGGCAGATATGGGGGTCGCGTTACTAGGGAGCTCTACTGCCCTCTGCTGGTTACAAATCCTAGCTGCCGATTGGTGGAGGTGTTACTGGTGACATCAGTGCAGCTTTGTCAGGGCCAGATCTGTGTCAGCTCACCGAATTCAATCGCTTACTTGTCCCCAGAGTTTGACTGGACAGTATCAGCTCTTCATTTGGCAAAGACAACTTGTTTCTTGTAGTGGATGTAGCTCATTTGTAGTGATATGCAATGTGTTGTGTTCCAGTGGTTGTGTTTTCTTTCTGGTTGAATGAGTTTCAGGACGCCCCCTTGCCTGATTGCGTCCCCCTGGGAATGACGGTGTGCATTTTTTAGACGCTTCCTTCCTCCCTTTGTGCCTGATGATGGCTGTGGCTGACTTCCATCCTGCTGCCATTTCCTGAACGCTCAAACCACACACCCACCCACCTACCCTCCCTTCTCTCTCTCCCTCTCTCCCTCTCTCTCACACACATACACATACACACACACAAACAGCTGCAGGCAGGATGTCAACACAAACATGTCTCTGTGTGGGGGCATTTCCCTTCCCATTTAATTGCAGGTTTTCACTTCAGAAGAGGTCAGAGCTGAAAAGTCCACTGGCAGTTTAATCACATAAGGCCTCCTTTCTTTAATTTTAACACTCTTGCAGGTTTTTAATGTTTATATTAAGCTGTGGAAACTTGCATGGTTCTTGCATTGATGTAACAAACATTGGTAGACTGGTTTTAAAAAAAAGAAAGATTGGTAAACTATAGGTATGGCAGAGTACAATTGGAGGGTAAACTATTCATTTTAGCTGCAAAAAAGTTGATTAAATACACGTTTGTAGTTTTAAAAGGTGCGGAAACAACATTCACATGTGTTTATCCTCTGCTGCATCCCTTGTTTATGATGCACTAAATTGCTACCTGAGAAGTTGACTGAAGATTACAGATGTGCAGCATTTTGCGGTCTCTTTTGCACACCAGCGCCCCCATGTATTGTGAACGTTTGTGAGCAAAATGCCATCCAGATGCTGTAGGCGGTGAAGGGCCCAGGCTAATTGGCTGATCTAGTGAGCACACAGAGGCAGGCTTGCATGGCTCCCGAGGGTCTGATGAGGGACAGCCTCACTGGGCCGACTGTAACACACACACAGCCTCTGCATCCATGAGCCTGGGGAGAGGGACCCATTGTATGGCCCATCTGTGGTGTTTTTCTACAGGGGGAAACAACAAGCAAAGCCATTGATGCAGCAGTTCCACAAGTGATCAGTCTGGTTACCAATGCATCCCATTTTGGTGCACTAAATGTCAGAAAATTCTTTGCTCTTTGCAACATTCAACGTTGTCTGAGCTGTTTGCAATATCGGTGGTGATAATCATAAGTAGAGCACAGTGTAGAGAGGTTGACCTCCTAAAACAATTTGGGTTACAACTGGACCAACCACCTGAAGAAGATTCGACAAAGAGTGAACTTGCTGATTTCTTAATTATTGACTGTGACAGACTTTAAAAAAAGGTTATGCTATTGCTATTTGTTTTGTTTTGAGAAATAGGTTGGAGCCCTTTGCGCTTTAAGACTGGTCTTGTGGGTTTTAAATCTCTGCTGCTGTTAATGCTCTCCCATGGTGCCGTGCTTGTTTTTCTCCTTGTTGTGTGCCACATGTGTGTCATGTGATGGTTTTTTTTTCTTTCACCACACTGCAAGGACATTCTAAGCACCTTTAAATAGCACAAAAAGCAGGACATCATGCGCACACACACACACACACACACACACAGCCTCACGCACTCTCGCGCACACAACTAGAGGCCATGGGGGAGTCCGGTAGAACGAGAGGTCAGATGAAACACGTTGTGGATGAGCATGAGATTCCTGTAGTGAGCCCAACGCCTGGACTTTTAAAGCATCGATTTTCACCCTGGGCTGGATTACATGGCATTTTAGGAGGTGTGTGTATGTGTCTGTGTGTGTGTTTGTTTGTTTATATGATGCTGTGTGTAAGAATGTATATGTTTGGGTGTTGTAAGGGCTTTTGACTTCATCTTCCGAAGGTTTGATTTAAGTAGGTAGATATGCATATGTATGGGTGGGTTGGTAGTCAAGTTGGTGGATGAGTCAGGCCAAAGACATTGTGTGTGTGTGTGTGTGGGTCTGTGTGTGCGTGTATTTGTGGGCGAGGCAGAGACCGATGGATGACCTAGACAGTGCAGGGCAGTGCTTACAGAGACTGAGACAAAGTGATGGTGAATGTAAGCGAGGCCGAGTGAAAGTGATGGTGTGTGTGTGTATGTATGTGTGTGTGTGTAGTTGTAGAGGTCGGTCTGTGTGTGTATCTGAGAGAGCGAGAGAGGGAAGTTGAAGGTCTACTGCAGTCTCCTGAGAGCGAGAGCTGGCTGTAACTGGACACCGGCTCGGCTGGGCTCTGCGGAAGGGCTGGGGACGGATCAGTGGTGCTGCCCAGCCGGCTGCAACCTGAGCAGGCAAGACTCCCAGCGATAAGAGCCTCCCATCGATCCACACCAGCAGACCCAGGAGAGGGCTCAGAGTCACTCATGAGATACATTTGTCCGCATGAGCTATGATATGATGCTGCTACGCTGTTTGAGTCACCGTTTGTTGTGTTGTATGACGATAGCAGTGGCTTACACATTTAGATACTAGTTCATCTGATGCCTTTATCGATGACTAACCTGTAAATAGTGAATCATGTTAGGATTTTCTCTCTTTTCATGGGCGTAAATATTTGATGTTATGACCAAAATGATGGTGTAATATATGCTGGTAATTATAGTAAATAATACGCATTTATTTGTGTAGTACATTTTTTCATGCATGGAGTACAGCACAAAGTGCTTTAAGACAAAAACCAGGGAACAAAAAAACAAGATAGACAAGATAACAAAAACAAGATAAAATTGTCCACTGGTGAAACTGGTTATTAAAGGCCATGTGTGATAATGACTGGAGATGTTGTGTTTTGATGATGCAGTCGCTATTATGCAGCTGTGGGTCTCAGCTGTGACTGGGAGAGCTTGAGGGATGGGGCATCACATGTCCCCCCATCTTCATTAATGGGCTCCATTGTTCGGGTCCTTGGATAGGGAAGGGGGGGATGGGGATGGGGATGGGGAGGGGATGGGACACAGACGGATAGACTTGAGAACGAGTGCGGAGTGGTCCACATGTAATGGTCTCTCGTGCTAAATTAGGAGGGATGCCCCGTCATCCCGTCTGCTTGACCTCTGCCTGCTTGGGGTCAGCTGGGGGTGAGTGGACAGGCGGTTGGAGGCAGGGTGAAGAAGGGTAAGAAAGAGAGCGAGCGAGAGAGAGATAGAATGAGAGAGAGAGATAGAATGAGGGGCTTGCAAGCATATGTGTTCTTGTGTGAATTTATGACAAGTGGCGAAAGACGTGGAGATGCTTGTGTGTCTAAGTATGTGTGCATGTGTGTGCGGATTCATGGCTGTTTGTCAGGGAAAGTGAAGACAGACTGTGTTTTTGTGTACACAGATGACCAGTGGAAAAGGGACAGTATGACGGCCCATGAATCACGCAGCTGTGCTGACAGGAAGTTGGTGTTTCCTCTCTGCTGAAGAGAGTGTGATCCATGTTGATCCCATCCCCTCTCTCTCCCCAACACACACGTTGCTGTGTGTGTTCACTGGTTTTCAGTCAGTACACATGAGTTCTTGTCGTGTCTGAGCATTGGATTTGATTAAGGGTCTTTGCATGCGATGGTGAAATGGATGCCTGGTCTTCAGCACTTGTGTGGTGGTCCCTGGCTCTTCCGAAAGCGCTGAGGTGAGCTCTCTGCTACTGGTTGGTCTGTAAGAGGTAGCTCTGGTGTCTAATGTCCTTGTCTAACAGTGTTTTTGCTGTGAAAATGTGAAACTAATTTTGACTAAGTGATATGGCAGTTGTTTTTATCCATCTTATCTTTCTTATCTTGGTTATTGCTCACATACACACACACACACACACACACACACACACACACACACAGTGTAAGATAAAATTGCCACAGTGTTGTGATTCATAATATTTCAACATGGAGTTATTGCATTACAGTGATTTATGTAGGTCCATTAGGCTACTCTGATAAAAACTGCATCTGAAATCCACAAGATGGCACAAGATATTGTTTTTCTCGAGTGTCACACAGAAAATGGAAGGGGAAGGTTAGAGTTGATGATAAATGTACTGTGCTACAGATGGCTGCAGAGACTCCTAACCTATACAATATATGGGAGACCTAATTTATTATGTATTGCAGAATCAGATGGTGCTGGTAACTGTACAGTATTATGCGAAAAGTCATTGTAATATATCATATCTCTCTCTCTCTTTCCCTCTCCCTGTCTCGCTCTCCCTGTCTCATTCTCCCTCCCTCACACACTAAATTTCCAGCTGTTGTTGAGGAAACATTTGTTTCCCCTTTGTTAGCTGATAGTGAATTTAAAATGCACAACAATGCAGGGATATAGTTTTAAACATCCCCCCGAGCTAAGAACACAGTAACAAAATATGGCACTTTCATGACTGCAGCATGGAATGTAACACTGCGGTGTGCTGAGCGACAAAAGCGGAACCTCCAGACATCAGAGGTCATTGTTATACGTTCCTTGTTGGCATTGTTAATAGTGACTCTTTCTTAAGCGGTTGGTCTTCATAATATATTATTTACTATATATACATATATACAGGGTGAGCCAAAAATATGGGACACAAATGCTCATATTTTGGATCATAACAATGGTAAAGTACCACATATGTTTGTTGTAAAGCTGACATTCAGGAGTTTTTGATCTCTTGGACACCACTTTAGAACTGAATAAGAGATGTATTTTATGTAAGGCTAGGTTTGGAAAGACAACTTTTTTTTCAAAAACACAGCCTAGAACGTTTCAAACTATAGGACTGAATTTAAAATTATGAAGGGGTCATTAAACATTGTCAAAAGAAACATTTCAAAGTTCAAATTTGAGAAACATAGTAAAACTGTCTATGATTAAAATTTTGTGAAGCAGGCTCCTGTGCTGCATGCTAATGTAAATGTAGTGTGCTGTTGCACTTAGGAACTCCATTTCCCATGTCCCCAGTCAACATTCCTGAAAATGACGTGGACTTTAAAACAAATTGCGCATGTAGTCAAAGAATACTTCACCAGCCATTGATCCGTCATGAATAATGAATTTTACTATTTTACCTGTGGTAAACTTTAATGTAGGATTGTAATTTAGGTGCTAGGCTTTGTAGGCCTACATCAATTATTAATCAAACCACATCGCTATTTGTCACTCTTGACCATCACCTGACAATAAGAGGTAAAGACCATTAAGGAAAATTCTGAGAATTAGGAAAATGGAGTCAACTAAGCAAGGGCCGTATTATCGTACATATAATTGTACACTGGAATTCAATGTAGAGGGGGCCATTTTATGGTCACACAATCTTCCACTCCGAGCAGGATCAAAAGCAGGCTGGGGAGATTAAAGGGGGAACAGGAAGGCGTCTATCTGGGCTTCAGAGGCACTTTTGCTTTTGTCAGGGAGGCTGTTTTTGATGGGACTTCAAAGGGCCACAGCGATGGGATAGATGCTCGGCTCGGCTCCGCTCTGCTCCACTCTTCACAACAGCCCTCATCCACCACCACACTCAGACCAGCAGCCCGTCAGGGACCTGCAGCCCAAAATATGCCTCTCTTCTCTGGCTTGTGGAAGCAGTTTTTAAATAAAAGTGTCTAGTTACAAAAGGCTGCAGGCTGGAAATGTCTTATCTCAGATCTGAGACACCAGCCTATGGGCCCATATGTTTGTGTGTGTTTCCTTTTTTGTCTTGTCAACACGTTATCCTTCTTTTTTTGTGTGTGTTTGGGGCCATATGAAGCACACGGGAGGTAGATGCTTTTGTGTAGTTGCGTATGAAGTGGAAGAAAATAACATGTTTTTGTTGTTTCTCTCTGTTGTCACACAGGAGGTGCTGAAGCAGCTCCAAGGAAGCATTGAAGAAGACTCCACAGATTCCCAAGGACAGATTGATATCCTAGAGAGACTTAAAGGTACTGATTCGCAAAGATACACTCATATCCTAGAGAGACTCAAAGGTGCTGTGAGCATTAGGATTCCTACCAACGTTTGTAGTGCTTGCAAATGCATGCATTTCTTGTGCTAAACTGGCACTTCTCTCTCTGCGTCTATCTACTACAAACACTACCCCTGGTAGCTACTTTTAAGTAACTGTAAGTTCAGTGTTTGGTGCTTCCTAATGTGTTAATGCTAATGCAAATGATAATGGTGATTTGATATCCTTATGGTCCTTTTGTGATCTGATTTGGTGGTTCCTGATTTTGAGGTTACACACTTTCTTGCGTTCAGATCATGCACAGGTCATATATAGTCCAGTATGATTAGATGTAATCACTGTAATTAAAATCAAAATGCCAAATGCCAAAGCATTGAGTATCTGGCAGTGAACCAGCCAGTGACCTCTAAGGCAGTGTTTGTCAAAGGTTTTCAGACCGAGGACCACTTCCTCTTTTAAACAACCTCAAGGACCACCACCACCACACACAAGTGATGGAAATTTGCAGTAGCCACCAGCCAAATGCTGGTAAAATATGGAAGTGGCTGCTAGATTTTGGGCATAAATTAATAATTTAACATTGAGTGACTGGTGAAGTTTACCATTTATTTGTTAGTGGCTGGTAAAGGTTCAGCACCCCCCCCCACACACACACACACAAACACAGTAGGGCTATGTAAATGCACAAATTGGTTGCAGTATCATAGCCCAAATTGGGGACTGGCATTAAGATAAGATGAAAAAAATACTATTTTAACACATCTGCTTGTGGACCACTTGGGATTTCTTGCCAACCACTGCTCTAGGGTCTCACGGTTCACCCTCACCCCTCTCCTGCTATGCAGAGATGAGCCTGGACTCCAGCGCTTTCCCCGGGGTGAAGCTGCGGCCGAAGCCCGGCGCACAGGCCTCCGGATCGGGCCGCTCGGCAGACAGCAGCCCCAGCCCCAGTCCCATGGGCTCCTTCTCCAGGAGAGGCACTCCCTCAGCTGGCCGAGACAGCGCCGGGTACCTGGAGGAGCTGGAGAAGGAGAGGTAGCTATACCTGGAAAGTCTTTCAAGTCTTAAGGTGCATTCCATTTTTCTCAGCAGCTGAGATTCGGAGGTCAGACTTGTCCGCTAAAAACCCAACAAAAAACGAAATTGGATGTGTTGTGTTCTATTTGCCAGACTCAAGTTAACGCATAACAGGAATAATATCAATGGAAATGGAATGTACTATCATTGGTTATCAGGGGTTACTGAGGGTTGGGGTGGGATTTCTTTGATGGAGATTTGTTCTTATTTGTTATTCTGTGCCTCTCACAGGTCACTGTTGATGGCTGAGCTGGAGAAGGAGGAGAAGGAAAAAGACTGGTATTACGCCCAGTTGCAGAACCTCACCAAAAGAATCGACAGCTTGCCCTTAACTGAGAATGTAAGTTTCTGCTCATCTGAATGCACACAAATACATGACTATATAGCTCCCACTCAGCAGCACAACAAATACTAATTTAGCCTGCAAGTTGTGCTGGCTGATTTCCTCTTTTAGATGTCATGTTAATATAGCAGCGCTGGTAGCATAACGTGCGGTAACTAAGAAAGCAAACAAAGCCAAACTTGACAACCCTGGTTATTTCTGACGGGAATGTCATGATAAGCATGGTGGAATTGGCTTATAGATGGGGACCTCTCACAAATACACACAATATGCCACTTTGAACATCAACATTAATTTCAATATCTTCTTTATATACAACTTTATATACAATCCTTATGTCCTATACGATAAAGACCTATAGATTAAAAGGTCATATAAGATAAAGACCAACATTTGGTCTCTAAAATTGTTGAGGAGGTGAATTCATAACCTCTCACCTACAAATGGAATGTAGAAATTTTATCTCAGCTTTTTGGCCAAACATTAAACTGCTGTTACGGTTACTCTATAAAGTAGACATTTTACCTCTAAGGAAGCAAACTGTGTTATTGGTGTGCAGTGAGTATAAGGGTGGTGCAAAAGCACTCTCTCTATCTAAGCGGAGTAGTAAAATGATATGTAGCCCGCCGCACAGAGAGCCTGACCGGTGGTGTCCTGTTCGTGTGCAGTTCTCCCTGCAGACAGACATGACCCGGCGGCAGCTGGAGTACGAGGCACGGCAGATCCGAGCGGCCATGGAGCAGCAGCTGGGTACCTGCCAGGACATGGAGAAGAGGGCCCAGGTGAGGCTGGCTCCGGTGCAGGGACACACATGAACTTCGACAGAGGGGCACGCATAAGCTGTGGTGATTTTGCTGGGTTGAGGCCAGTTTATAGTTCAGATGGAAAGTGTTGCTTAACAAAATATGATGTAAAGAGACAAAATTCCTGTGTGCTAGGGTGTCGCAGAGCTTCTGTGTAAAACTATGCATTGGCCTATATATTATATACTCTGTACTGTGAGCTCTGCTGCAGGGGCACGCATAAGCTCTGGTGGTGCATTGCTGCATTAGGTAGCCATTAACCGGTTTCCATCAGACTTGCTAATGCACCTTTTAGGCATTCTGAAAGGAAATTCTGAATAGGAAACACTTGAAATGTGCATTGACCTTAACTGTTGAAAATGGTTGCTGGTGAGAATCTTGTCAGAACAAAGAATGAGCATGAGCAATAACTATGAATGAGCACTCATGTGAATATCTTGACTGTTATGCTATTAAGGCATAGAAGGCGAGTGAAGAATAGAGGTAGAAAAGCGAAACACTTATAAGTGGCATTTTAAACAGGCAAAACCTTTTAGAATGATGTGGGAAAACTCACACAATTACTGCATCAAAAATATTTGGCCAAGGTGCACAAGTTGTACATGTGCATGTTTATGCTTCTAGTGTGGCAGCTTTATCCAATTATTCTCATGTTGAATTCAGAAAAAAAATGTATAGTGGCCTAAATACCTGGCAATGCCCTGGTGGAAAGAGTGTTTGGCTCTGTACGTAATTGTGTGTGTGTGTGTGTGTGTGTGTGTGTGTGTGTGTGTGTGTGTGTGTGTGTGTGTGTGTGTGTGTGTGTCTGTGTGTCTGTGTGTGTGTTCATGTTCATAGGGGCGGGTGGCACGAATCCAGCAGATTGAGAAAGACATGCTGAGGATTCGCCAGCATCTACAGGCCCAGCCGGCCGAGCCTGAGGTACATCCTCTTGCACATATGTCCTCTCTCCCTCCTCCTCCTCTTTCTCTCTGGCGCTCTCTCTGTCACACACACACACACACACACACAGCGTCTGTCACACTCTTTGCACATACAGAGGGTGTCTGGCGCATGTGCATGCATTTAAAATCTGTCACAAAGCTGGTCACTTTTTTTTAATCATAAAAGATAAAAAATGTTAAAGTTAAAGACTTTAACCTGAACAAATGTAAATTTCCCCCAGATTTATGAGAAAAAATGTTTAATTACTGTAGATTTATTTGCCATCTGATGAGTTGGATATATTACAAGAGGTCGATATAGTCATATGGAAAGTATGCGCCAGACCAGATAGGCACAGAGGAAATCACTGTTAAGGGAGTTGGGCAGAATATAAATCAGTTCAGAATCTCCACAGAGGAAGTAATTTCTCTGCTACAATGGAAAAGAAGCAATTTAAGGGGGAAGGTCAAAGCTCTGGGGACCATTTTTGTGTACATCAAGTTGGAAATTAACACAACTCGTCATCAGACTGCGTCGAACACGTCAACATCCGCATGTCTTTATCTAGATATATCTTAAATAATGCTGTGGTAGATGTGAAAGCAGATTTGTGTTGCTCTCACAGGCATACAAAAGTCAGCCATGTGAAAATAATGCTAGGATATAACGTTATGAATTAGGTGATCATCTCTCGTCTGTTTTTTCGTTAATTGTCACAAATCTCATGACTGCTATTCTGAAGGGGTGTTTTGGGCTGAAAAAGATGACTAGGTTAAAATGACAAAGATGATGGGAAAAGGGAAGGGGTGGGGATGTTTTCTGAAATCAAAACTGGAGCGTGCCGGATTTGAAGAGAACAAACAAAAACAGCAGTAAAGCGGAATACTTGTGACTAAGAGGCTTAAGGCCTAGTAAGAGTACTTTAAAGCCTCCCTATTGCGACCTCTGAGCCAGCCCTCCATGACTGTGTGTGTGTGTGTGTGTGTGTGTGTGTGTCTTTGTGTGTCCAGTACTCACACACACACACACACACACACACACACACACACACACACACCACTAAGACACATCCTCTGACCTGTTTGAAAGCAGCTATGGCACAGGTCTCTGTGGATTTCACAGTGGAGAATGTGTTTATTATATATGGCTTTCTCCCACAATCCATTTTTCATGGTGTGACAAAATACCCAGCGCAGAACAAATGACCTACCTTCTGGATGCCCAGATGAAGAGCCATAAGGCATGTTGTGTGTGCTCTGAATGTGTTACGTGTATGTGTGTTTGTGTGTGAGGTATTTAGTCAATATACATGTAAGTGCAGGATTATGCATGTCTGTTATTAATACCCAAAAGAGTGTTAGTATTAAAGTGAAATTGTGTGTGTGTGTGTGTGTGTGTGTGTGTGTGTGTGTGTGTGTGTGTGTGTGTGTGTGTGTGTGTGTGTGTGTAAGACGGTGTACGCTGACCCCCTGTCACCCCCCCCCCTACCCATGTATCATGAAATGCATGTGTTATCTGCCTACGAGTTGTACTCTCATCGGGCACATTTAATTCAGATGTCCCACCCACGAAACCCCTAATCCTGCAGGCGGAAGAGGTTTATCTAGGTCAGGAAAAGATGGATGCTTTAGCAGCTGCTGCAGCCTATTGAGTCTATTCCATATTTCACTTTGCTCTCTCTCTCTTTCTTTCTCTCTCTTTTTTCTCTTTTTGTCTTTCTCCATATATTGGATATTTTGACTAACCACTAGAGTTTTCTGCTTTGCTTGTGTATTTTTAAAACTGTCTTAAACTATTTCTTTACTCTCTCATACCATTTAAGCTGTCACCTTTCCCCTGCTATGTTCTGTCTGAACTACACACTCACTCTTCTCAGTCTTCTTCCGTTTGGCGCACTCTGCTCATTTTTTTCAACTCGTCCACTCTTTCACTCATGTATTCGCTCTGGTTCTCCCTGCCACCCCCCCCCCCCCCCCCAGCTTCTGCCCTTGGAGCAGCTGAATAGCTCCTCTTCAAGCGCTTTGACAAACCCTCTCCTTATTCCACCCCTCTTTCCATCCCCGCTCATCCTTCCAGGTGACTAACTCTCCCTTCCTCCCTCCGTCTCTCTCTTCCTTTTTTCCCTCCCTCCTGTCTCCTCCGGCATGAATCTGTCTCTTTCTGCTTCCCTGCCTCATTCTGTGGTGGCGTCCTGTGCCCTGTCATGGTCCTCTGAGGACCTCTTTCTCCCTTCCCCTCTCTCATCTTCCATCTCTGTCACTTGTCACTTGTCAGACTCTCTCTCTCTCGCTCACTCTCTCTCACTCTCTCTCCCTCTCTCTCGCTCACACTCTTCCTCTCTACTCTCCCTTTCTCTTCCAGTCCTGCCCTTCAGTCTCTCCGTCCATCAGACCTCCCTTGATGTTATGCCTTTCTAATTCTCAGGTCAAGCATGAAGCGGTGGTTCCCGGGGAAGTAGCACAACCATCAGCTGATCCTGGAGTTGGGAATGTAAGCTGTGCTCAGGTAAACCTCATTACACATTCATAAAGTTTTATTCAGGAGAAAAATGGTACTTTTAGGCATTCTAGTTTATCTCTTAAAACATGCTCTCTGTTTACATCTTGTGTGTAACTCTCTCATTGACAAGGAAATATGTGCAGTATAAGCTTAAAATCCTTAAGTTATTTATTTTTCTTTTGCTTTGAAACAAAAAGATGTGTGTAGTATGTTACAGTTTTGACTGCTTGTACTGTGTGTTTCAGTTGTGGTGTGTTTGCCTCCGTGTTTACTTGGCACGGCAGATGTGCGCCGTGATACAGTATTTCACTACGCTGTCTGCTAATCCTTACAGGCTTTTGCCAAGCACGTAATTCCTAAAGCCATTTATAGTACAGTTCCCCAGTATTCCAAATATGATTTTTTTTTTTTTTACCTCAAGCAGTATTACATAAGGGATACAACGTTACTCCAGGATGCAGCATGTATGTATGTATTTATTTGTTTGTTTGTGTGTTCTGCCAGGCCTCCAGCTCTCGACTGGACCACGAGTCGGGCAGCGAAATGAGCTGTGCAGGAAGCTACTCCGTCCCCCGCCGCCTGACGAGCCATCTGGGCACCAAGGTAAAGCCTCCTCCTCCTCGCTGTCAGTTTATTGTGCGCAGTCCAGAGTGATCCCCCAAAGGGGAGTTTAATCACATGTGGTGGCAACACTGGTTAACTGTTATTTATACACTGGCCTGCTGTTGGAATGAGTTGGGATTAACCGCCACAGTGTGCCGACTGCTTTGTTGACGTTGGCCTGTGATTGCAGTGGAGTCTATTTTGTATTTAAGGAGTTTAAAAAATATATAAAATAATGACCGTGCTTTATGATGTACAGGAAATGAAATATTGCCTTCATGGGAACCGACTTCACCATTGTTAAGACCAATTTATAGTTTAGGGGACATGTGTTGCTTGACCGTAAACAAAAGTTGTCAACAGATATTGCGGTGCCAGAAACGTTCCTAGTTCTGCGCCAGCAACAAAAAACATTATTGAACCAAGCATTTCTTCAAACCCATCCGAGAAAGACCTTTCTTCATGTCCAAGTGACCAAGGCAACATTCCAGAACACTGAAATTTGAGTTGCTATTCAGTTAGACTACATGACAACATCTACAACACCCTAGCAGACAGAAGTATTTTCCCTTTTACTATTCTTCATATTTTGTCACTTGTTGCCTGAATCATAAATCAGGCTTTGGTTCAATGCTGCACATATAACTGATTTATCTGGCATAACATGAGAACTGTGCCTCCGTCTGTATGGATGAAAGTATTACCTTCATGGCAAACAACTTTGTCTGGCATAACATGGGAATCATCAAACCGGTGCCTTGAGCTTCTTTCTCTCTGTCTCAGGTGGAGATGGTGTACTCGCTGCTGTCCATGTTGGGCACGCACGACAAGGACGACATGTCGCGGACGCTGCTGGCCATGTCCAGCTCGCAGGACAGCTGCATCGCCATGCGCCAGTCCGGCTGCCTGCCGCTGCTCATCCAGCTCCTGCACGGCAACGACAAGGACTCGGTGCTGCTGGGCAACTCGCGCGGCAGCAAGGAGGCCCGGGCGCGGGCCAGCGCCGCCCTGCACAACATCATCCACTCGCAGCCCGACGACAAGCGCGGCCGGCGGGAGATCCGCGTGCTGCACCTGCTGGAGCAGATCCGCGCCTACTGCGAGACCTGCTGGGAGTGGCAGGAGAGCCACGAGCGCGGCGTCGACCAGGACAAGAATCCCAGTGAGTGCTCGGTGACATTTGGGCTTCAATGTGCATAGCATTAAAAATATGTTGCCAATTATCTATGGGTATTTTTAAAAAGGTTCGTGTCGAACTTGAAAATGAAGTGATTGTAGAATTACAAGACAAGGCAACATTTTTATTTTTTAATGATTAATGAAGATTTCATATCAAAAGCATACAGTGTGGAAAAAAATTGAGCTGTTACCACTTTGCACTCAGGGGACAGTCGCAGTCATCCAATTTGACAACTGTATAATAACTCAAAAACAACACATTATTGTAGCAAACATGTATTGCAGTTTATTTTACCTATGTGTTTTTATAGTAATTTTTGTGTGTAGAAATACATTGTTGTACATTGTTTGTACAGACATGTCATAGTTGACATTTAACACGCATGGTTTCCTGTTTTAATGTCATTGATTGCACAAACATATGTGCTTGGTGTATTATATTTCAAAATGATACTGATGGATGAGGATGTGATAAATGTAATTTTTTTTCCAGTGCCTTCTCCAGTGGAACACCAGATTTGCCCTGCAGTCTGCGTTCTCATGAAGCTGTCCTTTGACGAAGAGCACAGACATGCTATGAATGAACTTGGTACAAATAAGCCTTATTAACCATTATCTTCCTACACAACATGTTTCACATTTATGCTGTCCTTTTTTTCGTGAAGTTTAAAATGCTGTTTTCTTCATGTGGCAAAGGTGGACTTCAGGCCATAGCAGAGCTGCTGCAGGTTGACTGTGAGATTTACGGCTTGACAAGCGACCATTACAGTGTGACACTAAGGCGGTATGCTGGGATGGCCTTGACCAATCTCACATTCGGGGACGTGGCAAACAAGGTGCATTAATTTATATGTATTTATTTATGCAAGTGTATGTGTGTCGCTGATGCCAATACAGTATCTTGTGATGCAATTACCTTGTGTGCGTATGTCACACAATTTCAAATTAAATCGGAATCTGAAAATTATTGAACAAGTAGTAGCCATTGGATTGCAGAGTACATGTTTTTAGTGGGTGTGTTTCAATGGTTTCAAAGTTTCACACACTCACATTCACTGACCTTTATCTATAGTCATGTCATAAGAACTGTAAGATAACCATTTCCTGATGTTGCTTCTGTGTCTTCAGGCAACACTGTGCTCCATGAAGGGCTGCATGAGAGCCATGGTAGCTCAGCTGAAGTCGGACAGTGAAGATCTTCAGCAGGTACCTAAAATCATCACTTGGATGTCATTAAAATCTACAGCACTTTACAGAGGTTACATTTCAAAAGGCCATCAAATGTTGGATTTCATTCAGGATGGAAAGATATTGTTCACTGTTCATATTTGCACATGCAGTTCTTTTTCATACCTTCTTGTTCTTCTTGCACCTTTCCCAGGTCATTGCCAGTGTGTTGCGTAATCTTTCATGGCGTGCAGATGTGAACAGCAAGAAGACTCTGAGGGAGGTGGGAAGCGTGAGGGCTCTGATGGAGTGTGCCCTGGAAGTCCACAAGGCAAGCCATTTCATAGCTCAGCAAATCATGGCTACGAAAGATGAAAATAAAGATACATGTTATTGTTATTATTAGGGGAAATTTATCTTGGAGTTCAGTACATACATAGGAAATGAATAACAAATAGCAATACACATTAAGACACATGCGAAGTCTGGGCCAGAGGCCTCATTTTGCGCACAATACGCACAACACATGATCTGCATGTAGTGTATGTAAACATACAGTGATCTCTAAAATCTAAATGTGTACAAACCCACACACCCTGTCTTTTACAGGGTTGTATCCATTATGGAGTGTGACAGAATGACAATGTGCTTATACTTAGACAAATGTATTCAGAACTGCGACATTAGGTTAAAGCTGTCTTTTGCACATTCAGCTACTTCCCCTGTATGAAAAGCACTTCCCCAATGAAGCATATTGTTAGAGAAAAAAAAGTCGTTGAGTCCATCTGTGAGAAACTGAAAAACGTAACCTCTCTTAAAAAAGTAACAGAGGATTTTCACTTCTGCCTTACTTGAGACCATATCCTGTTCATCCAGTGACAGACCACTTCTAATTAGACACATTATAGAATTTGTGGTGTAGGGTACTTTCAATGCAGTTTCAAAAGCGCTTACTGTAGATGTATACAAGTATTTTTTTTTTTTAATAGAGTTGTCAGGCCTCATCCCTCTAACATTTTTTTTTATTCCCTGTAGGAATCCACTTTGAAGAGTGTCCTGAGTGCCCTGTGGAACCTGTCTGCTCACTGTACCGAGAACAAGGCAGACATCTGTGCAGTCGATGGGGCGCTCGCCTTCCTTGTTGGCACGCTGACACACCGAAGTCAAACCAATACCCTCGCCATCATCGAGAGTGGGGGAGGCATCTTGAGAAATGTCTCTAGTCTCATTGCTACTAATGAAGATCACAGGTACTAAATTCCTGAATAAGAAATGTTCAGTTTTTTTGATTGAGTTAGGGGAAATTATGTAAATTAAAACTACAGTTGTGATGCTTTATTTTCCATGATTGCAGAAGGCACTTCAGTGGGGTGTTTAATGAACCACCTTTATTAACCATAAGCATATCTTTTTTTTATTTTCTTCCTCAGACAAATCCTACGGGAGAACAGCTGTCTGCAAACCCTCCTTCAGCATCTGAAGTCTCACAGCTTGACCATCGTCAGCAATGCTTGTGGAACCCTGTGGAACTTGTCAGCCCGGAATGCCAAGGACCAGGAGACGCTGTGGGACATGGGTGCTGTGAGCATGCTGAAGAACCTCATCCACTCCAAGCACAAAATGATTGCCATGGGAAGTGCTGCTGCTTTGAGGAACCTCATGGCCAACAGGCCTGCCAAGTACAAGGATGCGAACATTATGTCTCCTGGCTCCAGTCTGCCTTCTTTGCATGTGAGGAAACAGAAGGCTCTCATCGAGGAGCTTGATGCACAGCATCTCTCTGAGACATTTGACAACATTGATAACTTGAGCCCCAAAGCATCTCACAGAAAGCCCCGACACAAGCACGCAGTTTATGGGGACTATGATGGTGTGTGCCGTTCTGATGGGTATAACCCCAATGGAGTGGGCATGCGATCCCCGTACATGAATACCCCAGTACTGTCCAGTCCTTCATCACGTGATAATAGGGGGAATGGTGAAGGCATTCGAGCAGAAAGGGACAGGAGTCTGGACAGGGAGCGGAGAGGGGTGGCAGGGGGATTCCACTCGGACCCCGGCGATGCTGCTAAACGAATGCAGATTCCCACCACCACAGCCCAGATTTCCATGGTCATGGAGGAAGTGCAAGCCATGCACTTGAGCATGGACGACAGGAATGTAGGGTCAACCCCTGATCCCCACTGTGTTCAGGATGATATGAGTGGGGTGAGGCGCACAACAGCTGTTCACGGTCTTAGTAATGTCTATTACACTAAGACTGACCACTCTGGTAGACCATGCCCAATGCCTAAACTTGAGTACCGGGCCTCCAACGACAGCCTTAACAGTGTCAACAGCACAGACGGTTATGGCAAAAGGGGCCAAATGAAGCCCTCCATAGACTCCTACTCAGAAGACGACAGCAAGTGCTGCGTCTACAGGAAGTATCCTGCAGACCTTGCCCACAAGATCCACAATGCCAACCACATGGAGGACAATGATGGCGACCTTGATACGCCCATTAACTACAGTCTAAAGTACTCTGATGAGCAGCTGAACTCTGGGAGGCAAAGCCCAAGCCAGAATGAGCGGTGGGCACGTCCCAAGCACATAGAAGATGACATGAAGAGGCCTGACCAGAAACCTGCCCGATCTCAAAGCCCTGGTTACAACATATACACTGACACCAGCAGTGAGGGCGAGGAGAAGCTGAAAAAGTACCAGCCAAGGTTTGTCCAGCCAGAGATGGGTGGCGGTTTCAGACCTAGAGGTCCAAGTGGCACTGAACAAAGTAGTGGTGGTTCATCTCATGGCTTGAATAAGAAAATGAACCCTGCCATGTGTTCTGTTGATGACTATGGTGACGAAAAGCCAACCAATTATAGTGAAAGGTACTCAGAAGAAGAGCAATCTGATGAGCAGCCAACCAATTACAGCATGAAGTACTCAGAGGACCATCATGTAGAGCAACCAATTGATTATAGTCTGAAATACTCAGAGAATGCCTCCAAGAAGCCCATGTTTAGCCACTCAAAGCCTTCCTCTGCACAAAGTTCTGTCAAAGACCATTTAAGTCAGGACAGCTCTTCATCTGTGACCTCCATAAAAAATGCAGGGAGACAGAAGCAGCCCCACCCCTCATCTGCTCAAGCACGGTCTGGACCGACACGTGTAATTCAGAAGAATACATCATGCAAGGCCCCCACTATTAACCAGGAAACACTACAGACATATTGTGTGGAGGACACCCCAATTTGCTTCTCCAGGGGCAGTTCGTTGTCATCTCTGTCCTCTGAGGAGGATGAAATGGATGGCTGCAAGGGAAATGCCAGCAGCAATTACCCCACCTTGCCCATCACAGAGAAAGAGCCACCTAGCACCTTGGCCTCTGACCAGCGAACAACAGAGAGTCAACCAACTGTCCAGTATGTGAGAATGAAACCTCCAAGGCACCAGTCTCATGTTGGACATGGGGAAGGATCCAGACATCACAAAGCGGTAGAATTCTCATCTGGAGCAAAGTCGCCCTCCAAAAGTGGGGCTCAGACTCCCAAGAGCCCCCCAGAACACTACTTGCAGGAAACGCCCCTCATGTTCAGCCGCTGCACTTCCGTGAGTTCCCTCGACAGCTTTGAGAGCCACTCCATCGCCAGCTCTGTGCAAAGTGAGCCTTTCAGTGGCATGGTGAGTGGCATCATCAGCCCGAGTGATCTGCCAGACAGCCCTGGCCAGACCATGCCACCCAGCCGCAGTAAGACCCCACCACCACCTCAGCCCCACTCCCAGATCCCACAGATGAAACAGAAAATGAAAGTGGCTCCTCACACTGACAAACGGGATCTAGCCCCGAAGCATGCTGCTGTAAACGCTGCTGTTCAGAAAGTTCAGGTGCTCCCTGATAATGACACGCTTTTGCACTTTGCTACTGAGAGCACCCCAGATGGATTTTCTTGTGCCTCAAGCCTCAGTGCACTGAGCTTGGATGAGCCCTACATTCAGAAGGATGTTGAACTCAAGATAATGCCCCCTGTTCATGAAGACGAACATGGCGCTGAAGCAGACCATGAGAAAGAGGAACCTAAGGAACCGCAGAGCCTTGAAAAACCTGCCCCATCATGTGAAGAAGAGAAAGATATATTGGATGATTCTGATGATGATGACATAGAAATTTTAGAGGCTTGTATAAACTCAGCAATGCCAACAAAGTCATCAGGGAAACATAAGAAACAGTCACCCTCAGGCACTTCAAGAATACCTCCACCAGTGGCCCGCAAACCAAGCCAACTACCTGTCTACAAATTACTTCCCACACAAAACCGAGCACAGCAACAGAAACACATGACTATGGCGCATGGAGAAGACATGCCACGTGTTTATTGTGTTGAGGGAACTCCCATTAATTTTTCAACAGCTACTTCCCTGAGTGATCTCACAATTGATTCACCTCCGAATGAACTAGCCAGTGCTGAACCTACTGCAGCCCGTGTCGAACCATCCTCTCAAAGACGTGACACCATCCCAGAGGGAAAAAGTGCAGAAAGTAAAGACACTGGAGTGTCGTCTGCACCCCCAGCTGCCTCCATTGAGAATGAAGGAGATGATATTCTTGCTGAGTGCATAAATTCTGCTATGCCAAAAGGGAAAACTCACAAGCCTTTTAGAGTTCAGAAAATGTCTGATCCCCCTCAGCATCCTGTAACTGCCCCTAGTAGTCTTGTTCAACAGGAGTTTGAGAAAAAGAAGCCAACGTCTCCTGTAAAGCCAATGCCTCAGAGCAGTGAGTACAGAGCCCGAATGCTGAAAAGACCAGAGGGAGCCAGTGGTTTCTCAGAAGCTTCACCATATGCTGACAAAACTAAGGAAACTAAAAAGGTCGAGCTCAAAGGTGCCTCAGCAGAGCCTCAAAGAGAAGAAAGAACGCGCCCTGGCTACACATTTGATTCTCCACACCATTACACACCCATTGAAGGCACGCCATACTGCTTCTCACGTAATGACTCCTTAAGCTCTCTTGACTTCGAGGATGATGATCTTGATCTGTCTAAAGAAAAGGCTGAACTCCGAAAGGACAAAGAGCAAAGAAAGGTCCCTGCAAAAAGCCTTCCAGAACAGCAGCAGCAGCAACCTGTAAACACAAACCGGGTCACTGCATTCCAGGCCCAGCCTTCAAAGCCTGTACCAAAACCATCAGTTTTTCCGCAAGCATCCAAAGACAATGCTGGACCAGTGCCTGACGAAAAGCAGAAATTTTCAATTGAGGACACGCCTGTGTGTTTTTCCAGGAATTCTTCTCTGAGCTCCCTGAGTGACATTGACCAAGAAAACAACAACAAAGATCTGCAGCCGAAAGAAGAAACAACTCAGGTAGAAGTCCCTAGGCCACAGGCCTCTGGCTATGCACCAAAAGCCTTTCATGTAGAAGACACTCCTGTGTGTTTTTCAAGAAATAGCTCTCTTAGTTCCCTTAGTATTGATTCAGAGGATGACCTTCTTCAAGAGTGCATCAGCTCTGCAATGCCAAAAAAGAAGAAACAGCCACCAAGAAACAAGTCAGAAGAACAGAGTACCAGTGAGGAGAAAACTGTTGTGCCAGAAGGCATCATGGCTGAAGAACCAGACCTGATATTAGATCTTACAGATACACACAGCCCCATTTCAGAGCAAGCCCTTTCTCCTGACTCTGAGTCATTTGACTGGAAGGCTATCCAAGAGGGGGCTAATTCGATTGTGAGCAGTTTGCATCAGGCAGCTGCTAGTCTGTCAAGGCAAGGCTCATCAGACTCTGATTCAATTCTCTCCCTAAAGTCTGGTATCTCCATTGGATCTCCTTTCCACCTCCCCTCTAATTCAGATGATGGCAAACCTGCACCAAGCAAGGGTGGGCCGAGAATATTAAAACCTGGTGAGAAAAGCACGATTGAATCCAAGAAAAAGGAAGAAGAAGCTAAAGGCCTTAAAGGTGGTAAGAAGGTATACAAAAGTCTTATTACAGGCAAACCACGTCCCACTCATGACACAGTCTCCTCCCAGAGACCTGCTCCAGGTCCTGTGATGTCCAGAGGCAGAACCATGACTCACATACCTGGTGTAAGGAGCAGCTCTCCCAGCACCAGCCCGGTACCAAAAAAGCCTCCTCCTCGTGGGCAAGTGTCAAAACCCCTATCCCAGGGACCAAGCTCTGGGAATTCGCCAAGAGGAATCAAACCCCCAGCCAAGTCTGACCCAAGTCCAGCCCGTGAGCCACCAGGCTCTCAAGGAGGTTCAAGTAAAGCCTCCTCACGTTCTGGATCCAGAGATTCCACACCTTCCAGACCTCCTCCACAGTCCTTGACCAGACCAATGCAGTCTCCAGGTCGAACATCTGTTTCTGTTTCCCCAGGAAGGAATGGATTGACCCCCCCTAACAAGTTGTCTCAGTTGCCACGGACAGCTTCTCCAAATACAGTGTCTGGTAAAGCGGGCCCAGGCCGCATGGCCTACACATCCCCTGGCAGACAGATGGGCCAGCAAACACAAAACAAACAAATGTTGGCATCAAGAAGTGCCAGTGGAATTCCTCGTAGTGAGTCTGCCTCCAAAAGCCTCAACCAGTGTGGAGCTTCTGGCCCCTCCAAAAAGGTAGAGCTCTCCAGAATGTCGTCCACTAAGTCCAGTGGTAGTGAGTCTGACCGATCAGAGAAACCTGGCCTAGTCCGTCAGTCCACATTCATTAAAGAAGCCCCGAGTCCAACACTAAAAAGGAAACTGGAAGAGTCTGCTTCATTTGAATCCCTGTCCCCATCCTCTCCAAGTATGTCGCAGTCACAAACACCTGTATCCAGCCCCTCCTTACCTGATATGTCTTTAAGTTTGCCGTATCAAGGCAGTGGATGGAGGAAGTCCCCACACAGTCAGAACTCCTCTGAAAATGGAGATGCGAAATCTCTGAAGAGGCAAGACATTGCTCGGTCTCATTCCGAGAGCCCTTCTAGACTGCCCATAAATCGAACGGGAACCTGGAAAAGGGAACACACCAAGCATTCATCATCCCTCCCGAGAGTTGGCACTTGGAAAAGAACTGGCAGCTCCTCCTCCATCCTCTCTGCTTCATCGGAGTCAAGTGAAAAGGGCCGAAGCGAAGATGAAAGGCAACCCACAAGCCCAGCCCAAAGAACAGCACAGGGTAAAGAGGCTGCCCCTTTAAAAGGAACATGGCGGAAAATGAAGGACAGTGATGGATCACATGCTATGACATTAGATCTTCCAGATACAGGTGCAGACACAGGATCCTCAGCCTCTGGGCATCAGAATGCAGGTGGATCAAAGAGTGAAGATGTGTGGGTGCGAATTGAAGACTGCCCCATAAACAGTCCGAGGTCAGCAAAGTCCCCCACAGCCAACACGCCACCTGTCATCGACTCTGTTCCTGCCAAAATGCCAGTCTCAGACGCCAGTGAAATTCATCCCAAGCCATCCAGTGTTGGTGACAATGCAAACTCTCGCCGACTTGGGTCAGAGACGAACCTGAACCTGTTCAGGAGCAGCGAGAGTCTCGACCGAAAAAGTGCCGACATAGTCAAGCATGCTCCCAGCAACCCTAACATTGCCAACGAGAGCCACGACGTCCCAGTTGCCACCGAAAGAACCCCCTTTAGTTCCTGTAACTCCAGCAAGCACAGCTCCCCGAGTGGTGCCGTGGCCGCCAGAGTCAGCCCTTTTAACTACACCCCCAGCCCCAGAAAGAGCAGTGCAGACGGTACCACCACCCCCAGACCCTCTCAGATCCCCACACCTGTGACTAGCGGTGTGAAAAAGAGAGATTCCAAAGGGGACACTACAGAGAGTGGCTCTTATATTGTTACGTCTGTCTAAGGACCTGTTGTTGTAGATACTAGAGACTGTAAGGGGTACCTTGGGACCCCAACATGCTCTTGACTCACCTGAAACAGACAAAGCACTGTTCTTAATGTGAGAGTGGAAAAATTAAGCTGTTGTGTAGAAGTAGGCCTGATGGAAGGCTCTGTGTTTTTTGATGGTAAAGTTGTGACTGGCACACTTGGTTAGAAAACCAAGAACTTCAGAGACTTTGTCGAACAAAACTCTATGTGAATTTATACTGTACAGATTTTAATTATGTATATATTTAATTTAAACCCCTATCAAGATTATGTATCTTGCCTGACTTGACAAAGATAATCACTTAAAGTTGCATATTTGGGACACTTGCGATGGACTTGAGTAATATTGCTTTTGATTTTCAAAATGTTAAAACCTGTAAAGGCCTGTATAAAGTCAAAAGCATTTCCTTATTGCAGCTTCAAATATATGACCACCCTCCCAGTCCCCCTATTGCATGAAGCGACCTGATGGTGTATTTTCTGAAGTGAAGATGAGCATTTCTGTGGTCACTTTGACATGTATTGGTAGCTGTAGTGTAACAATTTTACACTTTTACTCTTGTGCTTTGAAAGCAAGGACGTGTAATGTTTTGAATGAGGATGTTTATGTGGGTCATAGATGATATCAAATGTAGGTAGATCCATTACTCTGCTGTTCGTTGTATAATGTTACAAGGTGACTTGGGTGTATTTTTATTCTATAATTTCAGACCATCTCTAAAGGACTACATTTGAAAAATTAAACAGTTGCCCTAGGTTTTGGTGTATGTTCCACTTATTTTTAAAGATCCTTTTATTTCTCAGCATTACCCCATGAATCAGTATTTAAAGAAGCACACTCCTGGAGAGAATCGTCTGTTAAAAAACAAAATATACACTGCGTGAATGAACATGCCCCCCCCCAACCCCCAAAATGCAATAAAGTTACTTGATGGGTATTTAAGATGAAGCATTTGAATTTACAGATTGTAAAGCCACATAATAAAAGTTAACATTTGGTGAATTATGAATTATCGTCTCAGGTCTGTCCATTGGATTAGATAATGTGTACATGCCAACAGTGGCCTTAGCAAATCATATACCATCAGAACTTTTAATACTCCAACAACTGTTGATGCACACATTCTCTCTCTCTTCCTCTCTCCCTCCCTCTCCCCACCCTTCCTCACTCCCCCAAGACTACTGACTTGTGAAAATATGTGTTGGCTATTGGTAATGTTTGTAATGATAGCGTTTATAGGTGCTCATATATAGGTTTTTGTCCAGGCAGATGCACATAATTGTAAATTGTAAAGCAAAGTTACGCAAGCATTTTCACACCAAACTACATACATATACAAGAAGAAAGTAGGTCAATACCTATCATGGTGTGAAAAAAGACCCACCCATAAGATGACCACAAAATATATTTGTCAACTCGGACATTGGTGATACTCAAACTGAAACTGCTTGCAAATGCATTACCAACTACGTAGATGCCCTTTGCCGAATTCACAAATACACCATTTCTTTCTACATACATATACAACTCACTAATCTTTTTTTTAAATAAGTCCCAAAGCTTTCAGAAAATAAACTCAACCATAAAGCTTAAGCAGTATGTTCAGCAGTTCCTGATAATTAAGACAACTGGAGAAGCCATAGTGGTGCTAATTATTTAAAATACTGAAAACAAGCTCTAAAATGAAAATGAGTTGTGTGTATTAAATGACTAATGACTAAATTGTGCAATCTTGACTTCTGTCTCACCCAAGATTAAAATGAAAGATGTCCTCTTCGAAAGTTTCATGCTAGTCACGGCACACTCCTATATCTTACTCATCAAAATATTTTGAGTGGGTCACATCATGACCAAAGAGGATTTCCTGTCATTTGCACTTCCATTTTTTTCAGCAGTCTTTTCTTCGGTTGCAAATTAGTGTGACAGGGCACAGCAAGTCACAGATCAGACGAGGTAAGTTCTCACAAGATTATCGTAGCCTAAATGTCTACTGGAACTTGTTTATTATGTGTTATTAGTAGATCAATGGCTTTTCACAAGTCAGCCAAATCTAAATGTTACCTCAGATGGACTGTTAATATGGTCTTTTCATGTAGTATAGATTAGTGTGTTATATTCTCGTCATTCTCCTTTCATGTACGTTTTCTATGCTTTATATGGGTAGGTAGACACGAGATCAGCACACAGCTTTTTATACAACAACCGTGATGTTTAATGGTTTTCTCTCATTAGAGTGTAAGCCAAACTCATTTACCATGGTAGTGGGTATGACTTCAAATAAAAATAAACAGTATTGTTGTATGTCTAAGCAAACTGTCATTAATTAAATATATCTGTTGATGGATGGGTGGAGACCTACACTATAGTCATCCTTTAATTTAGTTAGTTTTGGTACCATTCACATCATAGTAATTTACATGAAGACTTTAAATTTTCAACAGTTATGTTTCAGTAGTCAGATTGTATGAATTATACAGGCAAGCCAAAGTAGGATGTGTTCTCTTGTTATCCTCAAGGGTGTTTCAGATGTCAGCATTTAAAAGTGCTACTGCACACTTCAGACAAAATAAGGGGGAAATAGTTGCACTTTCCTTAACATTTCTATAATGTTGTTTCTCCCTTGATATATTGTTTAACACGGTGTAACTTGATGCATCTTTACTTTCAGTGACAAAAATGGGCCAACATGTATTATGAAAGTGATGGAGATTACTATGATAATCAAACAATTATGGAAGAGCCTCAAGAAGGGGAATATTATGACTATGGAAATATGACCTTTCAATCAGAGGCCTCTGGGGCACAAAATGCTGTGAAGATCATTTCCATCACCATCTACAGCCTCACCTTTCTCCTTGGTGTGCCTGGTAATGCCTTTGTTCTGTGGATCGCCGGCTTGAAGATGAAAAGAACCGTGAACGTCCTGTGGTTCATCAACCTTGCCATCGCAGACTTCCTCTGCTGCCTCAGCATCCCGTTCTCCATCTCGACACCGTTCTGGACTCTCGATGGCCGTACGGGACCGCTATGTGCAAGATCATCACGCCCTTCGTCATTCTCAGCATGTTCGCCAGCGTCTTCACCTTGGCACTGATCAGCCTTGATCGCCTGGCGCTAGTGGTCCGACCCGTCTGGGCCCAGAATCACCGCAGTCTGGGGCTGGCGTGTGGCCTCTGCGGACTCGGTCTGGTTTCTGGCTCTTCTACTCAGCTTGCCATCCATGGTTCTCAAAGCCGCTGTAACCCACCCATACACAAACATAACCCACTGCACTTATGCCATCCATGATGATGATAACCTTGCAAAATCAGTAGTGGCCAAAATGCAGGTGACACGTTTTCTACTGGGCTTTCTCATTCCTCTATTTATCATTATCACCTGCTACACCCTCATCACACTCAAGGTGCGGAACAGTAGTTTTCGGGCCAAACGAGCTTTCAAGATCATTGTGGCTGTAGTTGTAGCCTTCTTTGTGTGCTGGCTGCCCTACCACACCTTGGGGCTTGCCAGGGAGTACGGGCAGGACGAGGACGAGGACAAGGTGGTGCTTCTTGACCAGCTAAGCATTGCCCTTGCTTATGTGAACAGCTGCCTTAACCCGCTCCTGTACGTGTTCATGGGACAGGACTTTAAGGAGAAGGTGCGCCTGTCGCTGAGGCGGATCCTGGAGAATGCGTTCAGCGAGGACACCACGCACTCTTCCACGCGCTCCAAAGCGACACAGTCACGCATCACTTCCTCCTCAATGCAGGTGTAGCTGACTTTTTTATTAGACTCACATTAGCAATTCGTGCCAAAGGCTCCCCGTAAGGAGTGTTAACCAGTTCACGTGATATACTGCAGAATTGCCTTTGCCTTACTGCAGGGAAAGTGGCAAGGAAACATGCTGTTCCACAAAAACGAAAACTTCCTTAATTTTAAATCAACAGAAACAAAAGTTGAACTTTAAATGTTGCCATTGGTAATGTTGCCTATAAAAAACACAAAGAGACATTTTAACATTTTAACTGTTAAATTAATTGTTCACATTGTTTTGTATTTGAACTGTTTAGATGTCGTCACTGAGTGAGTAGTGGGGCAGTTAATTGTTTAGCCCTTATCAAGGATTGCACAGGGTGGACAGGAAGGAAACCTGAAACGGTCACTCTCAAAATATGTAGGCTAATCAAGTAATTAGCAAGGAAACATGCTATGCCACATACCATGTCATCAGGAAAGATTATATTGTACGACATGACAATTTTGCTGACAAAGAAGAAATAATGAAATACAATTCATACAGGGTTTAAAGTTATGATAGAATTATATGAAATATCAGCACTTTTATAGGCATTAAGGGTTTTGTATTATGCGCAAACAATCATTGTTTCTTTAATGCTTGAAAATATCAGAGAAGTATATGATTATTGAATGTTTCTAGAGTTTATACTGCATATGACCACTTGATGGAGCCAGAGTAAAAAGAAGCTCATTGAATGTATGTATGACTACAACATCCAAACACACACAAAAGACCAAATTAATGCAAAACTGTCAATACCATCATCACTGAAAGCAGCTGTGGATGTGGTGTTTAAAATGTAGTCAGTCATGCAGACTTATAATTTCGCAGTAACCTTTGCTATTACTGTAGCTGGTTACTTGTCAGTAGAGAAGGAGTGATACAGGGATCATGAGGTAAACTTTATACTGCTTTGCTTTTGCAAGTGGTAGTAATGGGGAAGTCATAGTAATTAGAAACAAACTGACGTCTCAGTTACTGCATCATGATGTTCCCCTTTTTGGGAAATTTCTATTCCAAAGATGCTGAGGTTTTCTGTTTTCCCTTTCTATTTTTTTCTAACGGAACCTCATTTCTGGGTATGCCACAAAAGTAGACTGTGTCACTGTGCTGCTCACATGCCACAAAATGTTGTTAGTGTCACGTGGCATGCTTGGTTGCTGAAATGAAATGGTTTTCCATCAAGTGAATGTGTGTGTTCACTAGATCTAGTCCTCTAGTTTTCCTCAATTAAGATAAAGATTTCACAAGGTTCGCTTTTGCCATGGTACTACTCGACATACATTATATAAAAAAAGTTACTTTCATTCACGTGGTTTTCACTTGCAGGAAGACCAAAGATGTTTTGAGGCATAACCACTACTTTTAACTTTTAACATTTAACTATATCTGCATGACTTTGGATTTCTTTTCTTGTTGCTTTGTGTCCACTCATACATGCCCTTGCTTATCGTGACTGCAAAGATATGATATTGGGCTGTGATAAAGATCAACAGATAGGTTTCCTGTAACGCGGAGAAAAGATAGGAGTATATAACTGACAAAACACTTCAGTGAATAGATTTCATCTTGTTTACTGCACTGAATATATCAAGGATGTTTCACTGTATTTGCACATTTCTTACCAGGAGATGTCAACACATTTTGTAGATGAAAAGATCCCGTTTTTACCGTATACAGTATTTGGATGCCCTACTATGTATCCATTTAAATAAGAGTGTGCTTTATTAATGGTTTGTTATAAAAAACATTCAAAAATATGAATTAATCCCATAGCCTTTACCTCTCAACCCTTCGGTCCTTTTTCATTCATCAGTCTATTTGTGAAGCAAATGAAAATGTTGCTTCTTAGGATTGTTTTGAATTTGTCCTTCAGAAGCAAATAAAATCTTGTATTAAGCTGTTTTTTGTCTTTCTCCCAGGAAATAAAGTTCAAAATTCATTTGGTTCTAGCCTTTGTCTCATACTTCTTCAATAAAACTTCTAAGAAACAGTGTCCAGTGAAGCCCAAATATGAGTCCAATTTAAGTTCAATTTAAGATCTTAAAATGGTCTTCTTCTTTTTCTCCTAAGGGAGTTTCAGAAGAAACAGATCAGAAGTCAATAGGATCTTATTTATTTCAAAGAGACATAAATAAGTCTGTTATAGAAGTAATATTTTTCTCTTGGTGTAGTAGGCCTGTGGGCATTATTTCAGATGTTGAACTGTTGGCATCATGTCCATAGCAACAACAAATCAGGAAGATTGCATCAGGGATATACATCGATGACAGCTGTCTTAACACAAGCAATGAACGTGCTTACAATGATATATTATGTCTATAATGGTCTTGGCATACCAGTGTGTGTGTGTGCCTTCATAAGCCTGGTGCGGTGTTGAATATTTTTGTACCCAGCCATAACGGTTTCTACAGCCATGATACTGAAACCAATTAATACCTGGGGTCAGTGGGGGTGATCTGCTAGAACGATTGCTGTGCAAGAGTTCCTGTTTGTGGCATGTACTACAAGGCTGGTTCTCCATGATAGTCATCCCTTTCATCAGACGCTGGGGGTCATTCGTGCCATCAATAACACCTATTAAAGTCAACAGTCTCACCTTGACTGGATACACTCTGACAGGTATGAACCAACTGTCATGTCAGCCCAGCATGGCATGAGTGATTTCAGGATTATCCTTTACTTTCCCATGGGGTGCACAAATAATACTTATCACCCCTGTAGAGATCACTTTTTATTGACTTTTTACTTTTTTTTACAAAAAAGACTGCAAACAAGAGCCCTCAAGACTTCAATCTGGTGATAAAAAAGTTGCTTTGTGACTATGGTGTAGATAAAATCCTTTTATTTGTAATAGTCCTTTGTAAAATTTTCAAGCTTCAAGACATCATTTTTGCTAAGCCAACCTGCTTTGATTACCATGTTACATTACACATAGTGATTTACAAACTCATCTCAATCTTTGTCTAAAGACATTTACCTTGATACCATACAAATAAAACAGTCATTTACAAACAGACCAAAAGTTTGTCTGATACTTATAATGATAACCATATTACATGGAACATGGCAGTTTACAAACAGAACTTCATTTTTGTCTGAAAAATTAGAAATGTGTGCATTTTGGTTACAGTGGTGGGATCAGATTTCGACAAAACAGCTTAAGAAAGCAAAGAAAGTCCTGCCATGTTATTATATTTTTGCTTGTGCTCTTAACACAGGTCATTTCACTAATTGTCTCATCTACCTGCATGAATTATTGAGCTGTTTATGATAGGCTGCTTCAGTGAATTGGCTGGAACAAACATGTGACATGACTCATACTTTCTGAACCTGCGTTATCCACCTCTGCGAAGGCGGGATGTTTAAGGGACCCAAATTCCCAGACCACGGTGAATCCTCTGTGCCTGTCTGACCCTCTCCTCATAGAGAATCTCCAGATGCTGGTTCCGATCCTTCAGCCTCTCGACCCACTCGTCCCTTAACCTGACAGAAGTGAGGAAAGAGTCAAGCCAGTAAGCCCAGCATATGGCAACTTAAGATGCTAAATGTAAGTTGTGTCCAGCATGTCCAGTGTCTGATGATTTCTTTTGTCCAGATATGTTTGGCTATATTTTGTCCTCTGTCTTGAGACAACTTCTACTTTCACAATCAAGTGTCTGGTATTAATCACTGAGGGATGGAGAGATGTATGAAATGACAAAAAGATGGCATCAATGATAGATAGATGGACAGACAGAGAGACAGACAGGTAAACAAACAGACTAACTATGTTAAATGAATGTTTAATTGATTTATGAAGGTTGTCCCGAACAACCAGTCCTTAAAATATCGTCACAAAAACCTCGTCCTCATTTGTGTTGGACAAAACCTAATTAGCGAGAATTCATTAAAGGGCGTCCCTTCTGTTGACTGATTAACATTGTGTCACCTCCTCTGGACCTCTAGTTGTGCACATCAGCTTGCTGCAGCTATGACATATGATCCCAATCACACCTCCCGTATGTCTGTCACCACCCAACAGGGAATGTTAATTAGGGACAGTGGCATCTTCGGAGCTGCCAGGACACAAGCCCTGTAGCATTGCAAAGGGTAAAGCACATCATCCAGAAAAACAAAGGTGGATTTAAAGCAAAGCTGTCTGAATGTATAAATCGCATGTCACAAATTGCATTACTATAGAATTAACTGAGACTGAGACTCCAGCCCTCTGTTCTGCCTCCAACACAATCTTGCCAAGGCTGCTGCTCTTTCTGTCTCTCATGCGCTTTAATTTTCTCTCTCTGTCTCTCTTTCTCTCTCTCTCTCTCTCTCTCTCTCTCTTTAGTCTCTATGCTTACCAACTTTCACACACACACACACACACACACACACAAACACACACACATTACAGAGTGTGTATTTTAAACAGACATGCAGACTTGAGTATATTTTGATGCCAGGCCAAGTATTACAAGTACACATATGCACACAGAAGCACAAGCATACAAGTGCCCTTTGTCTTCTATTGCTCTGTGCGTGAACAATCTATATATTCATTACATGGTTGAAAGGCAGTATGTCTGTGGAGCATTCTCCTATTCAGCTGCTCGAAAGGCAACAAATTCCCATTGATTAGTCTGGGGTCTAAAGAGGAGGCCTGATTACTGATTATTTGTACCATGGACTGCGCTAATCCCCGTTGACCTTACAGCCAGAACATCAGTGCAGCACTGAGGAGCAGGACGCATTCAGATGTGTACATGCTGGTTTCAGAAAGCAGAAAGTAATGCCAAATCCAAAATGTTCACTCATTCAGTATATAGTGCGCTACAGGGGCATTGCTATACCTGGGCATTCGGAGCTCTAGCCCTGGATGTTCTCATAACAGGCCTGGATCTATCACAGGAAATAAAACTTTTTTTTAAATTAGCAAACATAACAACTGTACCCTGGGGGTGCTTTGAGCGGGGCCAACTAAGCCCCAACTGTCTCAACATGCTAACAACGCCTCGGGTGCGTTATGTAGTGAATCAACCAATGTAACTAATGCCCTCACAATTTCCTCTAACCATTCTCTAACCCATCTGTTTTAATGTTCTGTTTCAAATCTGTTTCATTATTGCAACTCATCAGGCTGGTAGGATTAGCTAATTTGTGAAATCACCTGTGTGAAGTCAACAGTCAGAAAGAAATTCACAAATACAGATGTCTTACTTCCTAAACTCTATGATGTCCCACCTCTAAACGCATTAGTTAACAGGTCTGCACCTTTTGGCTGTCTACCTCACAGACAGAGTGTCAGCTGTTCATCACACCACCAGTGGGGTGGTGGGTGTGGGGTATGAGGTTATTGATTTAGGGCAATTTTGGGGACCCAGGATTGACAAGGGCCCCTTTAAGGAGGCTATTAATATTCATACTAAATTGGTGGGGGACCAAATTTGTATTTCGTCATAGGGCCCAAAATGTCTGATTGTACTCCACATGAAACCACACCAAACACATCTACCACATGATAAAACTCAATTTCCTTGTCTTTTTCCAGAGTGTCAAATATGGATATTATAAGAACCACCATAGCATGTCCTCTCAAAGGGACTTTGCCAACCCAGCCATGTGTAAGCATTCACAGTCATGCACTTGATTCCCAGGAAGTACAAACACTGCTGAAAATGGCTTATAATGAAATGAAAGTCAGGGACAGTGACAGCCAAAAGGGTCTACTGGGTACATTAGAAATTAGGTGGATGTGGGATAAATGCAACTACAGGTTCGTTGTCTTTGGTAGGGATGCCTGTTATAGTATATGCTACGAAAATTCTTTCTGTGAGAGAAAAAAATCCATTACCTGACGACAAATTGAACTTGTGTTATTTATAGGTTAAGGTGACTCACCATGTGCAATGAAGTCTGGCTTTTTGTGAGAAGATTACATCATGTTATTAATACTATTGGTATTGATTAGTTCTTTATGTGCACATGTGCACAATGAAGTAAATAATGTTAAGTCATATGAGAAAGTGTGGAAGAATCAATAATAAAGGTCAATAAAGGTTTCATAACCCCCACCCCCCCACCCCCCCCACCCCTCTCTCTCTCTCACACTCTCTCATTTTGTCCCTCTAATTTGACCTTCAGTCATTTTTTTTGCGGTGTCCTAGTTTATGGCACTGCCTATTTTTTAAGCAATTACAGCACTCCCTCTATCCAATTATAAACTAGAGAGAAGTGCCCTCTCAGTCAGTCAGACATGTCTTCTATGATGAAGAGCTTTTCCACACGACAGAAAAATAATATTAGTGGTGGCTGTTGCTTTGATTGCGTAGAGATACCAACTTTGATAGAGCACTTCTCTTCATTCTCACTTCCTCATCCCCCATCATCTGACTGTGACTCTCAATCTTCTGTTCCCAGAACTTTCTTAGCTTGTGCTTGTCGTGGATTCGAGCCAAATTCATTTCCTGAAACAATGAGGATAAATCGCTGAGGCAGGGCTTCACTTTGCCTGGATAAAAGGTACAGTTTAATCAGGTCAGTATAATTCCTCTGGAGATCACAATTGATTTGTGAGAGCTTACACACCTCTCTGTGACAGATAGGAACTATTTGACGCTAGATATGGGGATGATAAATCACACATACTGTTATGTTACTGGGACATTTTTTGGGTATATTTTTGAATACAATTTATCAGAGCATTTTAAATGAATGACTTGTACTAAATGGAAAAATCTTTCTGTCACAAATTCTAACAAACATGAACCACTTATAAGGCACACACACACATGCGCACACACACACACACACACCTAAGAGAAAAAAAAGCCTTTGACTTTGTATGTGTGCATTGCTGAGTTTCATGGTTATTTGCAAACATAAAGACTGAAATAAGACTTACAAGAGTGAAGAAAGACATATACAGAGTGAAAAAGAGGCCTAATAACACTAGAAAAGACCTATAAGAGTGATAAAAGACATACTTACCAGCAGATGAAAAGGTACACAACTTGGGGTTATAGATCAGCACTCATCCTCAGCCACACAGGGTCACATCCGTCACTGCCCCCTCTCTCCAGGAGAGTCACCTCTTCATCCGCTTCTGTAGGTCGCTGTCTCTATATCTACCAGGGGGGAGACAGAGAGGCTTTGTATGTGTGTGTGTCTGTGTGTGTGTGTGTGTTTGGGGATGTAGCTGTGAGGGGTGTGGTGGGGTGTGGGGTGTGGGAGGGGAGGCAGTTGTCTCCTTCATCCTGTTTTTATCACGCTCTCCCTCCCCCTGGAGAAAGGGATAGAGGAGTCAACCCAAATGCCTCCGCTCCCAGCTGAGCTGCCAGCGTGCTGTGGTGCGAGGCACAGGGCTTGTCTGGTGACACTTGCCTTAATGCAGTTCTAATCTGGTGACACAGGCCAGTCTGGAGCTTAGTCCAGGATTAGTTCGTTTTTGACACACACACACACACACACACACACGGACACACACACACCTTTCATCACTCAGGCAGAACAAAACAACAACAGAAAACACCTTTTTCCATAGCTTCATACTTTCACCTTTGCCACATACACGATGACTAGGCCACCGAGAGGTACCTGGATCAATTCTAGGGGGTACATAAAACAAATCTGTGGTTGAATTCTCAACTTTAACCACAATGTGCAGAAAGTCCTGGTATGGACTACATGGTGTGGAAAACGATCTTACATTCAACCTATTCCCTATTCACAATTGCTATCACATTATATATAATAATATAATACAGTATGTGTTCACATATTAATAATGCAATGATAATTCTGCAAAAGTATTCATACACTCTCACAAAAGAAGGTACAGAATTGTACTTTTAGGGGTACAAAGCTTGCCACAGCAGCAGTACCCTCAAAGGCACATCATTGCACCTTTTACCCACTGCTTTTACAGCTAGTCTGTACCTTCTCCAGAGCTGGAGAGGTACATGCCAGTACCTTAAGGTCCAAATATTAGCCTTTGGGGGTACATTAATGCTGATGGTACCTTAATATACAGACTTGCACCCCTACTGTCCCATTATTTCTGAGAGTGTAGCAAGAGGTGTAAGGTGTACTGGGTAGGTTAATCATTTGCGATCCTCTGTGCTACACCATGTCTGCCTGTGATGACTGCACCATGTCTGTCACTTTGTATAGGGGCCAAATTGTATACAAGACACACACACACACACACACACACACACACACACACACACACACACACACACACACACACACACACATTCAATGTTCTTTGGAGCAAAAGACACGTCAGTTAGATAAAAGATCTTATTTGTTTTTCAAAGACAATATTGAGACATTCTTAGAAGTAATGTGTTTGTCTGAGTGGGTCTTTAGTTTAGAGCAAAAGATTAACACTGAATAATTAGTTTCCATATTACTTCCTGAAGCTGTTGTGTTGGAGGCTACTGCTGTTTTGGAGGAACAGTGGGACTCTCTGCAAAATAATATGCAATTATCTGCAGTAATTGTTGTGTACCACAACCCTAATTATCTTCTGTTGAGTACTGCTACCCTAATTATCTCCCAAACTTCACTGAAAGCTTAAAAAATAGAATCACTTAATGTAGTGACTAATTGACCTCTTGTTTGAAAATGGCAGGCAAATCCATCCTTTTTTGACGACTGTCTTTAATCTTGCATAATTGCGGTATGTTGATTAGCCGCAGCTTTGATTGATTTAATGATGTTTCCAGTCTCCTACATAGTGCTGTATACCGCACCATCATTTCAGCTTCAGTGCGTCTGACAATTACCGAAAAATACAAGTTTTGGGGGGAAACAACCTAGGCTAACTTTATAACAAATCTACTGTTATGTTTGAACCTATTGATCCAAGTCAGTTTAACAAATCTACTGTGAGGGTTTGTGTTTTGGGGAATTAAACAACCTACTTTGTGGCTGTTCTCTCAAAAACTCTTTTCCACTGAGTCAGTCCAAGCAGCACTGCTAAGGTGTCTAGAGCTGGATTAGATTTTTAATCCAAAATAAAGAACCTAACACAGTTAGCATTGGATAACTCTGAAATGGTAATACCACACTAAGAATAACTCCAACAATAGCCTCTCTCCTTCTCTCTCTCTCTCTCTCTCTCTTCTCTTTCTCTCTGATTTTTTGTGACGGCCACCTAAAACTGTTGAACTATAAATTCAGTCTCAGTCTTAGACTGTCATCCTCTTCCTAGCTTGCATATCCTTCAGTCATGTCAAAGCAGTGTCTCCTGCTGATTTTTTTACAAAATATTACTTTTCACAAAAATACCCTACCTTTTTGGTGGAAAACTAATGTGCCAGATAACACAAAGTCAAAACAGGCTGTCAAAGCATGTCAAAGTCTTCCCATAAGACTCAGAACACAGTGTAACGTAGGCTACCTTGTGACATTTCAGCACAAAAAAAGTTATTGTGAAGTTGGAGAGTTCCTCAGACCTCTGAACCACAGAGTCACTGGAGGGGTCTAACTTTTCAGTCTTTAAACAATGAGTGTTATCTGAGCCCAGAGGACAGGGGAAGTCAGACGGAAGGTATGAGAAAACTGCAGTTTGACGGGCCGCTATTCATCCTGGCAGCTGCCTGCCCGGATTTGAGAGAAATCACTTCGGTGTGACACAGCGCATCTGAAAAGCAAAGCAACTGTATGGGTGTGTCAACCTGCTGCTTACAAATTTACCTGAACAGGCATACGACCGTGTCAGACTGTGTGAGCTGTGGGGCGAACTTATGTGAGCTGTGAGCTAGAGGGTGAAAAGCCCCTAATACAAGTTTAAGGAATAAATTTGATTTGAGAGAAAAAAAGAAATAAAATAAAATAAAATAAGGACCGCTAAGTTCTGCTAAATTCTGCATGTGGGTACAGTGCTGCCTTTTACACTGTCCTTTGGCACTTTGCTCATGACCGTGGAGCTTTTATTACCCAGCCGTCCTGCTGTGACTTGCTGAACCACACCGGTCTTGTCAGTCCACTTTATTTACCGTCCATCACTGGAGAGATCCAGCCTCCGGCAAGTGTACCTGGTTCCTACGAGAAGCTCTATCTCAGAATTTATGATGCGTGTGGATTTCATCATTGCCCCCTTTAAAACAGCCCAGTGGCTAAGAGGACTTCGTAAGAAAAGAGTCAGTCAGTTACCGACTCTCTCTCCACTTCCTGCCGCCCTCCAACTCTGCCTCTCGGCCTTTTCCACAGCTCTGACCACAGCGCTGCTCATCCTACTGTCTGACATCTGACACCGACCGTGAGTCACACAGGGTGGCAGCAGCAGCAGCGGCAGCACTGAAGTGGATTATCGGTCGAACTTAATAGACTGAAATGTGTGTCTCTCTCTCCCCCTCCCCCAACCCTTTAATTCAGCGAGAGTGCGTCTGGCAGGGACAAGGTGGCTGTAAGTGTGCGCACAACTGGCCCACACTTGCACTCCACACCGCCTTCTCCAGACATCTATCATCTTTTTAAAACTCTGTCATTATCATCCCATGAGGAATTTGGTTTTTTTCCGTAACTAGCTTGATGCTGATACGATAGCCTTTATTGTACCTTGAGTCTGTGTCTGTGTCTGTGTCTGTGTCTCCACTTATTCTACAGAGCCACACAGCCACACAGCCTGGCTCAAAATTTAATTTCTGCTCTTCCCAAGACGCTGTCCTCGCTCAATGTTGTTGATGAAACATTGAAAACACTAGACAGGCATCTTTTCCCAGTGCATGTCAATTACTTTATAACAAGGACCTCTACCAGCTCCCAACTTATTGTGATCCAATTTCAAAACATTTTAATGAGCGTTGTATGGCCTTACCTCACACACGGTGCTTGATGCAGAATGACTCACCCCTGGTGACGTGAGTGACGCTGTGTTGCCTACAGCTCCTTGTTTACTGTACGTGGCATTCCCGTCATGCTGCAACCAGATACTGGCCAAAAAAATAGGAGGCCTGTGGCGTTGTCTTCCAAGGTGGTTTTATGACCACGGAGATGTATATAGCCTGCGGACAAACAACAAATCTGATCTGATTTGTGTTTGCTGTTTGCTTGTGGTTGTCTTAAAGGTTCAGTCGTTACTGTAGGTCTGTCTAATGATGTAAGATTTTTTATTTGTGGTTGTCTTAGGAGTTCAGTCGTTAGGTCTGTCTCATGATGTAAGATTCTAACTTCTGTGGAAATATGGATGCTTGCTACCACCAGCAGAGAGAGAGAGAGAGAGAGAGAGAGAGAGAGAGAGAGAGAGAGCGAGAGAGAGAGAGAGAGACAGAGAGACAGAGAGACAGAGAGACAGGGAGACGAGACAGAGAGACAGAGAGACAGGGAGACAGGGAGACAGAGAGCAGGGACCAGATCTGAAGCGGAGCCAAAACAGAGGATTCACTGGGGACAAACGCAAGCTCATTTGGGGACAGATCAGACTGCGGGCCAGCGTTTGTTATTTGGCTGGCATGTGGCACCGGGCGCCTCGGAGAGAGCGCGAACAAGTAGCACACTGGAGTGAAGAGATGAGTGATGGATCCATTGCCTCTGCCAGACCCCCCCCCCTCCCCCCTTCCCCCTTCACCAGCACCCTCTCTCCCTCAGCGACCCCTCCCACAGCCAACTGTGGAGATAAGAGCCCTTAATGTCAGTGGCTGGGAGAGCAGCAAAATGGAAATGACCTCATCATTGGCCTCGTGTGGTGCCCTCCAACCATTGTACCCAGGGGACGGTCAGGCTGCCAGGGACGGGAAGAGATGAAATGTCGTGGTGGTGGTGGTGGAGGGGGTGTTGAGGGTAGGGGGGGGGGTGGTGGAGTTGGCGAGGCGGAGCCACAAATGTCACCAGGGGTCACATCACACATTACACTGCCGCGGCGAGTCGGATAACAAGATTGAACTCCGACCGCGGCGAGGAGCACTTAACTCTCAGCGTCCAGTGAAAACTGCCAAGCTTGAAACAGCCAGTCTGCATCTCAAGGCTAATGGGGAGGTCTAAGGAGCTGATGTGGTGGGGGTGGGGGGGTGGGAGTAGGGTGGTGAGGCAGGGGAGGAGTAGGAAGGAGAGAGTCTGTATGTAAAGGAGTGTGCGAAATAGGGAAGCTGTGTCTGAGACAGCTGCTGAGCTGCAAGCAGGGAAACATCTTGAACTGAAAATGCCTCGGTGAAAGATTCACAGCTGGTGTGAAATGAGGGGAGAGTGAGACCACAGAGGGAGAATACAATGGGAAAGGGAGGAGAAAGTGCAGATATACAGTGAGTGGGAGCAACAGAGAGAGACTTCAGAGACCAAGAAAATAGCATAGGATAGACAGCAGACCAGGGTGTGTGTGTGTGTGTGTGTGTGTGTGTGTGTGTGTGTGACTGACTGTGTCTGTGACTGTGTGTGTGTGTGTGTGTTGGTGACTGTACTTGTCAAAAGAGTGAGAAAGAGACACACACAGGAAGAGAGTGGAGATAGCCGGCGTGTGTATGTGTGTGTGTCCATGCGTGTGTGTGTGTGTGTGTGTGTGTACATGTGTGTGTGTCTACATCAGTGGGTCTGTGTGTGTCAGTGTCACAGAAGGAGAGTGCAGAGAGAGCTGGTGAGTGTGTCTGCATGTGTATGTGTGTGTGGGTGTGTGTGTGTGTGTGTGTGTCTATATGAGAGGGAAAATTGGAGAGCAGGAGACCGAGGGGGCAGTCAGGCAGGCGAGAGTGCGTTGGAGGCAGGCAGCTGAGCAACACTGACAGGGCAGAGTGGCTGTGGAGTTAGGACTGATAGTTTTAATCAGCCAGCACTGATGGGCCATTGTTTGGGTGCCATCTACTCTCTGAGCCCCCTCTCTCCTGCTTTCACTGCTCTCTCCTGCTCTCACTCCTCTCTCCTGCTCTCTGATTATAATGCGTGTGTGTTTATGTGTGTGTGTTTAAGTGTTTATGTGTGTGTGTATGTGCGTATGTATGTCTATGTAAATGTTTGTAAGTGTGTGTGTGTGTATATGTGTGTATGTGTGTATGCATGTCTATGTAAATGTTTGTAAGTGTGCGTGCATGTAAGTGGTGATGGTAAGGGTATCCTATGTGTTGTGTCTGCGAGTAACAATGTGTAGTGATAAACAGCCTGTAAGTGTAAATTGTGCTCTGATGGCTTTAGGGGGTTGTGAGGGTTTAGTGTGTGTGTGTGTGTGTGTGTGTGTGTATGTATGGATGGGTGTGTGCACAAAGAGAAACATTTGGCTTTGTTAACACCATGCACAAGGAAGGAAACTGTGGCTTGAGGGTTTTCTGCAAAGAAAAGCATTTTTTATACGGTCACAGTTAAGAGCACTGTAAAGAAACCAAAAGGGAACTTTCAATAACTAACCATGGTAAGGGCTCTCAGTGTTGGGGATAACACTGCTCTAACTATGATGTTGTGGGACTCCCCTCTAATGGCAACAAGCTAGCACTCTGGATAAATAGATAGAAAGATAGATGTACTGATGCATGGATGGACAGACAGCTACACAGCTAGACAGCTAGACAGGCAGACAGATCCTTTGTTTATCATAGACTTCCAAAATGATGTTTTAGTCCCTTACCTCAGTGACATCAATCATAGGGATGGCCAAATTCCTATTATTGTGCGCCTTGGCTGGCTAAGTCAGGAAGGGAGTCCAGAGACTTGACTTGAATAGCCAATTATTTTACTGTCGCTGCCTGACTTTGATTGGACACCAGGGGGAGACGTTGAGCTTCAGCCCTCTCACTGGCACTCTGTCTCAGCTAAAGCCAGTGTCTTTTTCTCAGTCTGTCTTGTATTTGTTCTTTTTAGCTGATTCTCGCTCCTGCCTCTTCATCTCCACTGTCTTATTGTCTCTCTGTGCTCTCTTCTTTGTTCCCGCCTGTTATAACTTTCTTATTTTCCTTTTTCCTTTTTTCTTGGTCTTTGTTTCTTTTTTATTATGTCATAGTATAGCTATTTCATCCTTTTCTACTCTCTCTTTCTTTTTCTTTCTTTCCTACTTTCTTTCTTTATTTTTCTTTCTTTCTTTCCGTCTTCCTTCCTTCCTTCTTCTTTCTTTCTTTCTTTCTTTTCATTCTTTCATTTATTCTTTCTTTCATTCTGTCATTCTTGTGTTGTTTCTTTCCCTCCCATCTCTGCATCCTGTCTCTCCCCCAGCCCCAGTGCTGTGGCAGCCCCAGACCCTCCCGAGGAGCCTGCTGCTGGCACCTGTGGCCTTGATGTTGTGCTGCCTGCAGTAGCATCCCGGCAGCTCTCCCAGGGCCCAGCTTTTATCGTGCTGATGAACCGTGAACAGCGGGGACATTGCTCTGCAGATTCCCCTCACCAGCTGCAGCATTTTCCAAGGATGTGTTTATCATTTCAAAGTATAGTGCAAAGGCAGACTTGGATGTGTGACTGGCTGGACATCCACGGTGTTGTGTATGATGCGGCTGCGTTCAAGCATGATCATGTGCTAGACTAGGGTTATGAACAGCCAGGCTGTCTGGTCTGAAATCGTTTAATCAGGTCTGTCTTTTTTCTATGATATGGAGGATATCCTGTCTTCTAAAAAAAGGGAAAACCATCAGAATCACTGTCAGCCCCTCTGTCCTTGCTCCTTTCTCTATCTCTCTCTCTCTTTCTGTCTCTCTCTGTCTCAGACACACACATATGGAGAGCACTGAGCTGGATCAGTGTCACTTAGTGCACACATATTTACTTACACACATACTACACACACACAGACACACACACACACACACACACACACACACACACACACACACACACACATGCACACACGCACACACACACAGATAGAGAAAGTCACACACAAGCCCTTTAGAAGGAGGGTTATTTTGTTCCGCCGTCTGAAAAGCTGTCTCGATTTTCCTGTTCGTCCCACCATTTTGCTGTCATCACTGTGATGGCTCCGTGGACAGGCGGCTGCTTTGATGAACTATAAAGTGTTCGGAACATAAAGAGCTGCCAGTCTTCTGCCATCTCTCCCTCTACTTCAAAAAGTCCAAACAAAGGGATATGTGGATTTCTTCCCCAATCTGGAGGAGCGACAGACAGACAGCCAGCCAGCCAGCCCCCTCCCGTCCCCTTGAAATATGAATGCAGCAGAGCATTTGGGCGTTTGGTGCTCCTAACTGGCATCCTGAACAATTTTTGGTTGAAAAAAGAGAAAAACAGCCACCCCTTGCTGATTCAAGCATGTGTTTTGAGTAGCACATATATCCCAAACAGTACATCAGTACCCGCACATCATTTTTGTGGCAAAGAATCACTGGGCTGATACCCCTGTTGGTCTGTGGAAGTGCTCCAGGTCGGTTTTGAAAAGGAACAATGTAAAGAACAAGGGAAATCTGTCATCTTACCAACAATTACCTTCAGCTCGGTGGCTCTGTGGCTCTCAGCAGGTTATGCAACAGTGATGTGACTGGGCCTTTTGTGTTTAGCATTTCTTCGGTGAGCCAGGTGGTTCAAGCACTTATTCATCAGCACTCATGTAGAGAGATCTCTAAGCTGCAAAGCAGGCAGCACCACTCCCCATCAATTCACTTAACCGTCCCTGAGGAGTGCGTCTGCCACCAGTAGGGGGCAGTGTTAGAGCATCGGCACTCTGCTCAGAGAGGAAACAAGAAAGGGAGGTGAGTGAAAGACGGGAGGGGAGAGAGAAATGAGGGGACGAGAGAAAGAGAGTCAGAGTGAGAGAGAGGGATGAAGGAGACAGAGATAGGAAGAAAGAGGAGTTGGGGGGAGAGAGAGATAGTGGGGAAGACAGAAAAACAAGGGAGGGTAAGAGAGAAAGAGATGGGGGTAGAGAGAGTCAGAAAGAGAGAGAGAAAGAGAGAGAAAGAAAGAGAGAGAGGGATGAGGGAGACAGAGATGGAAAGAAAGAGGAGGTAGGGGGAGAGAGATAGGAGGCAAGACAGAAAAAACGAGGCAGAGAGAAAGTAAGAGAAAAAGAGATGGGGGTAGAGAGAGGCAGAAAGAGAGAGAGAAAGAAAGAGAAAGAGAGAGAGAGTGTGAGAGAGGGATGAGGGAGACAGAGATAGAAAGAAAGAGGAGGTAGGGGGAGAGAGATAGGAGGCAAGACAGAAAAACGAGGGAGAGAGAAAGTAAGAGAGAAAGAGATGGGGGTAGAGAGAGAGAGAGAGAAAGAGAGAGAGATGAGGGAGAGATGGCTATCGGCTGCAGTGCAAGCAGGGGTGTTAGAAAAAATCCATCTGGCTGCACGCACTGCACTCCCCCACTCACTGAGGCATCGTACATCACCCAGCGTAAGCCGCAACCGGTCGCCCACATCTTTCATTGGCATGAACGATTACTGCCATTTATAGACAAGTACCGGACATGATGAAGTGATCGTCTGCCCTCTCTCTCCTATTTCCATGCCCCGCTTACAGTAAAGCGCACTTTATATGTGTAGCTGTTTACTCCTAGACCTCAAGCAAAAACTTTATGTCAAACAGATTTGTCTTCAAGAAAAGCACAACACGCCAGTTGGTTTAACAGTGATTTTACATGGAGTTGACAATGAAAAATGCTAAACTAAACTTGGCAAATAAATCTGCCATCTCCTTTTAACTGTCTGATGTTGCGAGAGCTCCAAGACTTCTTGCCTGCATGCTCAATCTCTGGACTATGACAGCATGTGGGGAAGCGTTAGAGGGGAGAATACGAAAGCCACTAAAATCGTTTAAAGTGCTAACAGTCAGTGTCTCGAGTGTTTTGTTGTGGTAATGCTCAGTGATTTCAGTGCTTAGTAAATCAAAAAAGGGGATGATTGCTGTCTTATCTGTGTGTGACTTTTAACCTGAGGATTTTTTTCTTGAATTGTACAGTGACGCAGAGTCTGTCTAAAAAAGAACAAAATATGTGGATTTTGAATGATGCTGATTACACGGATAGAGCATTTTAGATGCAGAGTTGGCATGGCATCTTTGCTTTAATAATTATTTTTCATAAAAATGTCTATGATTGTTGGCCTGCAATATATATATAAAGTGTAGGGAGGTACTGTATGAAGTGTTAAAATGAGTAGTAAAGATTGAAATGACTTTGTGATACTCCACCAGGTAAGACTCTTACACCACTACTGGTGGACACATTATTAGACAAACAGTATTACAGCTTCATTTTAAACTGATTTAGAATGTAGTTTGTTGTTGTTGCAAAACTTTCACCCATAAGGAGTCGGACCTCTCTTGAGTCTTGAGTGCCATCAGGATTGGAGGCCATTTTTCATGAGGGAGCCCATTACCATTATGAACTCACCACATTGCATTTGTATCGATTACTGTCCTTGGAATTGACAAGAAACTACCACTTAAGATTTAGTGATAACTGTAGCAGCTGTAACACCCAATACAGTGACTAAACACAATACCCAAGATACTAACCAAAGCAGAATCACAACGACTATCCCAAGCCATGGTTGAATTATTTGTTAAATATTAGGTCCTTAGGTACTCAGTAAATACAGAGAGACATATTTCAAGTTTGTCTCTGTTGGGGTGATAAGTGTACTAGTATAGTCTGTGGTCCCTAGCCAGTGGACAGTCTGTGTGAGGGAGGGGAGGGGGGAGGGGGAGGGGAAGGGTCTTGTAACCTGTGATGCAGACGGTTCCGGAACGTTCAAGCCGAGCAATCTCAAGGAGGAGTCATCAATCACAGAATCACACTGCTCCTCTCTTCGCTGGATTCACTGGAGTGATTGTCTTCTACCTTCGACCAACCCCCTTCACAACACTACACAGTCCATAAACACACACACACACACACGTACTTTCACTCTCACTGACCACACACACACAGACAAAAACACACACTCTCACTTACCACACACAACACACACACTTTCTTACATAGACACAAAATCACACACATTCACTCTTTAACTGCACACACACACCCACAAACACATACTCACACGCCTTCCCGTCTGTCTGTCTCTGCATCTTGCTGCCCACAGAAATGCTGTAAGTCCTGTGACTCTGCGCTTTTATTTTTCTCTCCCCCTCTGTCTTTCAGTCTCATGGTTCCATTTCACTTTTTTCCTCCCACTTCATTCTCAGTGATTTTTCCCCCAGTCTCTTTCAGCTTGCCTCTTTATTCTCCTATGTATGACTTCTCGAAAAATAAATATATCTTTGATGTCTGTACCTAGTCACTATATTTTTCTGTCTCCCTTTGTGTTGTGTTATGTTCTCTCCCTCACACCCTCTCTCTCTCTCTCACTCACTCTCTCTCTTTCTCTCTCTCCCTCTCCCTCGCTTTCTCTCTCACTCTGTGTGTGTGTGTGTGAGTGTGTGCCTGTGCGTGTGTGCACTGTAAATAAAATGTCTTTATTTTCTCCAATGTATTCGGAATGGTGTTGTTTTACCTGCCTACACCATCTCTCTGCTTGGCAAGTAGTTTGGCCTTAATAGACAGACTGCCTTTATTTGGAGGGGCTTAAGAATTCTGGGCTCCTGTTTTGGGTGCATGAGGGGAGGTTGTAGAAGAAGAACCCACCCTGCAGTCTGCCAGATAAAAAAAACTGGATATCTGGTTCGGAGGAGGTTGGTGTTTGGGTCCTTATCACCCCTTTATACATGGAGCTCCTCAAAGGTTTGCCCAGCTGGGTGGAAACCAGATGGCCCCGGGAAGAATATAAGCAGAGCTCAGTGGAGATAGCGCACCAAGATAAGCCCTGCAACCTCATAAGGCAGAGCGCAAAGGCACGGCAGTAGGGGAAAAGGCAGCGAGACAGACCAGAGATACACAGAAATAGATTTGCCTGTGTGTGTGTTTGCGTGTGTGTCTCTATGTGTGTGTGTGTGTATTACGTGTACTATATTTGTTATAGTGGTCGCTCATTTCTGCAGAGCTCCAGCTGACCTGTTCTCTAACTCCTTCACCAATGCTGCTGCTGTCTCTCTCTCCCAGCCCCCCTCGGCTTGTTAAGGGTAAATACAAGCTCCCGCCACCGTGATATATTGCATTGTCTGTTGTGTGAGTTTAAGTCAGACAGCACTCTCTTGTTAAACCCCCACGCTCACCCACCCACTCAACCCCTCTCCAAGCCCCTACACCCCACCCCCCACCACCACCCCCACTTCACCTACACACACACCCACACGCACACTCTACACACACACACACGCACACTCTACACACAAACAGACCGACACACAGACACACTCTACACACACAACACACACACACTGTCATACACAAACACACACACTCATACACAAACACACACACACACATACACATTAGTGGGCTCCTCTGTCTGTCTCCAGTCCCTGCACAGGGCCTGCTGACAAGCCCCCTGATGGCTTTCCTCCTGTTTACCCTTCCTAGCCCTGTTTACTGCCACGCAAGAGAGGCATTTGCTACTGCCACACCAACGAACAGAACACAGAACAGCAGCGCAACGCGACACAACACAATGGCCCACTCCAATCCCTAAGAGAGAACAGAGAGGAAGAGTGATAGAGAGGCAGTGCAAGGAAGAGAGGAAAGAGGGAGAAAAAAATGAAAGGGTGACAGAAGTTTAAAAAAAATGGAGGAAACACATAGACTATATTGCTGGTGTAAAGTAATTATGATTGGTGTAAATTGAAGTGTGGATATAATTGATTTACCCTGATGTATATATGTGTTACCCCCTAATCTGGAAACTATTTCCCCAAAGCATTTCTGGGTAAAGGGTGAGATGGCGTCCCTGCCGTTCTCTGCAGCAATGATTTTCCACAGGCCTGAGCATCAGAGGTGATTCCTTTGGTTCCCCCTTATGATGCGCCGGTGGGGAAGCAGGAAATGGAAGGGATATGGACCCACTGGGAGGACATCTGAGCCAATAGGCTCACGCTAGGCAGGGGGCCTTTCAGGACAGACCTGCTGGGCTGCCGCTCCAACTGCTGCACCTTTCAATCTCTTTTGAGGTGAATGAAGGAGCCTAACTGCCTCGTCTCCTTAGTCACATTCACAGACAGAGAAGGAGGATGCATGCATGCATTGTGCAATGTATGTGTTGTTTGAAGTGTCAGTAGGTTACTCAAGATATACATTTTGCTTATGTTTTTTCTCCTCAAGATGATCGTATGCTCCTAAATGGTCTAAATGAAGCTCAAATAAAACCTTCCATTACTAAATCTGATTATAAACATGAGAAAGGTATATGTTGAGATAAGTGTATATGTATAAGTGTTTTGCCCAATATATCTTTTGTTTAAAGTCCTGGTAAAGTCATGAGGTGAAATGCAGACATTTGAGCTAGAGCCCACAAATGTTCCATATATTTTTAACTGCACAAATGCACCACATGTAGAAATGTTCTGATCGCTTGGCAATCAGGCCCTTTGATATGCAAATCATCACATTGCAGGACTAGTACTGTCCATTTTCGGAGGGGGAATCAGTCAATCCGCAAACAAGCAGAAACCAGACAAGTCTTTTGATCCAGTTTCTAACCTGCAGGGTTAGTTCTTGCCAGACTGAAAATTACATGAACATTTTCCAATTGAAAACCAAATGGACGCAGCCACGAGAGTAATGGCGGGAAGGGTGGCACAGCATCCTTCAAAAAGAAGGAAAAAATACAGTCTCACACTACACCTAGCACCTACCTTTATAGATTTTAGATTAGAAAAATCTGTTGGCTCCCTGTTGTTACTACTAGTCCTGAAACACAATAAATCAGGAAACCAGCCCAACAGCAAACAATTGTCTTAAAAATAGTCATGGGCATGCTTTATCTGAAACACATTTCCAATGTTTCCACATATCTGATACCATTAACCTCAAATCTAGCACATTCGGTCTTCTGAAAGGGGCAAGCTTTTAGCAGCTCCATACCCATCACAGTTTATGAAAATATACATTTGTTCTTGAGACAGAGAGAAGGCCAAGGATAACATTGGAGGTCAATTAGATTTTACTTCCAACACAAAAAAACACAGAATTCATTAAAGTTAACAGAGCCAAATGGAGCCCCATTCCTTACATGTGCAACATTAGCCACCATGATTAATTGGTGAAGCTATCTGTTTATTTTAGATAAGGGCAAGATGGCATAGACCTCGGCAATGATGGGTCACCCAGGCTTTATCACCTGACTGATAACAACAGTAAACAAACATATGTCAGGCACAAATAAAGAGATGATAACTGATAAAACTGAAGCTTAAGCAGGAAGTTAAATGTAAATTAAAGCGGTTGAGAATGTACAGACATACACAGCACTGAGGCAAAACATTCCCTGATACACATATACTCCACACACTTTTGGGTTAGAGACACTAAGAGCAATCATGTGCATGATACCAGTATTAAGTCAATACTGAAACCTAATGACAACCAAGTTCACATTAAACATCCAATAAAACTCTTATGTACAGCCCCCTGTCTTTGATAAAATTGCACCTTCAATTTTCACAGCATGAGCTTCCACTGGAAGCAAATTACATCTCAGTTCTGTTTTTTTTTTAAATCATCTTAACAGCTCTCCTGAGATTTCACATTTCTGAGGTTTCACAGTCTTTCCCAGGTGGTCGATACATTTTTAGAAGTGTGAGGCAGTATAGAAAAACCGTCTCCAGAGTGAGTGGCTTCTTCTGTCCTCGCTCACAGGGTGAGATGAAAAACCAGAAGGGCCACACACACGAGGATCATCTTGGTGGGGAACAATTTGGGGGCATCTGAATTAAACCACAAGACTTCCTGAGAGTCATCTGCAAGCAAAAAGGGGAAGAGAAAAGAAGAATTTTGCATGAATGGTGGTGGATGTGAATAATGAGGGGGGTGGGGGGCATGGGCCATTAACACATACTCCAGCCTGAAAGCTGTGCTGCAGAATAATCCTTTGTGGTCTTTCTGGGGTTAAAAAAGTCTCTGATGATGACACAGAAGTCCCCATTCTATCAGTTACCAAGTTGTCAATGTTTTCTGTTTTACTAACAGTTAGGCTGCCCTGCGATGCACTTTCTGCATCTATGCTTAGGGCTTATCTTACAAACACTGGGACTAAAATAGAGACTGTTTCAGATAAATAGAAAGAAATTTTAGGCTTAAGATTGCATCCTCAGGGAGTTAGTAAACACACACAAAAGTCTATGTGTGGCTTGATTACTCCAGGCTCATTAAAGTGTGGTACAGAAAAGCCAATTTACTTACCACAGTTGTGAAACACTTGAGGAAAACAGTGAAGAACTCCATATCCACAACGACAATAAGAGCAGCCTTTCTGGACCCACTCGCCGTGAGGGATAACGCCACAGTACCTGCGTCAAGTAAAAAAAACACTCCACATTAAGTATATTCTACCAAAACAACCGAAGGCAATTACCAACAACTGTGCTGGGCATTACTTATCCTAATAGTTAGGCCTACCTTATGCGTTCGTCGTATTCACAGCTTCGACCTGTAAAGTGCCGGGGACAAGCGCAAAAACTTCCCAGGATGCAGGTCCCACCATTTTTACAGCAGTCGCGACTCTGTTTGGCACCTACAAAAAACACAAACAGTAGGTTATGAAACAGAGTTGACATACAATAAATACTAACGTATGGCTTCCATGACAGTTACCTACGACCACTACATGAGGACAGTTCCCAGCCGTAGTCAAGTTCGACAATTGTCATTACAAAATAAAATTACGTTTACTATAGCGATTCAACTGAAGGCCATGCGTAAAGCTGGTCTACAACTCAGGTGCTGTTTAGCAATGTCTTCCTCCTCGTACATTAGGCCTAAGTGACTTTGTACGTACTTCCTGTAAGGCCGATGAAAGGCAAGACGGATGCGGTATCACTGAGCTTTCGGTTACTGGAGGGTGAATTCATGTCGTTGAACTGATTCAGGTAACCGGCGTGCTGACTGGGCTTTTCGGAGACTTTACCCTTTACACAGTCAGCTCCATCACACACTGTTGGCAAAGAATCACAAAAAAACAGACATTACTTAGCTGTAAGGTGTACAATTCCCAAGAGTATTCAGTATCACTACGAGTTGATTTGAGAAGAAGGCCTACCTGATCCAAGAGCAACACACAGAGAACAGGCAGCGGACAGCAGTATCCTGGAAAACGAAAAAAGACAAATGATTAAACTGTCGTCTAATGTCTGACCACAGTGGCAAGCAACTAAAGAAGTAAGTGTACTTACAGTAAAACGTGATCCATGCTGTTTCAATATGCTATTACTTATCCGGTAACTCCGTCGACGGCACAGCTCCAAGCTATTCACATCCACTGCTCTTAATCCTCCTTTTAGGGACCGACACCATGATAAGCCCTCGACCTGGAGATGGCCCTTCCCAACCCACACCCCTAACGGACAATTAACACCACAAGGACCAGCCTCCTCCGGTTCTTAGTCATGTATGAGGTAACCATTTGCGGTGGGTTTCCAGATGTCAATGCAGGAATGCATTAGTAAGGGATTTTAAAACTTGTGCAACACAAGTGAATTTGTTAAAAATGTAAAAAGTTGCCAATCGTAAATGCACACTTATTCCCGGTTTTTAAGACACAGAGGTGTTTTAGAGAGCACAGCCTTATTCTAGACGATTTGTGCAAGACAGGCCTTCAACAAGGAGATACTATGAACATGGTTGTTGTAGTATTAGGAACTCCTTTAATATTCAGAGATTTTGCTCTATCATTATTTGCAAAGTTACTGCAATACAAGAGCATGCAAGTCATATTTAATGCACTTGTGAAAAAAACTTTTTTTCATTGGCAACATTTCAGGTCCAGCTTACATTTTATTATTGCTGTATTACTTTAGTCCTTATAAAAGAAACAAACCTACACAGCAGACATGCAGAATATATGAACATTATTTACAGAGTTTTTCAAAATTAGTTGAGATCTTTCATGAATTTACAGTCTGTATCTATCCAAAGCAGCACCGCCCTCTTCTGCTCATATAAACACTCACATTTGGTGATACTGGTGGTAGTCAAATAAAATGTTCAGTACTGACAATGGTTCTTGGTATTTCCTGTGGGGTTAGGAACATTTAAAGTACATTCATTTGATGCACATGGCCAATTAAACACATAAAATGTGTGCCATGTAGTTATTTTACTCTTAATAAAGTAGGCAGGATGAGTGCTTGTAGGTTATGTAAACTAAACACACATCATCACACAGGTCTACTGAATTACAGGTGGTATTTCAGGGGGTGGTAACTACACTTGCTGATAAACACTGATTACAAATGCTATTAAATGATGAAAATGAAAACTCATGTAGCTCATATGTATAGGTGGTTTTGTCAGTCTTCTGGAAATATACCGCAATGAAAGCTAATTGCTGCACAGTGTGAGACACCCTCCCCCACCCCCACCCCCACCAACTAAAGGTGAGGTGACACCCCTACAGGGCCAGACAGTCAGACAGTTCTCTTCCTGCCCTACAGTGACCCCACCCAAACCCCCCACCCCCACCCCCACCCCTTGCCAACCACGTCTTTTTTTGACAAGCTCCCTCTGCCTGTTTGGGTGTGATGGGTTACTAAACAAAGTTGGTATCACAGGGCCACATGGGGGCGGTGTGAATGGTGACCCCATGAAGTTGAGGGGGGGGTCAGACTGAAATTATGTGTCACGTGCGCGGGCAGATGCTTGGCTGAGAGTGGTCTTAAATCACCCACTGGACGGCGAGACCGACGAGTCAAGCCTCATCTAAGATGACCCACTCAGGAGACACGGGGGCCTGGCTTGCCCCCTGAACACGAAATGGCTGACCTTGGTGTCATTGTCAAGTAAATAACCTCATCTATCACTCTCTCTCTGTGGGCTGAAATGGAGAGATTTATGTGTGTGATTTCTAGCAGTGAGAAGTTGCCCGATAAAGAACTACTTTGTGGCCAAATGATCATCACAGCAGGTTCAGAAAATATTTGATTTTTTTTCACCAAAATTCCTCTAGCCTTTTTTTAAAACGAGGAGATTGGCTATTGAATTTTCTGAAGACGGTCATGCGCACCCCAGCAAGCTTTAATTACCGTCAAGAAAATTAGGCCTCTCAAAAAGACGAATCGAAACTGGGGGGAAAGAGAGTTGGGCACTTAAGTGGTGGTGAAGCAGAAAAAAAGGCCCACCTATTGACCGCCCCAAGGTCAGGGGGATCCTTCCGGAGTCTCTGCCTCTGTCTGAGTTAGCCTCGGGGGGCATCGAAAAGCGTGACAGAAATAGAGGGAAGTCAAAAGGTGATTTACTCAGTTCTGTGCCCAGGTGCAACTCAGTCTGCACAGGCTGACAGGCTGTCATGTTTTCCGTCAAGGGGTCCATGTGCGATAATTAGAGTGACAGAGGAGAGGAGGGGAGGGGAAAACTGGATGTGCAGACTCACAGGAAATAGGGAATTGATGTCCAAGAGAGCAGTTGGAAATAACAAAAACAAAAGCCTGGACCTGGTCTGGCCCTTGCACAGGTTGTTCAAAGGAAAGAGCCGTGAGACGTGAGAGACCAACAGTTGCCCAGCTTGGAGAGCACATAGGAGCAGGCTTCACTTTATTTTTGTTACTTTAGGAGTGCTGGCCAAAGATTTTGTGAATTGAAAAAAATGGAAGGAGACCACAAAAAACATGTAGAACTTGTACATATACAAGTAGAGTTATAAGTTCTGTATTCTGTATATTGTGCATCACCCTTCCCTTTTTTTTCACTGAACTCGGCAAGCAGACAACCACAGTAGTGTCCCGCAGAGCAAGGCATTAGTTTGAAGCCTGTCTGAGTCCAGTAAATTCCTCATCAACACTGGAGGTGTTAACTTTCCTTCAAAACATTTTGCCAAGCGCTCCAGCTTCTCAGTTACGAAAATAACTACTTCTTTTTAACACAAGAGTTTGAAGTTTGTCAGGGTGACCACTTCTGTAAAGTATACATAACTTAATTAAACAATCTTTTATGTGTGTGCTGTGATCAGAGTAAGCTCTATAAAGATGATTACGATATGAGGAGGAAATAAGAAACCTCTGGAGTTTTACATAGCTAATGTCTGCATGTTGCCTCTCACCCAGTAAAGTTGATTTACGTTGACTATAGCACCTCCTGTTGGTTGCTTGGTTTTACTGCTGCTCATAAGAACCACCTGCTTGTGCTCAATTAACCCACACACATTCTACCTGGGTGGGTTTACAAGAGTACTATATTGACAGGGAGGGAGAGATAAATGCCACTGTATGTTTTATGGGCAACCTGCACTAGCAACTGTTCTTGCAAGGTTGTGTTGGTTTTAAAAAATGTGCAAGTTCATGTGGACATTTGTGACTCCTTTTGCTTCCATTCTTGTTTCCCCACTGGCCCAAGATCTTTCTCTCTCTCTCTCTCACACACACACACACACACACACACACACAGGCATATATAAATATACCAATGGTGCACACCTGCACCAAGCTCAAACACAGCCCTCCCACACACACCTCTATAAATTTAGTATGGCCCCTATTTCCGATATGAAACATTGGAGTGTGTGCTTGTGTGCCTGTGTGTTTAGGGCATGCTTCTGATTAAGTCAGACTGTTGAAGTGGAGCCAGAAGTTCTCAGGCGAGTACGCGTTTGTCACTCTGCACCCTGTTGGACTACTTCCAGGTCTCCGAGTATAGCCAGGGGTCTTGGCATTAAACAAGGGTTTTTTTTTAGATAAAAAAAAACAATGTGAATTGGAGGGATGCTTATTCACACTCGAATGGAGATATGGTGATAAAATGATGATATGCCACATGCCATCATGCAAGACAAATGAATAATTTCCCAGTCTGCCAAATGCTATCTGTTGTTTTAGTGCAGACTCTTAAAGCTTTCAAGTTTACTCAGTGAAACTTTACACTCACAGGGTCTTGGGTTATGTTAATGTGAGGGGGGTGGGGGGTGGGTGTGGCGGAAGGGCAGGGGTGGGGGCACGTATATGTCATGCCATATCTGGTGTCAGGTGTCTGGTCGTGTACCCAAATGTGGTGCCTGTGTGATAGAGCTGAATGCAAAGCACTGGCAGAACTGTGGACATCGTGACAAGTGTGCTTTTCACTGTGTCATCAGACCGGGCAGACTGGCATGTTCTCATGCCCCTGTTGTAGTGACAGATGGATTTATGTGATGGTGGAGGACCGTTGTTGTTATGCATGTTGCTGTAGGAATGCAATATGCATGTGTTTCCCTGCAAGGAAAAGGTGAAAGCAGAATCATCGTAACCTTGACTGCAGGCAAGGCATAGGCTATGGAAATTGAGAGGAATATTTATGTTGTGTGCTGCAGAAATTAAGGCAAAGATCTAAACCGTGACCCCACAGGGCAACAGAATGTCAACAGCTAACCACCAGCTGCGCTGATATGGCGATATTCACACTATTGTATTTCATTAATCTATTTCCTATTGTCACACACACACATCCCTTTCAGTCATGTGTTATGGACCCACATAGTGCACATAAATTGCTATCAACTGTATCGTTTGCAGTTTGTAATGGTGTAATTAGTCTAGTTCATTGTAGGATTCATTAAAATATGTTTCCCACATCGTAATTCAGTGTCCTCTTCTTACACACTTATACACAATATAATATTAACACTAAAACACTGAGATATTAATACTAAATTATAGTAAAGAATAATATATATTATAAATGACTGAAATGGCATGTCGACATTTACGCATGTCTGTTAACCTTCAGTTTGACTTCTGTCATTGACTATGGCCGGATGGTATTTTACCCAAAGAGCAAGATTGCAGGGCTTCTCTCTGTGGGTAGACCCCTGACAAAACAAATTAAGAATTGGATTCATTTGGCGGTGGGGAGAAACGGACAAATTTGACACGTGAATCTTTATCAGACATTCAAAGGTTGACAGTTTTATTCCTAATGAGCCATCTTTCCCCCTCAGCCATGAACCTCCTTAGTTAACTTTGAAAGGTTAGGGCAGATGTCATCAGCTTCAAACAAACCACCGAAGAGTGAGCTTTTGCAGTAACCCACTGCTATTAAAATCAGTGCTGATCCTTATTAAATTCAGTGTAAAGAAATGTATTGTAAGATAATTATGTAAATGTGGTGAAACACATCGTTTTTCAAATATCAATACTATCTCTAATCTGGCCAAGTTTTGTAAAAATATATTTAATATATGCTTGGGAACGAACAGCCTGTGAATTATTTTATTAGTATTTCTTTCAGGTTTTATTCAAACAGTTGAAAACATGGAGGGACATAGTGCAACAGGGGCACTGAAAACAAATAAACCCCTCATTCCAGGCTTTTGAAAAGGGGTCACCTCTGTCTGCACGTTCCTGCTCTAAAATTATGTGGTGTCACAGTGCTTACTCTTGATGACTTATCTTCTTGATGGCTGTCTGGGGTTACGCAGCACTTGCAAGGCCACCACTGAATCCCGATGCAAATAGACAGCAAGTGCATTACCTGCATGCTAATTGAACTAGAGATGCACTTTACTATGATGTTTCTGCGACTCTTGCCACTGACAGCAGGAACACAAATACTTTGGGTTTATCACCGTGCCTGACAGGCAAATGCATCACATCCTAGACAAGGTGTGGTGTGTTTGTTGCTGCTGTGACATTCAGGCAAAAAAAAAAAAAAAACACAACGAGGGAGGAAAAGATGAAACAGCCCAACAAAGATAACTGTTAATCCAATTTTACAGGGCAAATAAATATTGCAAGCACCTTGAGATATGCCGTGTGACGTATGTTCCCCTGACAATGCACTAAAAATAAACATGTCGTGACTTACATAAGGGGGGATCGAATGAGGCCTTAGTGTTAATGGACATGATTGCCTGTCCACACCTTTCAGAACATGTGATCCTGTCCATCTGTATGGTGAAGGGACATCGTGTGCTTTACTATTTATATACCATGGCTTGAGCCACTCCTTAAATGTAGCTAAATAAGATGTCGCACAGATTTCTCATCCTTGATAGGCCGCTTACTTACATTTAGCTCCGACAGGATTTGGAGCTGACCCCTTATTCCTGTGACTGACAGCACATGTGGGTCACAACTCCACTATGTATCCCTTCCTTAACAGGCTGCTGCCTTGCTTAACTGGCACACTAAAGTGATGATGCACATTTAGGGCTTGTGATAGAAGGTGAACTTTTTATATTTTAAGGCTTTTTTCTTACCTGTCTGCTCCATATGTGCAAGGATGAGAAAAGAACATTTAAGGACTGAAGGACACAGCCTCTACGGCTGTTCACCCCCCCCCTTTCGATTTATCTCTCAATATTTCTGTGTCATGTAATAAAAGTACTTACAACATCCTGAACATGACAGCAGTAAAACTAGTGGAAACTATCTTTCTGGAAACTATAGGCAACTGAAAAGGCAGACACAAGTCTCACAAACACGAACAACAGCATAGTGTTAACAGCAGCTGGATTTATTAGTTCTTCATATGACACATAAAATGCTGAGGATGACCTTGAAAAACAGGCAATGCTTTACTTTACAGTCTTCTACTTTTCACATATTTACCTGTTAGATACATAACAAATCTCTCTCAGAAGTGCTTTCCTATTTTTTGTGTGAAGTCATTCTCAATATAGTCCTTTGTTCTCTGTTACCTGTGACCTGTGGCACTTCTCAGCAATTACTGATAATCTTCCTTGTTACCTGGAAACATGCTTTATAAAGCTGCAAATCAAGCTGTTTCTTCATCATAACACAACAAATGCACACTTTCAATAATGACTCAGTTACTCAGTTGTGAGCAACTAAATGACATGGCAGCCTATGCTGGGTACACTGCAAAATAAGGAGGGCAGTATAGGTTTTTTTTTTTGAGCAATGACTTTCAAGAAGAATGTTTTGGCGAAAGGCTTGCTTTAGGTGTACAAAAGGAAATGTCAGCAATCACACTTTTATACCAAGAACAAGAACAAAATTATAGCTGAACTGAAATGGCACACTAATCACATAATGAAGCCGACATAATAACACAAATGAAATATCACAATTCAACAAAAAGAACAGTACACTGACATGCAAATTTTATGCAGTAGCCTACGTTATGTCATGACAACTCAGCTATGCAAATTGTGAATAACAGTGCCCAATTAGGAGTAATTTAAATAAATGGGCTACAATTGCTTAAGCAACAGACTCAGCCAGAGCAGCAGTAGTCTTCAGTGTTTTTGTTTGGCTCCATCTGCTTTCTCTTCAGGACTGCTTGTACTGGAGTTGGTTAGTACACAGTGTTGTCAGGCAGCCTATGCTGACTTTGTGCCTAATGTAAATAAATACAAGCAGCAGATATCTCTACCATTTTGTTACTAACTAAACACTTACCTCCTCAAGCCCTCCCACCCTCGTCCTTAGATTCGAATACATGCTAAGAAAAATAGATTTACAGTTGAAATACAGCTTCAAATATGACATTGATGAAATCAGACCAACCAGATCAGAATAACCAGATGAACCAAAAATATATCTCTGAAATCACCAGCAAAGTGAGCAGGCCATGTCCTCAAGCAAGGTTCATTTTCATGGAGCAACAAAACCATAATCCACCAAGTTAAAAACAATATGAAACACCACTTTTTTGTTGTTGAAGTCCCATTGTGCTGCACTTGGCTGGAACAATTGTGAATGAGTGATGGACTTCATGGGTGTGTCACCACCTCAGGCTGTACAGACAGATTATAGCGCACACACACACACACACACACACACACACACACACATTCACACAGACACATGCATACATTCACACAAACACACACACACACACACATATATATGTATATATATTCACCACCTGTCTTCCGCTGACAGTATAGCACAGACAGCAGCCGTGCTTCTTGTTGATGTGTAAGGCTCTTGATGTAAGCACTTCCTGAGAATAGGGATAGGCAGCTGAAGACAAGCATGCTTGTTGCTTGTGCTATACAGTAAGGCCAGAGAGAGAGGGAGTCGTATCATAGTTTGGGCCTATAAATAGCTAGGGCCAAAGCATCTTGGTCACACGGGTCCAGTTAATTACAGTTGACACTGCGATATATAGGAGTTGCTACTGCTTGCCTGTGGAAACAGGTTATCTTCAGGTTTGCCTGACAGCTGTGACTGGTGAGTATTTTTATTTACCTTTTCATAAAGTTTTTTTGTAATGAAAATGCCAATGTAGTGTTTTGAGATATACCCAAGAATGCTTATTTTGTTTCAATATGAGTTTTAGAGATATTTATGAAGTGACTGAAGGGTGCACTGTAAGACTTCATTTTCCTTGAAATAGTTTTAGGTAAATGATGATTGTGTACTTTAAAATATATAAGAATAAATTTAAAAGTTTGTAGTATTTTTAAGCACATACACATCATATACGTCCTTTTAAAGTCGGGAAGTAACATTTCATTATCTTTTCCCCTCCAAGCATTGCTACCACTATGCCTACTTTGGCAGGTAGACAGAGCTTCTCTATTTTCTATTGTGTTTTATATAACTTGCAGTAATATGCTTGCTGTTTTCTCCCCTGACAAAAGAAAAACAATGCATAGCAAGATGAGCATGTATTTTTATGGCAGAGAAACATGATTCAAATTTGGTTTGTTTTGTATTGCAATCCAAGTCAACAGGATACACAGATGAAACATTGAAGTGTTAACTAATACATTTTTAAAACATTACACGAGTTACTGGCATGGGAAACACCACTTTCTCACCCCTCTTACAGTTCAATTTTACACAGACTTACCTCAGATCACCTTAACACATAATGCATTGATTTCACATGTTGTTTTTTCTCCTTTTGTGGATTTTGCTCCACTGAAATATATATATTTTTGACCGCCTACAGAGATTGACGGGATGTCGGAGGAGGCAGAAGCGGTACTCTGTAATGCTGATCTCATGAAGAACGTGTGGGAGATTAGATTCAGAGACCAAGTCCAGAAGCAGCAAAATGAAGCATCACGCTTGGAAAAAAGTGCACTACAGAGGTAAGCATGTGGTGCTATACTTTAACTCGGCAAAACAATTACCAAAGTTATATACAGTACAGAGTGCTGTGCTGAGGCTATATATATTGTGTGACTTAACCACCTGTTGTCCAAGAACATTTGATGAGATCAGGTTTAGGCAGAGGTTTTTTTTTCAGAATTAAAAACATGCTTTATGCTGTACTGGCAATTCACAAAAACATTGTTAGTGATAGTAAAATTACAATGAATAAAAAGTGAAAGTTACAGTTACAGTGTGCTGTATTATTAAATTACATGTTTGTGCCGTCTGTAAGTCTATAACTCCATAACTGCATAATCACTATGTCGAATATGTGAATTAATGTCTACTAGTTAAGTGTTACTAACAGACAGCTTCTAACAATGACAAGTTTTATTTAGATTAGATTACCAGTTTGTAATGAAGTGTTTCATCATGGAATGTTTGTATGGAATGTTTTGTTTAGTCATTTTTGTAGGTCAGTTCGTCTTCCTCGGTCTGCGTCTGTCATTGTCCATCACTTACCCAAATATTGTATGACCTGCATTAACCCGAGGACCTCAAGCAGACATAAGTCATGTTGAGCCACCATATGCTGCACACTAAAATTAGACAGCATGTATTCGTAGCAGAGACCTCTGACGTGTTCTTGCATTACTGTGACAGGAAAAGCACTGTGCATTTTAGATGTCGTTTCTGTCCTGCCCCACCTCTATCACACACACACACACCACACACACCACACACACACACACATACACAGACACACACCACACACACACAGACACACACAGACTTACACATGGTGAAAGATCACATTTAAATTATACATTGCTCAGTCTTTCTTTCCTTGTTAAAGCACACTAGACTGCTCGAACATCCTCCTCGGATCAAAGCTATTCAGAGTTTTACATTACTGAGTGAAGTAGAGCGGGAACTCTGGTTCATTTATATTTCTCCTGGTTGGCCAGCAGGGATTTTCTTAATGCTCTTCTGGACTCTGAAACACTTTGCTCCAATTTCACAGGTTCTACATCAACATTGATTTCCATTACAGGTTGTCCTCTAAAAGAACATTACCCTATCAACCTGTGTCTCCTTAGGAAACCTTTCAGGAGGTGCCCTCATCACCCCTGTGATGTCACACTGTGTTTAATTGTACCCTTGATTAGCTTTTCTTACTCTGTGGAGGGAGCTCGTTTGATCAATAAACCGCTCTCTTGGGTTACAAAAGTCAACAGTTTGACATGTCTGAGGCCAGCAGTTCAGAGCCATTCCATACTGCTTTTTCATTTTCATTTGCATGAGAACCACATACTCATACTTTATTCTTTTGTGAACCGTTTTAAATACTGCATATGATAATTAATTGATTGAGTAATTATTTATTGATTAATATTAATTACTTAATTCTCCATCATGTTTTACTACAGGATCAATGAAGAATGGCAGAGCCGTATGGGTGACAAGCACAAGACTCAGAAAAGGCAGGAGAGAAAGCCTCCAACAGGCCTACCTGAAGGTGCCCCACCAAAGGTCAGAATCGCAGTAAGCAAGACAAGGTCACCAGAATTTGGCAACAGGCCCAGTGGCCCCCAAGCTGCAGCTGCTCATCGTCCTCTGGACAAGAAGGCACCTGAGAAGGGTGACAAGCTCTCCTTGCTGTCATTACTGAAAATCTCCCAGCCTACTGGATCAGCATGGACATCTTCTTGGAAGTTCTCCAAACCACCAGGCGAAGGTTCAACCAGGCCAGATGGATCTGAGTGGGGAAAGTCATGGAAATGCCTCAATTTTCAGCCACAACTTGATGGGAAAGCTTGGATTGACCAAGAGTACGCAAATGCTGAGGCGGGCTACAATGCTGAGCCGGTGGAGGCGAAAATGTGGGAAAAAAGAGATAGGCTTCTCAGTACTTTGGAGACTTTGGAGAGTCAGCTGTCATCAGTATGGGAGACATCTTGGAAGTATAAAAAATCCGAAGAGAATGGAAGGAATAGTGCAGCCAATGGGTCAATGTATGGGCTGCTGGCTCGACTGATAAGCCTCGATGCATCACACCACTGCAATGAGGAGAAATCCTCATCTGAATGGAATGAGTCTTGGAAGAGCACTAAACCCTCAGAAAACGGGGATGTGTGCTTTGAAGGAGAGCTGACACAAAATGAAGAAAATAAGGAAAATGAAGAAAATTCTGACTCCAAATGGGGGACATCTTGGAAATATTTAAATCGTCAGTTCCACTCCAATTCTGTATCAGGTTCCTCCACAAAAAGCTCGAAGGGTTCCAGGTGGGCTGAGGCGTGGAAAGTTTCAAAACCAGTTGAGTACCAGCCTGAGTCTTCAGACGCCACAGGTGAAATGATGGATTATGAACCACTGGACCCACACATTCATGGTGTGATAATGCCTGTGTGCAGGGCTGAGAAATACAAATTCTGGAATGCCCGTTTCCGTGAGGGAAATACGCCCACAGCTGAGTGGGGAAAGTCTTGGGAGGCTGCTAAAAATGCATCCATTCTAGCGAGTGTAAAGCCCAGAAGGAAAGTAGAACAAAAGGCAGAAAAAAAGAAAGGTGAGGAAATTAAGGAGGAGGAAAGTGAGCCTGATGGAATGCTCAAGTCTAGAGATAAATTGGACATGCGTGAAAAGCGTATGATTGGTTTTTCAGAATATGATTTTCCTTATGAGTGGAATGCAGCTTGGAAACAACCCCGATCTCATCCTAAGAAAGATGATTGGGCAAAGCAAAATAATACTGCTATAGAGAATGAGCAAATGGTTAACCAACCTCATTTAAAGAAAAGATGTCTGGCAGATTGGAAGGAGTCATGGAAATGCTCAAGATTCCGAACCTGTTTTGGCAGGCCCTCAACCACTGAGTGGAAAGATTCAAGCTTCTTAGGTTATGAGCTCAGAAAAGGCAGAGAGGAGTGGATGAAGAAAGTAGGCATTGACAAGTATCAGAACACATCTGACAAATATGAAACATTCTCCCTTCCAAAAAGAGGCATGAGAGCAGAGATGCTGAATTCTATTGATACAAAACACAAGTATACATTTGCACCTGAATGGAAAGAATCCTGCAGGTCTTTGAAGCATGAGATCAGAACTCAGTTAGGCAGAGATAGGCCCAACAGGTCAAGGCCATTTAGAGACCCAGAGAAAGGAGAAACACCTGCATCAGATTGGGCCCAAGCCTGGAAATTCACAAATGTTACACTGGCCCAAGACAGCGGTCGTTGGGATCAAGGCTGGTCCTCCACTCAAAATGTCAGACAAGATAGATGGGAAAGGGAACGTGAACGTGTGGCTGGAGAGGTTCCTCACAATGGTCCAACTGGATACAGAGGATGGAGCGACTCCTGGAGATCCACAAGGCGGCAGCATCGTGTAGAGGGTGCAGCAGCAGCACAACGTTTAGCTCAGCCTCATCTTCAGCAGCAGCAGCAGCAGCAGCAGCAGAGCAGAATACGCCCACCTGCAGCAGGGTGGGAGGACTCCTGGAGGGTTTCAAGTACCCAGTTTAGACAGACTCTCCATGACAGACCTTCTGCAACACAGTGGTGTGATTCATGGGAGTTCTCTGGATTCAACTGGTATGAGCGTCCACCGAGAGAAACATGGCTTGAAGAGTCTATGGAGATAATGGCCAGGAAAACCCTCCTTTGTGAGCCAAGAGTGGGGCAGTTTAGCAGATCGTTCAATCCTGATGTGTTTAAGCAGAGAGTTCCTCCAACAGAATGGAAAGATTGTTGGAGACTGGCAACCTTACAGAGACACCACAACAGGTTTGCATTCAAAAACAAATCTCATTTCTTTGCCCCTCTTTCCCTGCCCATAAATATTCCAGACTTCCAGGGCAAATCTTGGAAGTTTGTCAATGCCCTTTCTAAACAAGACAAGCCTCTTTGGGACAGTGGTTGGGAAACCTTTGAGGTAGAAAAACAGCCCCCTGTGCCTGAATATGTTCCTCTCTCAGATGGTGTACAGTCGGAATGGAGCCCAGCATGGAGGATTTGTGCCCCTCAGCCCCTAGAGTGGGATGACACGCCAAAAGTATTCCATCGTAAAGACAAAGTGCTGTGGTTAAGGAAAAGGTGCAACGACTACCTCTATTCTCGTCTCAGTTCAGAGACCCTCTCACAGAAACAGTGGGGCAGGTCTTGGCGATTCATGAAGTTAGAGAGTAAAAACATGCCACAGATGAGTGACACCACATCCAGCAGGTCAGATAGCTCAGTCATAATGCCAAAAATAGATAAACCCAAGAAACACATTTATTCTGAAATAGAAAAATCCAAACCAGTGGAGAAAAGGTGGGCAGATGCTCCGAAATTAGCCAAAACTCAACCCCGGGCAACGAGAGGTCCTATGAAGGGGGCAAAAGGCAAACCGGAAGCTGAGAGTATGTCTATGGAATGGGTGGATTCATGGAAGTTTTCAAATGATTCAATGAGTAGCCAAATGGAAAACATAGCGTGGTCTGAGTGGGTAAATTCCTGGAAGTTCCTGCTATCTGCTTATCCTCAAGCAAAAAAAGCAGCCACCTGTAAGTCTATATAAGAATATTTAACATCTTGGTAAATCTTCACTTTGGTTATTTACAGATGAAAATAAACATGCTTAAAAATTATTGATATTATGTCGTCATACATTTTTTTATGAAGTTAACCTAAAGTGTAATAAATCAACTTTGCAGATCAGTTGTGCATTTTCTTTTAGCCCTCTTTATGATGACTAACAACAGTGTGAATGTTAATAAAACCACAGCTCTGACATTAGAAACATTTCATAAATGACATTTAGAATAAGTGTATAGAAACATGTACTTAAGAAAATAACCACATACCTGTGTTCAGAACATTACATTCCATATGAAAAATCACAAGTGTAACTGCAACAAAAGTTATGCATCTAAAACTTCAATGAGCTAGATTTGATTTGCACATTGCTGGAGACCCTGATTTTTGGTGTTTCTAGTCTTTTAAATATGACCTTCAAATCTGTATGTCTTGCCATCTACAGTAGATCAAGGAAAAAGCAGTTTAACAAACAGATTTATGCATTTGTAATCATGAAACTGACAGAGCGAGCTGGGTGTGCAGGCTTGGGTGTGCTTACGCCAGCAGCAGCAACTGTCTAGCCAATCAAAAGCCAAGTAGAAAGATATCTCTGACTATTAGCAGCATGTAGCAACGGCATGGGAACTCCATCAGAGAGACTGCCAAGAAAAAAAAAACTTGGATCGAAAAAAGTGGTATCGTATGGCTGTAGATAGTCACACACTGCCCACAAGAACTTTAAAACGTGTTTTTAAAGGTTGGAGACATCGTGATATGCAAGCACAGAAGTAAGAGGATAAACTTAGAATTATCACATTAAATGTCTAGTGAAATTTATTACCTACAAGATTCCAACAATTTCACACCTAATATAGAATCTGGCACTAAGAAGATATGCTGAATTGATTAAAGTGCCATCAGTTACATAGAACAAAAACCACTAGGCTCACCTGAATTCTCAGCTGAAGCTCGGTCACAGCTGAGGTAGGACAATAATAACATATTACTTCAACGTTTTTTTTTTTTTTTCATGATAAATCATTCCCCTGTGCATGTAAAATTATGATGAGGGTATCGTATCCACAGTGGCCAGCAATAGCAGAACTGTATTAAACAACTACATGGTTGGTAAATGTCCATGAATTGAAAAATAATTAGCCAGAAAACAGTCCAAGCTGATATACACACAGAAATCAGTCCAAGCAGTGGCTCGCAAAGACCGGTAGGATCCAACAGTGCAGACAGCTGAGTGGGCACATAAAGAGCAAGGCACAGGCCGGGGATATCCTAGAGAACAGCCATCCACAATATCTGAGTTAAAAAAAAAAAACTTGAGATTAAAAACCAGTCAGACCAGGAGGACCAAGAGAGCATTGATCCACTCAGACAAAAATATCTGACCAAACAAAGACACCTGGCAGTCAGGCTGGAAAGTTCATGGTTTCAAATACTCAGACTAATGATGTCAGTATCAGCAGGTGTGAAGATATCAGGGGTAGTGATAGTATCTGCTGCTCACAGACCAGAATATCCAAGCTCTAGAAAAACATGGCATGGCTAACCAGGAAGATGGCATGACAAAGCATAGGATAGAATGGCAGGTCATAGGAAGACAGTGTGCTAAAGGTAGGTAGCACTTTAAAAAGGTGTTGAGGACAGTGTGTTACACAGATAATTATGAAACATCTCAGTGACACAGTTTAATGACCTATAATGTATGTATCAACACCACTTCACTTACTGTGCCAGACTACTTTTACTATTACTCCTCCTCCTGCTCCTCCTCCTCCTCCTCCTCCTACTAGTCATAACTCCCTTTTATATTAATCAAGAGAAATGATGGATGTGCAGAACAAGTTAAATCTAACCCTAATATAAAGCTAACATAAAGGATTTCTGTGTATAAGGACAACATACAAAATGGAGGGAGGTTTGGTTCACCATTGTCTCTGTTACAAGAAATGTGCTACTTTAAAGTCTGCATGTGTTAATACACTTAAAAAAACAGAAGCTGTCTTTCAGTTCTGTTTAGTTACTAAAAAGTCATTTTGATTCACTCTCTGTTTACCGCTGTCAGTGTATATGTACTTGTTTCATTTTCAGAGTTGTAGTTCAATATTTGAATTTTTTTTTTTTCTGGCACATCTGCTAAATACATGTCCTGCAGATTAAAGGCAAGTCTATGACTAAAAGGAAAGGTTGATGGGTACCTTCAGAAAACTGAAGTAGAGCACTAAAGTAGGAACTAAAGTTAGACAATCTGTTAATTAAGTCCAATTTATCTTCAAAGCAGGCATGCATTAAAACATTTTCAGCATCTTTCTACATCAACATCCCTAAGCTTTCTGACTGTCACATTGACCTTACTTTCACACTCTCTTGATTAGAAGAATATAAATTAGTCTTTCCTTTTTTTGTCACCGATTGCCAGCTAAGCTCTACTGAGCATTTTTTGACCATGCCATCTGATCCAAGCTCAGTGTTCACAAGTGATTGATTTAGGACTGTGTCTGTAACCGGTGTGGGTTGTTTACTAGTTCGTGCCCAGTGTGAATGAGTTAAGAGGACTAATATGTTAAGTACAGTTGTGGCTTTGTGCCTAAATTATCACCATTGAATTTCAAGTCCAGTTTGAATAACACCTCTATAACAACTTGTATTTGTTTTGGAAAAAAACAGACACAGAAAGACAGAGAATCTAGATCCTTTGGAGAAAAAAAAGAAATTGAATTCATACCCAGAGGAACACTATTTAGCCTTACTGACGTAATCATAGTTTGACAGCTGAAGGTTCATGTTTCCAAATGACACTGACAAATTTGACTCTCTTCAGTTCAGCAGCTAATATTTTTAAATGCTAGCGTGGTTAATAGGAGACAGGTGGCAACAGATTGTAGCATATATATACATTCACCAGTGTTTACTGTCTCCCCTAGTAGTGAGTCACAGAGAATACCCTGTTGCTTATGGCACTAAAATGCTTTTCATGCCATCAGTTTTTCTGTACATCTTGAGAATAGGGACAGGCTGCACAAGACAAGTATGCCTGTCACTTGTGCCGGAGTAAGTCGAGAGTGAAGGAGTCATATCACTCTGGGGAGTCTATAATTAGCAAGGTCCAAAACATCCTGGTCACATGGGTCTAGCTGAACACAGTTGACAGAGTTGCCTCTGCCTGCCTGAGGAAAAAAGGATATCTTCAGGTTTTTCTTTAAGAGCTGTGACTGTGGTAAGTTTTGTTTTTTAAGTTCTTACTTAAATACTTTTACATAACTGCAGTTGTTGATGTGCTATGCGACAAAACTTTTAAAACAAAAACATGTAAACAATTTGAAAAATTAGTTTCAGACATACGTGGAGTGATAATGGTTGACTGGAGGGTGACTGAATGTTTTTAGCTACATGATGTTTGTGTGTTCTTGAGAGATAACTGAGCAGTATTTTTGTAAAAAAAATGAGTAGTATTTTTATGCACATAAGTATCAAATAGGTCTTTTTGAGGAAAGGGAATAACAATAGCCTTTTGTTTTGTTTTGTGTTTGTGCCTAAATAACAAGTGTGGTACTTTTAAAAAGAAAGACAATACACATCAAGACTGCATGTATGTTTTTTTTATATAAAACACCATGGCTTGAATATGTTTTTTTTTCTGGATTACCATCCAGGTCAACAGGAATGTGGTACAGTGAGGAAATGTTTGAATGTTAACTAAATTGTATTTATGGCATTCAGTAATGAAATGTGTTATGTTTTTACCATAAGATCAATCAAGAATGGCAGAGTCATAACAGCTAACAAGTTACACGCCCCACATGCAGGAGAAGAAGGCCCAGTACCTGAAGGTGCAACACTCACACTCAGAAATCAGCCACAGCTTCATTGTCAGTTGGACGTCTGAAAAATAGAGTGACAGGCTTTTTTTATTGTCACTGCTGACAAGCCCCTCACCTAGTGGGCCCTGTATGGTTTTCATCGTAGATATCCTCCGTACCACGTTTTAAACATACCACGTGCTTCTGTGAGAGGAAAATCATGGAGAATGGAAGTTTTGAAATGTGTAGCCACAGTTGGATGAGAACGCTTGGATTTCGCACAAATGCCAGGAGAGCTGCCCGGGATAGGCAGCAGGAGGTGAACTTGAAGGGAAAAAATGCTGTCCCCAAACAGCCAAATATAATTAGTGCGGGAGTCCATTTGGAAATATTTAAAAAAGAAACAAATGACCCACTTGCTCGGCTGATGAACCTTGCTGCATCACACCATGAAAATGAGGAGAAATGCTCATGGGAATGGTATCTGTCTTGGAAGAGCACCAAACCAGCACCACCAACTTCCAAAACTGAGGATGAAAATGAGGAAAGTGAGGGTGAGGAAGAAGATGAAGAAAGTGAGGATGAGGAAGAAGATGAAGAAAGTGAGGATGACAATGGTAAAAGTAAGGAAGAGGTAAAAAATGAGGACACTGAGAAGGAAAGTGGCGAGGAGGAAATTGAGGATGAAAATAAGGACAGTGATGATGAGGAAAGTGACGATGAGGAAAGTGACAATGAGGAAAGTAAGGATGAGAAAAGTGATGAGGAAATTAAGAATGAGGAAAGTAAGCATGAGAAAAGTGACAGTGAGGAAAGTGACGATGAGGGAAGTAAGGATGAGGAAAGTAAGGATGAAAAAAGTGACGAGGAAAGTAAGCATGAGAAAAGTGACAGTGAGGAAAGTGACAATGAGGAAAGTAAGCATGACAAAAGTGACGGTGAGGAAAGTGACGATGAGGGAAGTAAGGATGAGGAAAGTAAGGATGAGAAAAGTGATGAGGAAATTAAGGATGAGGAAAGTAAGCATGAGAAAAGTGACGATGAGGAAAGTAAGTGTGAGGAAAGTAAGCATGAGAAAAGTCACGATGAGGAAAGCGAGTATGAGGACTGCAATGATGAGGAAGAGGATGAGGAAAGCGAGGATGAGGAAGAGGATGACGAAAGCGAGGATGAGAAAGAGGGTGAGGACGAGGGCGTTAAACAGGAAAAAAATGATAGTGAGGAAGAGCAGAGGGAGGATGAGGGAGAGGATGAGGAGACTGAGGATGAAAATGAAGAAATTGAGGATAAGGTAGAGGATAAAGTTATTGACATTGTTATTGATAAGGAAAGTGAGGATGAGGATGAGGAAACTGAGGATGAAAATGAAGAAATTGAGGATAAGGTAGAGGATAAAGTTATTGACATTGTTATTGATAAGGAAAGTGAGGATGAGGATGAGGAAACTGAGGATGAAAATACGGAAAGTGGGGATGTTGAAGGGGATGAAAATGACAAAAGTGAGGATGAGGAAATGTATCAACTGAGCATCGAAGAAACAAAGTGGGGGGAATCTTGGAAGTATTTCAGTGCTCAGTTTCATTCTGTGGTAGAGTCCCCTACAAAACCTTCAATGCTTATTGAATGGGCTGAAGCTTGGAGGATCTCAAAACCACCTGAGTATGAGCCTTCAGAAACCACAGGTGATGAAATAGAGGATGAACCACTAGACCCGTACGTTCATGGAGAGATAGTACCTGTATGCAGGGTAGAAAAATGCAACTTCTGGGGTGCCAACATACGTGAAGGAGACACCCCACTGCCTGAATGGGATAACTCTTGGAAGGCTGCTAAAAACGCGATTGTTATTGAAACTGTAAAGGCCAGAATGGAAGCAAAACTCGAGGAGGAGAAAGAGGAAGATGAGGAAATGGACTGTGAAAGTGAACCTGATGAACTGCCTAAAAGGCTCAAGCCCAAAGATAAATCAAAAATGATAAAAAAGCGATTGACTGGTCTGTTTGCAAATAATTTTTCTCAGCAGTGGAATGAGGCTTGGAAATCTCCCCAATCTCAACCTAAGGAAGATCACTGGGCAAAGCAGGATAGTACTGCTGTGCAGAATGAGCTGATAATCCCCCAACCCCATTTGAATAATACTTGTCTGGAAGACTGGGAAGACTCATGGAAATGCTCTAGATTTCAACCGAAGTTTGGCAAGCCCTCAGCCACCGAGTGGAAAGATTCAAGTTTTTTCGGCTATGAGCTCAAAGGAAGCAGAGAAGAACGAGCGAGTGAGGTAGGCACAAACAAATATCAGGACAAATTCAACAAATTTGAAGTATTCTCTCTTCCGGAAAGGGGCACAAGAGCAGAGATACTAGATTTCAGTGATACAGATGAGTATGATTCAGAAACAGAAGAAGAAGAGTCAGAAGAAGAGTCAGAAGAAGAGTCAGAAGAAGAAACACCTGTGTCTGGTTGGACTAAGGCCTGGCAATTCACAAATGGCACAATGCAACAGGATAGCAGTGTTTGGGATCAAGGCTGGTCCTCCATTGAAGATATTACACAAGATAGATGGATAACACAACATCAGAATGAAGAGGCTCCTAACCATGATTCAACTGAATATGGAGAATGGAGGGACTCTTGGAGGTCCATAAAGGGACAGCAACTTTTAAAAGGTGCAACTGCTGCACAACCTATTCAGTTAGCTCAGCAACACCAGCAGAACAGAGAAACATCTACAACGGGATGGGAGGACTCCTGGAGGACTTCAAGCACCCAGTTCAGGCAGAATGTCCATGACAAACCCTCTAAGGCAAAGTGGTCAAATTTATGGGGCGTCTTTGGATCCAAGTGTAAAGAGCATCCAGCAAAACCAATATGTCTTACAGAGGCTATGGAAATCATGCCTGAGAAACCCCTACCAAAAGTGGGGCTTTCAAACAGATCCTTCAAAAGTGATATGTTGACGGACAGAGTTCCTCCATCAGAATGGATGGAATCATGGAGAGTAGCAAAACTCCAGGAACATCACAAATTCCAACCATTTGTTTTTAAAAGTAAATTACACTTGTTTGCGCCGCTTCTTGATATGGAAGAGGTTCCACCCTGGGCCAGAACTTGGAAGTTCATCAATCTTCTCCCCCGTCAAAAGAAGCCATTCTGGGATGTTGAGTTTGAAACCTTTGATGTGGATAAATGGCCCCCCTTTCCTAAATATGTTCCCCTCCCAGAAGCTGCAGAGTCAGAATGGAGTCTGTCGTGGAGGATTTGTGCCCCTCAGCCTCTAGAGTGGGATGACACACCAAAAGTATTCCATCATGAAGATAAAGTGCTGTGGACAAAGAACAGTTGCAACTATCACCTCTGCTCTCGCCTCAACTCTGAGATCCCCTCACGGGAATTGTGGGACAGATCTTGGCGATTCATGAAGTTAGAAAGTAAACAGGTGCCACAGAACGATGAATCAGACACTTCCAACGAGGCAGAGAAACTACTTATATTACGAAAAATAGAAAAAGAAAAGTGGCAGTTGCTTACCAATCTGGAGGAGAGTAAGCCATTTCCCCCGATGTGGGCAAAATGTGTAAAATTATCAAAGCTCCGATACTGGCGGGTCACAAATTTGATTCAGACGCCGCCATCACCAACGCCTCAGCAAAAGCCTCAACCTCAACCTCAGACAGGTGGCAGGGGTGGCTGTGTAGGCACCCCTACCACAGGGCGCAGGGTGGGCCGATTGGTATCCCCATTTTTAAATAACGTTCCTAAATTCCCCCTTAAAATGTCGTAAGTGTCCCTGTAAAAGAAAAAATTGGAATACAATACCCCACCTTGCCCCCCACATGAAACCTAATGTTTTCTTTGGATATGGAAAAGCTTGCTAACATGAAGTACATCCAAGCCACTCTGGCATGATAGTGTTGCAATAGATGAACTTTCCAGCAGTAACAAGTGATCCACCCAATGGATAAAACAAGGTCATTGCTTGTGTGAAAATATAAGAAAGTTTCCTTCAGATGAGAAAATGCAATGTGGTGCCATAAAGGTGGCTTGAGACAAAATTTAAGCTAGTTTTAAAAACAAGACATGGTATCATACAGTGTTCCCTACAACATTCTTCTAGAGTAGACTTTACCAAAGTTGGCACAGTGATGAATTTGGTGACAGGCAAAGCACACTGTATTGTCACTAATGATTGTGTGTGTGTTCTTGCAATGGACCAATAAGTTAGATTAATATCTAGGAAGCATTGATCTCATTTGCACTGTTCCTGTTTTTACCCCTTTTTTCAAGTTTTCAATGTGCCCTTTAGTCACAGATGTTGTTATTAATTGGCATGTATAGCCATGGATAATAATGATATAGTCCCAGTTCTATTTATTTGTTATCCCAACCATGATGACTTGGAGTCGTAGAATATATTGATAAAAAATGAAAGCACAGGGCTTGTTGTTGTTCCCAACTAGTGGTTACGCATTCATGGTTGACTGATAGATCCTGTGAAGCTACAACATAGGTAAATACTCCATATATTATGACTAAATACTACAATTTAGCACTCTAAATACTACACATCAATACAATACACATTATATGCACCACACCAGCCACTGCAGAAGCCAGAGGGAATGCTGTCCCCTGAATCTCTCTACACCTGAACTCTTACCATCACCCACCAAAGTGCACTATTCAGTTGGGACAACGTATGAACTCCCTCTGTGTCCTGCTTCAGCCTTGGATATTGTCCGATCACCAGCATCAATGTGTCCCAAACAAAAAGGCATGCCCATAGCAGGTCTTGCAGTGACCTAAACATCAGGGCCGCCCTGCCAGTCATCGACAACAATAACAACAGTGAGGCGTACATTGGTGAGCTCCTGTTAGTCTTTGGCAACCACTGGGGACTAGCTTTTCCTCACAGCCTCAGACTTTTTTTACCACTGCTGCTAGCAACAGTAACCGCCAGCGCTAATCACTATTGACTGAATCATCAGAGGACAGACTAAGAACTGGAGTTAAGGTCTGTGATATTTCATACAAACTTCTAATACAGCTAGCTAAATTTCAGTCAACCATAAAGCTAGTTGTGCATGAGGGGAACAATTGATGTCTCTCAAAGGGAATCTAAGATGCTGAAGTTATGTGCAAGTTCTGTGTAATGTCATAATGAACTTCCTTGATTATTCAGTGTTGGCAGGGTTGCTACTTTACAGAAAGGATGGTCTTTATTCAAGTTGTGTGGGTTCTACAATGTTGTGTTCTCCTTGACTTGTGTGGACGACTATCCCCAGAATTATGATTAGACAGCAGTCTGTTCCTTTTTTCATGTCAAAGTAAATACATGTCATCCCTGATTTAGTTACACTTACAATGGGCTGTCAACATATCTTATGTGCATTTTTTTATTTTAAGATAGGTTATCAAAGAATCCAGTCATTTTTTGAGGTTGTCTGTCATGCTTAGTAAGAAATTTAAAACTGGGATAGCTTTGTGTTCGGTACAAGAATTGTTGAAATGCCTGTTAATGTGTCAATCTTGAATTATTAGAGTAATTTAGGTAATGTCATGTGTCTTACATTATATGTATATGTTATATGTATATGTTGTATGATATTGATGTGTTTTCTTTATGTATATGTTTTGACATCTTTAATTGAGATAGAGGGTGCTGTATGGTTGCACAAGAGGCAGTCAAGTGAACTCGCTGTTCTTACTAATCTCATTTAAAATACTTAGAAATTATATATTTCTCTGCTATGCACTTTTTCCCCACAAAAATAGAACTGAGCCAACAAATGTAAATATATAAGACTGTGAACATTATTTGGTTTACTGATGTTTCTACAAAACTCCCAAAAACTCAGGAAAGCCTCTGAGAGCCAATGACTCACTTGTTTCACATTTTTGTTCTTGTTGAGGTTTTAATGCATTTTTACAGTGACATCCATACCATTTTTCATTATTTTTATTGTTTAATTAATCTTTTGGAGTAGTGCAGCGAATTACATACAGACAGGCTATTACAAATTGCCAGACGAACAGCAGACTTCAATATGTTTAACATCACTGTATGTGCTATTTCTCTCTCTCTCTCTCTCTCTCTCCTCACTTGTTTTTTTGTATCAGTGGTGCACCTTAGAGCATCATGATGTTTACAGTTATAACTCTCAAAATACTGTGATAAGTGAAAAACACAAGGATTGCTCCTTGTAGGAAAAGTATTCAATTTACTTCATAAACTTACTAATTGCTATTGTCAATTATTTTCAATTTTGCTGTGACATGACTTCTTCAGTGACACTAAAAAAATGAGCACTTAACCAAAGATGGCTCATTTTTACATTTCTCTACAAGGCAGGCAATGACTATCTAGTCTTGGGTCTTACAGTCTAACATTGGTCACATAATGTCTGTTAAGGTGATGATGAGGTGCAGGAGGACACAAAAGGCACGGTGCTTAAAAATATCAATTTACCTCAAGGGCAGTTACTTCTGCTAATGCAATGGGTCTACTGTGCATGTGTTATGGACAGGAAAGTTTTACGGTTTCTGAAAAGGAGGAGTAACTGGCAATAAGCAGGCCAAGAGGGAGCCCTCCTTTGTGATGATGGTGGCAGGGAGGATGAAATTCTTATAAATATCATGGACATGTTAGTGAATGATTTTCAGGATGTTAAAAAGTCAAAATAACAGCATGAATCACTGTAACTCCTTGAGGGCCAAACTTTGTGTAATGGATGGTGTATTGAGGTCTTAATAGCTTAGGTGAACTATTCCACCAACTTGTCATACCTCAGAGCCAGAGAGCTTGGTGTACTTGATGGTGGGCCACATGGGCACAAAGCTGACCTAAACTGGTCAGATAGGGGGGTTTGTTGACAGAAAGGAAGTCATATATTGTGATAAAGTGTTAGGCATGCAAGAGGTATGTAAAGTAAAACTCAAAATGTAAATAATTGAAATAGTTGACAGTTACAAGATCAGACACGATTGAGCTAACGTGCAAGGATTTTCTGTTGTTAGAGTCTAACTCAAAGGATGCTATTTATGTGTAAGTGATAATTGATCATTTTACTGAGTATGCTCAAGCGTCTCCCACTAGGTGTTAAGCAGCTGGAACAGTTGTCATGGTGTTGTAAGAGAACATTACACATCACCATTGTTTTCCTCACCAGTCACAGAGTAATTAGGCAGCTGTTGAGCCTGGGATTGTGGTGGAATGTGCTTGGGATCTTGGGCTATATATCACTTCACAACATTAAAGCCAGTAGAGATCTTGAATTGAACATTTGATCTTTTGGGGACATTCGAAGATCTAAAAGAGGAATAAAGAAAATATGTGAACCTATTTAATGTGTACAATTGTACAAGAATGATTGTACCGGGCTGACACGTTCTGCCTGACTGGTAGCCATGTCTCCTAATTATTTTTTGTTTTGGCATGAGTCTTTTAGGCGATGCCTTAAAAATATTCACATTATGTTCAAAAGCTGAAAAAAGTAAGTGAGGGTTAAGCTGCGGATAATATTGCCTCAAAAAATGGAGAGAATTGTCAGCTTCTAAACAAAAGGCTTTGTCAAGCTGAAGTTACTCCACTGCTATTAGAGATAAAGTCCTTGTGTGCAACCCGATTCTCAGACTGCAGTGCAGAATCTCCTGATTGATGCCTGACTAATGCGCACATAGTAGGGAAACAGCCAGACATTGACATTCTTTTTTATATCACTCTAGATGGGAGGGGTGGTAGTGATACAGTTTTGCATTGGAGATGTGCTGGTTGTCTCAGAGCTTTTTGCCTGTTATTTCAGAGAACTTTGATGATGTTGAAACAGGGCAGATTCCAGCTTTATTGCGAGTGGCTGGAGGTAGTTTTGAGTGTTCATCAGCAGTAGGCTTGAAGGGAAAGGAGTGCACATTATATATTGGATTACAGATATGATATAACATTCTACACTAACTATTTATTCAATGTTCTTTTATTTATTTAGTCTGTCTTATATATGTATCTATTTATTTACTTATGTATCCATCTACCCATCCATCCATTTATTTATTACAATCCACAGATCTGGACTTATTCATTTCCCCCTACCTTAGCACAGTAGAGTCACACTTTGTCAGACTGATTCAAATTTACATCTTAGTAATAATTGGTTAATCTTTGTAAATTGCATACTTGAATTTAATATTGTCCAAATCTGTTTACCATTACATGTTTCTTATGTCATTCATGAACATCTCAATAAAAAAAATTGTGATGAATTTTTACAAATGACTTTACTACTGGTCATGTATTAAATAGTTTGCACATGTAGATTAGTGCAACAGAATACTTAAGGACCTAACCCTGCCAAATCTAACCCTTCCTCTTTGTGTGGAGATAGAAATATAGGCAACACCATCAGCAACACATGCACCCTGAGGTAGATATGATGAGCCAATGAGGGAAAAGATAAATTGCAGGGGTCTTCTGACAGCATGCATGATTGCTCCACTGACCACCAGATGGCTGTCCAGAAAGCTAGAATGACTACATGTCATAAACTGTACAGGTCTAGGGTGTTAATGACACTATTAATATAGAATTATTTATTAATGTAAAATTTCACTAATTATACATTTCATAACACCTTCTACTGGTTGCGCATCCTCTGAACATTCCAGTCATGGTTGTTAATAAATTATTTTATGACAGAAACTTGTGGAATAAGATCATCAACATCAACTTCAGCAGCAGGTTGTCACCTATGTTGCAGTGATTTCATTACAACTGCAGTTGCCATAAAGCACAGCATGGTACTGCAATTTGTTATTACAACTTTTCTGTAAGAAGACAGAAAAATATTGTATACAATCTGTAAAGATGTGTGTATTGTATTTATGTATGTATTTACTATTGCAGTAGTATCACAGAAACTGTTATTTACAATAAAACTGCAATACTACACCATGCATTTTTACACTTTTTACACCAGTTGTGAATCAGCCAATGTCCTATCCTTTACAATGCATGGCATTTACCCCTAAGGAGCCTTACATGTTCAACCCCCAGCATAAGATGCACTGAACCAAGCAGGTTCATAATGGGAAAGAACCTGGTGAGCTTAATAGCTCATGGCGGACTTACCCTGAGGAGCATTGTAAGGATTGAACAACTGAACAATGAAACTTGTTCAATGAAAAAAAAAACAATGAAAAGTGTATGAATTCTGCAACATACAACTAAAGATGTGGTACAGTAAAATGTGTGGTACAGTAAGCATTTATATGTATTGTAAATATGAAAAACACTAAAAGTTTGAATTTTAAATGTTCATGTCCACTTTTTGATATTTGAACTGTTAAATGTTATTTAAACCGATTTTACAAATGTGTCAGTCCATTATTAGATTTGAGACACTGGCACAACACCTGCCATGACAAAGAAGAGGCTCAACCCTTTGAGGAGTGAATTATTTTTCCCTGTTCTAGAATGTCACATGTACATTCCATAGTACTTATAAAACGTAATGTTAGAGTATTTGTTAAATCACAGTGGGAACTCTCAATTTCTCAAATATTTCAATCACACATGTGTGACTGCACTTGTCAAAGGCTTAAATATAAACCAGTGGTACACAGTGACTGTTTTATGCCCTATACAGTGTCATACAATGCTGTACACCAGTGGTTCTCAAACTATTTCTATCGTTTTTCACTTTAGATATTGGGGAATTTTGTAGCCCCACCTGCCCCCTATTGGATCTATATTGTTAAGAAAGACATTACTAAATACATTGGCAAAAAAAAGACAAATTTCCTCCTGTTTTCCGCAACCCACCTGTCATTTCTCCATTCCCCGCTAGTAAGGCCCACCCCACACTTTCAAGAATCAAGGGTGTACATTATCTGTTGTGTCCTCATTCTCCCCAAATCTCACTGAAAGAGGGCAGGTTTATATATCTGTTTAAGTAGTTTGTGGCATTGGATTGACTTTTCAAACTTCATCAGGCTTTTACTTACCAAAAGAAGGTCGGATTTTGTTTAAGCACAAAATCAAACCAGGCAACTGAGTTTCTTGTACTTGTGCCTGTCAGCAAGTATTTGCAAAGTGTCTTTGCTCTCAAAGTCTAAAATCCAGAGAGGAATGGGCGATCAAACTCTGTAATAAGGTCTGGGTAAAGGGTAAAGTAGTGATGTGTGGTCTTGAAACTGTCAGAGAAAAACGTCACACTCCTACAGTAAATCTACTCGTTGAAGAACACTCTCGAATATATGCCACGTACTCACTCTTGCTCAGCATTTCTGGTATGCAGTTTAGTTCTACCACTTGTCTGAGAGGTAAAACAAGCTGCCACTTTGCTAATGGCTGGTAACCCTGTCTCCTACTATAAATAGTAGCAGTCTGAGCAGACACTATAGTTGTCTACAGCCTGAACACAAAGCTTTTGGTTCTCAGAGTAAATCTCAGGTCGTTCATAATTTTCTGAGAATTAAAACTAATTCACACAATGGTGGAACTCACAAAAGTAATGCATGCTGTCTCTTATGCAGTACCTACACTCTTAGGAAAGAAGGAACAGAATTATACTTTTACTTGTCACATCGACACACTAAGGCACAGTTTTTGTAGTACCCCTACTGTCCCATTATTTCTGAGAGTGTAGGGGTACAAATCTGTATCTTAAGATACAGTCAGCGTTAATGTACTCCCAAAGGGTGTACCTTATGTGTACCTATTTATCTCTGGGGAAGGTACAAACTAGTTGTAAAACAGACTTTCTCCTTGCATAAGCACAGTAAAGTCACATTTTCTCAGAGTGATTGAAATTTACATCTTAGTAATAATTGCTACATTTTTGTAAATTGAATACTTGAATTTAACATTGCCCAAATCCCTTGCCCTTATGTCATTCTACACCTGCAGTGGTTAAAAGGTACAGTGATGTGCCTTTGAGGGTACTGCTGGTGTGACAAGTAAACGTACAATTCTGTACCTTCCTTTCTGAGAGTGTACAGAAATATGCAGTCGTGTGATTCTAGACTGTCACCTGTGATGTCACACAAAGGACCTTTCAATCAGTGCTATAAAATATGAGCTGGTCCAAAGTATTTGGATGCTGTTCGTTTGGCTGAAGGTGCTGCATGTAGTGTTAAGCCTACAGTTAGGCAGGTTAGAGACAAGTTCAGATACACTTTGTGTGTGTGTGTGTGTGTATATGTGTGTGTGTGTGCACGCGCTTTCCCTAGCTGAACCCAAGGGATTTATAACCTCAAAGGAATCCTGGTGGATGGCCAAGTCTGTTTGGCCAGTTTGACATGAAGTGTTTTTTTTTTTTTAAACCAAAGTTTTTTTCTTACGTCAGTCTTACCTGCGCAGCTGGAAATGAGCCATTTTTGCCTTTTCATGAATCCATCAGTCGTGACCTCGACTACCTTTAAAATAAACCATGGATGGTCTGTTTAATTGATACATGTGAAGTTAAATACTCTTTTTCCTGACTTATCAGTTTCTAGAAGATGTACAGACTCCCTAGTGGGAACTGCACATGAAAGCTCTCTCTCTCTCTCTCTCTCTCTCTCTCTCTCTCTCTCTCTCTCTCTCTCTCTCTAAGCTGTGTTTAGAGACCCTATTGTGAGCTGTCAGCAAATCATTCCTTGTAAGTATATGAATTATTTTTTCAATTCTTGTCTGTGGTCGCTTCACTAAAGCAAGCTTTTCATTGAGTTTTGCAAGAAAATATATATATTTTTGAAATTCCTCAGCTGAACATTGAAAAGTGTATATGTACAAGTACAAAATGGTCAAGATTCTAATAAATATTGATTCATCCACAGGAACATCTTGCTGAAGGTCCCACATCCTAATCTCTCACTTTCAGGCATGATAAGAGACACTGCATTTTAACTGGTCACTCAGAGTTTTCATGACACACTTAAAAGAGTAACCTCACCCTAAAATATGTTTTTTTTTTTAAAACTGTTAACTAAGTAAAATGGCTGATATGTGAAGAAACACACAATCACTGCCATTAATGTGAACATCAAACACTTTTAAAGTTAAAAAAGGACATGGCATTTGTGGCATTTTAGACTTAAAAATAGCTCTCTGCTCTCTCCACAGCTTCGAATGCACCACAGCATATGGTGATAATTCCTGACAACACTGTGTGGTGATAGTACACAGCAAAAGGGATACGCAAATAAGGTGTTATACCTACAGTACGTCTAATCATAGGTGGGCAGACCTCCTTCCCCACCTTACCAGTAGTGCATTACGCTAGATACCTGTGCCTCCAACATTCCTGTTCTTTTCTCACCCTCTCCTCTTAAGCCATTAAGCCTCCCCAACCATTTTAGAAACTTTTTTCAAGAACAGGAAGAGTGTGTGGTCAGGGAGAGCAATTAGTCAGTCCTTAAGGTTTTCCCACAGTTGCAAGGACAGCAGATCTGTAGTGCTCACTAAATATAAGTCTTCAAAAACACTATCAAGTTTCAACATTGATTTATGCAAATGTCACAAACACTGCAACGGTTGACTTTTGTCTTGCAGTAAAGTACACCGCACCTAAATTCTAAATAAGGTACATGTGTGCAATGCCAAATACTGAAAATTCTGCAAATACAACTTTTCTATTGAAGGATAAACATGTTGAAAAGGTGCATCTTGGAATAGTTCAATACATTCTGAACCCACTGTATGGTAAGCTGGTGAAGGCCAGAGGTCGTCAATGACCCCCTGGCTGATGGAAACACAGGTTATGGAGTTGTCTTGCTTATTAAACTGGGCCATGTTGAAAGGTCCTCTGTAATGGTTATTTTGCTATCTCTTTTAGGAGGGGGTGGAGGGTTATCATCAAACAACTTTACGGTACCCACTGCAGTCATTAAAAGGACCCCCATGGAGCCACAGACCCCAGGTTAAAAATCTTTAGTCTAGGCTGTACAGTACTAACACCTGCTATTAATGGAGATATTTCCTGTCATATACACAATATGGACACGGTGTGTCACTCTCCAGCAGCCCACTAACCCTGGCTAATTTGACAGCTAGCACTAAATTAGAAACATCACACTTCAAATTTAAGAGTTAATTTAAAATGTCAGGTATATTCAATAATGAATAATTATGTAAATAACAATTAGGCAATATCTATTTAGCCAGAAATTTTGGTGATGTTAAACTTAGTTACCTATCATCTTAGCCATTCTATCTGTAAAGGGTGGACACATTTTTTTGAAGTAGCATACACATTTGATGTCTTCTCTCTAACAACCCTTTTGTAACCTGACTCTTGAAGGTTACTGTTAGATGCAATTTGCTGAGCAATCTTTTTGATACATTTAGTGAATATATTTCTTCATGAGCATGCAAAAAATCTGGTATTTGCGCACAGCTTTGGCACCACATGGGAAGCAAACCCAGTGGACCAGATGCTCCAGCAGCCAGTCAACAGTGAGGGGTTTGGGAAAGGGGAGATTCATACCCGTGCACAGAGGAAGGTAGAGGGGAGATGGGAAGAGGGTGATAGGAAGGCTACAGGAAATCTGACACCAATGACGGACAACCTAGCTCCAGAAGAAGCTACAATCTAGTTCCACGTGTTTGTTTTAGCCATGCAGTAAATCAGCTCATTCGAATTAGCGTGGCTTATTAACCAGGTAGAGTAGTTAAATGTTCAAAATCACATGTATTAGGATGCACATGCTTATTTGGAATATGCGATACTAGATTGTAGCCTCTGAATCCAGGTTGTCTGTCACTGAATAGCACATTCTAACCTTATGTGCAGATGCTGGGCTCCACACATGATCAACAAGGATATTGGAGAGGCCTCTGAGACATGACAGTATTGTAGAGTAATGTTAATGTGCTTCTGTCTTCATTTGACAGGTGCTATAACATGAGGGCTGTGTTAGCCAATGAGCCAACCAGGACCAGGGGCCAGAGGGCAACAGGGCAAGAGGGGCCACAGCAGGAGCATGAAAAGTAAAACCATGTACAGCTACAGTACTTGGCTCAGTGGATCAAGTGTTCCAGAGAGGGCAATGAGTTCATGCAAGCAGGCAACTCCAAAACAGAACACGGGTTGAGTGGAGTGGGTTGGGTTTGGTTAGGGTTGGTTTGTCCTTTTTGCTAATATTTGTGATAGATCACAAAATGCCAACACAAGGAGATGCTTTGCCAGGCTTCGCAACATTAATTGGGTGGAGTGGTGTGGTGTTGCTGCCTGGTAACCAGTCAACCCAAGTTAAACTTGCACCATTGTGTCATGACCTATATATAGAAGTTTTGGCTAAATATCTACTGCATTAACCTTTTGCTTACCCACAGTCTGGCTAATGTAAGATCCTTGCTGTGATGTTTTTGCTAAGTGTGGCTGTGCATAAAATATTTGCAAAGGATTTTGCACTCAAAACAACCTTATAAAACTGTTAGCACAGAATCATAATTTGGAGGTACATAATTCAAAATATTATGCCAGAAACTTTCAGCTCCCTGAGCTTAGTTACAAACCTTGTTGGTCAGTTAATGTAGTTATAAAACGACTCGAAACAACCAACATTTGTTTTTCACTGTTGTGTTTTAGATATTGTTTTGGATGCAAATATTTCATGGTTGTTTTACATTGTAAAGTTTGTGTTTGGATTCTGCCTAGTAGTTTTATGCAGTGATGAATTCATTCCGGTATGGCCCAATATACTGCCTGCCACCATACCACTAAAAGAATACCGGAAAAAGTCCCCCCTCTTCCCCCACACAGTATTGTCACCCCTGCTTTTATGTGGCTATGTTTATCTATGAACTCAAGGGGATACTGAGATACTGGGGGGGAAGGGGTGTGTTTGTTTGGACACCGAGTTCAGATATAAACAGTGAGTCTACTTCATCAGCATCCCTAACATCCCCTTTTGGGGGGTGAAATTAGGAGTTGTCACACATGGAGCCTCAGGTAGTGTTATGGAATGAGAAAGTAATTGATTAATTAATCCAGTAAATGAGGAGTGCATTTAACATGGTGGAAGTGGAGACAACATCTGTTAACTTGACAGATAGGGAATCACGAAAAAGTGGGTCTGCAGGAAGAGGATATTTCAAGCCTTGATAGAGGAGCTGAAATAAGCACAGACTTTCCTTGTGAAAGTGCCCCCTCACATAAAGGAATGCCGGATAAAACATGCTTTAGTCACTGATGCAGGCAGTGTTGCAGGGATGGCCCAAGGACAAATCTAAAGTCAAGGAAGATAGGAGGCTGTTTTTCTCTCGAGTGTGCAGTATGATGTAATATTCTGAGGTGTGAGAGTCTCAGACATGAAATCATGGAGAAGTTTGAGAACTCAAATCAGAGAGGAGAGTCATGCGGCACATTTAGGCACTGAAAACTGAGAAGAGCAAGGGAATGTGTGTACCGGTCTGGTGCACATAAACATCTAAAAAAATACATTGGAATGTGTGTGCAATATATGCATAAGTGGACGTGCAACAACACTGGAAGCCAATGTATAATATCCTATTAAAACTTTAACGGCTGAGGTAATTATTGACCTCTTCATTTTTCACTAGGATTATTTGGTAACAGCTTACTACTTTTGTAATTTTTGGAAGTTGATGATCTACTGAACACTAGATCTACTATTGCTGTGTACTGTTCACTTTGCATTATAGAATTTTAGATGTGGTCATTTCATACAAAATCCGTACAGCAGTTTACAACAATACAGCTTACAGCAGCTTCAGATATTTCTGTCAGTTCATACACTTAGTATTCCTCATAGTTTCTTGTGCAGGCCCTGATTCTTTCAAAGCTTAATCATTGCAATGGATTCTAAATAGGCCTCCCTGCATGTGTTGTGAGTCTGCTGCAAATAATTTAGAATGTAACAACAGTCCAGTGTATTTTTAATCAATCAAAACAGACACATGTAACTCATTATAGATTTTACTGGTTTCCTGTTGCAGCTAGGATTAACTTTGAATAACTCACACTTAATTATATAAAAGTTATAGAACCAGATTGGCACCACCCTCCTTTAAAATGATGGTTAGCTCTATTTCAACTCTTATTTGTTTGCAATCATAGCTTCAAAAACTGTTTACCATGCACAGGAGATATACTACAAAGATGGTTAGGTGATAAACCGGGTTTATGTAACCCAGATGTAGTGGTAAACCTTAAAGAAAAAGAGCACATTGCCATTGGTTTAGTTTAAAGAGCTGCTGGTTTTTCTACTAACAGGTTTACCTCTAGGTTAACTAAACCAGGTTTACTTAACCAGTTTGATTATTTCTAAACTGATTTTCTCTTAAAGATTTCAGAGAGCCCTTTCTGTCCTGTTCTGAAGGGTTCAAGTCTGGTAATTGAATGGGCTTTCATTGTAGCATTGTGATCTCGTTATGCCACCTCATTTTTTTCCCATCCTGAGAATAGGCATTGACATCTGAAGACAAGCACGCCTGTTGCTTGTGCCACAGCAAGACGAGTGTGAAGGTTTTGTATCACTCTTACAGTCTATAATTAGCATGGGCCACAGCATATATAGGGGTTGTTTCTGTTTGTCGGTGGCAACAGGCTATCCTCCGGTTTATCCTAAGAGCTGTGGCTGGTGAGTTTAGCATCTACCTTTCAGATAAAGCTTTAAAGGAAATGCATTTGTCAACAACATACCATGACACAGAAGGACTGTTTGAAATATGCATGAGACCTTTTAAGCTGTTATTTAAGCCTGACCTAATAGCATGTAGATTTCCGGCAGTGTAATGCTATGTTTGCAACCCCATGCCTCCTCACAGAAGTAAACAAAACAATGTCCAGAGGCTGTTTGTTTGAAAAGTTTTCTCATTGGGAGGCTGAAGGTCGCGAAATATCTAGGCATTTGTATCTCCATGAGTTAATATTTATGTTGCATTAAGTTGGCTGAGGCAAAGAGACCCTTTTATTTTTTATTTAGTCATTAATGTTAAGAGATAAGCTCACTGCTGAATTACTTATATAAGGTCCATATGTAAAATTACTCCACTTCTATGGAAATGGATGTAGGGTTCTGTGGTTCAAAAACTGTATTTATCAATTTCAATTCATTTCTTTTCTCATGAATTAGCACACATTGTAACGTTCATTATTTCAACCTCTAAAATTTTTAGAACTTTAAAAGACCATACCTAAAAGTGTAGGTCTAATGCCAGTGATAGCATTGCTGATCTTATAGGTACCATTTTATCTGGGACTGAGGGACCACAACAATACAGCTTTATGTGTATTTAGCTTGTTCCACCCAGATTACTCATCAAACAAAAAAAATACATATTCATATTTCTGCCACACTTTAAACCCTGCTCTACGGATCTTAATTTGAATGCATAGGAATACTGATGTTTAGTGGAAATAATTAATATTTTTCATAAACTATAAGTCTGCTCTGCAGGTAGACGTAGGATTAAGTATTCTATTGTGAGCAGAACGTAATTAAGTCTCACTGTGCAAGCATGTATGTCCAAGTAAACTGTTTTCTTTTTTCAGTAATGACTCATAATTGCTATAAGTGTCTGATAACATGGAAAGGGTACCTACAAAAATACATCTGTGATTTAACGTTATAACCATGAAGAACCTCTTAACAAATTGTCTCTTCTACAGCTTATGCAGTTTAGGTTTCACCTTGTTTTTCCTCTGTAGAAATTTACTTGAGACGTAGTTTAAAAATAGGGCCAGGGTTGTAAATTCTTGGAACTCTCTCATTTAGGTAGCCTGATGGAAATGTCATATGGGAATGGAGGGTAGCCCACTGAACCAAACAAGAATGCCACACTGAGCCGCTGTACTAACACTGTCATAAACACATTTTTTTTAATAGCCATTCGATAAGCTATGATATCCGTGTCCCCATTTAACGACATATCAAAGTCTTAACAAGACTACATCATTATAGGCTTACCCTTTGCACTGGGTGGATTATGCTATTTATTGGCACTTTTTTATTATTTAGCCATCATGGTGGTTTGTGTTATATCATTAAATATAGTGATATGTTTGTAATTTATATAAATATGTTTATCGCTAATATTAACTACATATTTATGTCACAGCAAGTATACATTTATATACCAATTTATATATATGCATTTATACTTGCTGTGATATAAATATGTCAGAAATAGGCAATAATTCCGTAAGCAACCCACACACTTTTGTTTTGTTTATTTTTTGTTGTTGTTTGTTTGTTTGTCATGTTTGACAGATTAAAACCATGTAAAAGTAGGTTAAAAGTAATTTGTTTTTAATCACATTTCTGGTCAAGAGGAATTTGATGCAAAGAGTAAGCACTGAAGTGTTGGCTTTTTGTTTTATAGGTCTATGTAACAAACTGGTTGCTCTTATGTTTTTCTTTCAGGATGAAGAAAAAGAATGGCAGAGCCATATGGGTGATAAGTGCAAGCCTCACCAGTGGCAGGAGGGGAAGGCTGCAATAACTGAAGGTGCCCCACCATATCCCAGAATCTCAGTGGGAGAAACAAGGTCACCGGAAAGCAACAACACACCAAGTGGCCTCTCTGCTGGCTGCTGGTCTCTAGAGGGGTGAGAGGGGTGACGAGTGGGGGCCAACTTGGAAGTATATCATCTGTTCCATTCCGTATCTTCTGAAACCGGATAGACTAGATCCGGAGGTCTAAAACATACCACAATGAGTCTGAAACCCACCCCAGAAAATGCAGTGGATAATAAACCACCAGACCCCAATGTTTATGGTGTGATCATGTCTGTCTGCTGGGCTGACAAACACAAATTTCGGAGTGTCCAATTCTGTGAGAAGACCACACCCATACCTGAATGGGAAGAGTCTTGGAAGGTTACTAAAAATGTGCTCATTCTAGATAGTGTAAAGGCCAGAAAGGAAGAGGAAGTCAAAAGGAAAGCAAAGGAAGATGAGGAGATGAAAGAACAAGAATGTGAACTTGATGGATTAGTTAGAAGGCTCAAGCCCAAAGATAAATCAAAAATTCTAAAAGAGCGCATGAATGGTCTATTTGCATGTCGATTTCCTCAGCAGTGGAATGAGGCTTGGAAACTCCCCAGAGCTCAGCCAAAGGAAGACCATTGGGCAAAGAATGACAATACTGCTATACAAAATGCGCCAATGATCCTCCAACCCCATTTAAAGAAAAGATGTCTGGCAGATTGGAAGGAGTCATGGAAATGCTCAAGGTTCCAACCCAGTTTTGGCTGGCCATCAACCACTGAGTGGAAAGATTCAAGTTTATTGGGTTACGAGCTCAGAACAGGCAGAGAAGATTGGATGAGGAAGGTAGGCATTGAGAAATATTGGGACCAGTCTGATGAATATGAGGTATTCTGTATTCCAAAAAGAAATATGATGGCAGATATGCTGGATTTCATGAGCACAAAAGAGAAGTATACATTTTCTCCCCAATGGAAACAGTCATATAAGTCTGCAAGATCAAAAAAAATCGCTAGTATTGAGATTGGCGAAACACCTGAGTCGGATTTGGCCAAGGCATGGAAGCTCAAAAAAGGTTCACTAAACCAGGACACAGCACCGGAAGATCTTTTGAATGTAGGCTGGTCCTTCACTGAAAATATCAAACAAGATAGATGGCTAAGGGAACATGAACTGCTGAATGAAGAGTTTCGCCACAACAGCCCAAATGGATTTAGAGAATGCAGTGGCTCCTGGGGTTCCACTAGAGGGCAGTACCAAGCCGTTTGTGCAACAGGGGCACAAACCTTAGCTCAGCTGCCTCAGCAGCAGGTCCAAAAATACTCACCTGCAGCAGGATGGGAGGACTCCTGGAGGCTTTCAAGTAGAAAGACAGACCTCCATGACAGATATTCGAAGACAGAGTGGCTAAATTCATTGGAGGTGTCTGGAATTAACGGGTGTAGGCATCCACAAAAAGAAACATGGCTTGAAGAGTTTATGGAGATCATGCCCAGGAAAGCCCTCCGTTGTGAACCAAGAGTGGGGCAGTTTATCAGATCCTCCCACACTGATGTTTTTCAGGATAGAGTTTCTCCAACAGAATGGATGGATTCTTGGAGAGTGGCAACACTCCAGGAACACCATAACAGATTCACTTTCAAAAGTAAAATCCACTTGTTTGCTCCTATTCTTGAGGCAGAAGAAGTTCCTCCCTGGGCCAGAACCTGGAAGTTCATCAATCTTCTCCCACATCAGGACAAGCCACTCTGGGATGTTGGTTGGGAAACCTTTGATGTGGACAAATGGCCTCCCTTCCCTGAATGTGTTCCCCTCTCAGACACTGCACAATCAGAATGGAGCATGTCATGGAAGATCTGTGGCCCTCCGCCTTTGGAGTATGATGACAATGGTCACCACTATTCCTGTCACAACTCAGAGTCCTTCTCGCATAAATTATGTGGAAGCCCATGCAGTGTCATGACATTTAACACCACATCCATGCAGTTAGATAGCTCTGTCATTATTCAGAAAATAAATACAACAAGGTCCCACCTTTACTCTGAAATACAGGAAACCACACCATTTCCTGCAAAGTGGGCAAAATCTGCCAAATTAGCCAAAACTCAAAAATGGAAAATGGGAGGTTCTTCCACAACAACTGAAGTCACAGAGGAGGCTGAGAACAAATCATTTAAGTTGAATGATTCGGGGACACTTGCAGATGATTCAGTGAGCACCCAGGTGAGAGAAGCACCTTGGTCCGACTGGGTAAACTCCTGGAGGTTCCGTCTGCCATCTTATTCTCCAGAAAAGAAAGAACCCTCATGTAAGTACATTTTGAAAGTGTCTAATATCTTGATGAATATGGGTTTTATTTATTTGCACTTGAAACTGACCAAAGAGAATGTCCTTCATATCATACCGTCGTAAAGGTAATTGGTCTAACTAATTTTAATCATGAACACTCTATACGAGATCTTTAGTTTAGATGGTAGATGCTGATTAAAGCATGTCACTAAATAAATCTGTGAGGTCCTGCTGATATTAGCTGATAAAACACACAATACAGTTCCTACATTTTCGAATAATAAGACATTGTCCATGTGTGTTGGCCATTAAACCTTTTTTCAGCGAGTGAAACTGTGCTGTAATAAAGAAAATAAACAGATTGGTTGTGCTGTTTTCTTTTGCATTTTTTTTTAAATTAAGACACAAGTATTTATGTGGCAAAAGTCCCAGGCTTTGATGCAATAAGTATAAAAGTTCAAATTTGGGTGTAGGCCCCTACATTTTCTACATACAGAAAGTGACAATAGAGTATTAAGTCCCAAATGAAAAGTCACAGTTGTGTTAAATAATAGCTATTGAAACACAATAAGCCTCCTAATTTTACTTTAGAAATACAATACAACTTGAATTTTATGTGTTTATGTGCGACCTTTCATATCAGACACAACAGCTTGTATTTGCATGGCTTAACTGTGCAACAGTTCTTGCAAAAAGCACCTTTAAATCTGATTTGTGCACTTGTGACCATGAAACTGTCAGAGCAGTCTAGCTTGGTTGTGCCTTGGGTCAGCAGAAACTGTCAACAGATCTGTCACCACCTGATCAACACCAAGAAGTCATAAATCCCTGGCCATTAGTAGCATGCAACATTAACCAGGCAAATCCAACAGATAGACTGCCAAGAAAATAGTTTGCAAGTTTGAGGTTAATCCCAAGCATGATATCAGATGACTTTAAAAGAAACCCACACCTCTCGCTGAAAATGCCAAATATATTTTCAAAGGTTTTAGACTTCCATTAACAGTCACGCAAGATAAATAAGAATGTCACAGCAGATGCTCTAGTCACATACCCAATACTTTGGCCAACTAGCTGAATCCATCTTATCCAAAATTCCAACAACTCAGCAACAGTTGATACAGCATCTGGATAAACACCAACAATATCTTTATAGCTACAGGGTCATATGGTCATCATTTACAGCATAAAACGTGGCTGCTTTTTCAACTTAATCTTAAAAATAAAGGGTAATTGCTCTGCAGGTAGGTATTTTGAAATTTAAGTAGATTAATGGGAAACATTGTTTGGCTCACAAAAGTATTTGCCTCCAGATACTTCTATGACACATATATATGACACATATTACACATTCATACAGATATGATCTGTAACACTGAACTCTGTTACAATAAGGGTACACGAATAAACATTTATTAATATATTAACTACTGTATAAACAATAAAAGGTGCACTGGGCACTAATGTTTAACACATAGTGAGTCCTACACAATTTACTATTAAGTCATGGTTAAGGAATCCACCCTTCATTAACACTAAGAACTGAGGTGTTACTTACATGATACGTTAGAGTCTGCCACTATACAGTAAGGGTACATGAATATGCCAGTAGTCCTTAACTATAATTTAGTAGTATTAATCATGTATAACTCAGTAGGCCTATGTGTTAAACATTAATTCATAGTTCTTTTTTCATGATTAATGTATGTACTAATCATTAACTTCTTGTGCTTTATACAGCAGTTAATACATTAATAAATGTTTATTCATGTACCCTTATTGTAAAGTGTTACCGATGTAATCATATATATAACATACAGTATGACATTCCAACTCACACTTCCAAACATTACATTGCAGAAATAAGTTGCTAGGTATGCTTCCAAGTTTATCAAATTCAGCAGCTTACTCACTAGTAATTGTTAGTGATTAATTATTAATTAAATAATAATTGAATAATAATTGTTGCTTACTAACAATTACTTAGACTGATGGCAAGATGACCTTTCATGTGATTGTATAAATAAGCCTCTTAATTAACAGTAAATATGTTAATGCTTTGAGTTATGATTAACATTAGGTTTTCCTTGCATCCTGCTTGCTAAACACTGTGCATGTGATTTAAAGCAAAGCCTATGGCTGGAATAAAAAGTATGTGGGTCCCACTGATAACTGTTGACAATAGGTTAAGCTCTTAAGTGGAAACTGCCTGATTAAACAAGTTCAATATTTTGTTAATATAGTTGCATATTTATCCTCAAAGCAAGGATACAGATTGCTTCAGCATTTTTCATCATCATCACACAAAGCTTTCTGATGGAGTTCTGCCTTAGCCATGCTTTTACACTGTCATGCTTTCAAGTGCATAAATTAGTCCTTGGTTTTTCAGTTCAGTTGTTGCTTAGGTAGCACTTTGAAAATGAATAATGTAGGACAATTTTTGCAGCTGCTTTCTGAGTCTGACTAGTCACTGGCTTATGTGGACTCCTGATGTCCCATTAATGTGTTTGTGTTTTTTAAAGTGTGTACCCACCACAACCAAAACTTGACCCCATAAAGATAAAACCATTGACATAAACAAAATAATGAAAGCGAGACATTTTGAATGGGCACAGTAAGTGACAGCACAGTCGAGAACAATCCTTAGCCAAATGTAAGTCGTCAAAAGCACGACAGGTAATTTTTCATCTCCAAATAACACTATGACAGCTTTATCTTTTTCAGTTCAGCATCCAAAACTTTTAAGAGCTAGCACTATAAATTATTTATAAACTTAGCTTGAGCCTTAGGTTTGCTTTACTATTATGAAGTTAATACTACTACTATTATTACTACCACTAATAATAATAATAGCTGAATTCGCATATATGTGCCTAAAATACATGCTTTTGTCAGGAAAGCTATTAAAACTACAAATCCCCTGTTTCCAGATATTGCTGCCTTGTCTTTTACAACATACATTTGACCTTTCCTCAGTCAAAATATCACTGCGTAGTCCATAGTCCAAATGATCCTAGTCCTTTCCTTCCAGTTCAGCATTAAATTCATGGTTACATTTCCTCGCTAATTGTTGAATGTTAGTTGTGAAATGATGCACTGACTAAGTGTAGGCCTATTGATATATGGCATGTGAGTGACCATGTGCATGTGGTTCATGTTGTTATAAAGTGTTATCCCTGAAGTTTTGCTTTTCTCTGTAATTGCGTTTTGCTGTGGATACAGTTGATGAATATTACCCATAGACTATATGCACAGATTATGATTTCCTTGTATAATCTTGATTGTTCTTACACATATCACCTTTTAAGGCTGGATGATGTGACATACATTTACACAGGGTTTACATTACCTGCAGATCACAGTGATTTAAAAAATGAGCCCAAATGAAACATTATGAACATTAAGAACATAGCTTGCTGTTTATCATTGTTTTATCTCATTCTGTAATATTGATAGTGGGGGGCTTTGTCAGGTCACATTTGGAACATGTCACAAACCCTGCCCCAAAAGCTCATGATAAACTATGTATTCACTAGAGTTGCTAGAGTGGAAAATTGAGTGTATCATTTTGGAACTTTTGGAGTTCATTGCTCCGTAAAAGCAAAGCCACATTAATCATGCTTTTAAATAGGTATAAATTTGTAGTTAAGTCTTTAGTTGTCTAATGACTGATACTGCCTGTCACAGTTATTATTAATGTATATGACATATTTTGAAAGAGGTTGTTGCTGGAGTTTCTATGTCATTAGCAGCCAAACCATGCTTTGTACTGAGAACTCTGTTTGGTTGGAATGGAATATATCAGAGGTGGTAATATGGGCTTCAGAAAGCAAAAACTCTGCAATGAATTTCTTTTGTCTGTGCACTCAACACAGGGTAGTTCTCTAGTTAGCTGATCTGTCTATCTGATGATTTGTGTGGTCACTAGGAACAGCTGATTCAGAAAATGGTTAAATATTTAGCAGGGTTTTACTTTCAGCTGGGACCTCCACCTCTGGAACATATGTTTTTTTCAATGACCCTTTGACCTTTAAAAATGCCCTGTTGTTAAGTCATTAACACATGATTGCATGGTGGCACTCATTGGCAAGCATACCAGCTCATTCCTTGCCAAAGTAGCTGTAGAACATTTTGTGCAAGACTATGTTTATCCCTCGACAGAACATACTTCAGCCATATATGCTTTTGCAGGCCTGATATAAATAGCAGCTTAATAGCACATGCCATAGATCAGGCCTCACGTATGTACATTTTCTGAAAGCTGTACTACTGATAGGATGGATTACATTGACCCATTTTATAACTGGAAGACTGCCAATTGCCATGCCAACTCCTGGTGTCTGACTGCTCACCTAAACTTTGCACCCCAATTGCATCACAATTGACAACATAGCCTTTGCTCCCAAGTGGAAGAAGATAGCTAGAAAAACTGTTCAACATAGTGGCCAGTCTGCATGTAACATCATATGTAGCGGGACCCGTACACATGCAAACATGGCAGAGCAGACATGTACCCAGTAACATACAGTTCCCTTGCATACATATAGCTGGACTGACTGTACGTTCTAGTACATGAAGCATATATGCATTCCTTCTCTTCGGCACAGTGTCACATTTCTTTCTCTGGGGCACTTTAAAAATAATGTTAATGCCATGGGGTTCACAGAGTCTCATTAACAACTAACGCAGATCCATCACCAGATTATTGACACACCATCTGTCTGATTAGGCTACATAGCCCTGCACATGTTTGCACTGAATTCTCTTAGCAAATGCATCCATGACATCAGTAAAAGAAAATGGAAAAGTGTGTAAACTTTCATAGTCATTCCAACCACTGAGTCTGCAACATAAACAATGGCTTTCTATAAACTTAATATTATAATTCCATTTCATATACACTATTGATTTTTCAGATTTAAACACATCTTTGTAATTAATTAGTTGAATTCAAACTGCTTTATAAAATGATTATTAGCGTTTGCTTGTAAGTGAAATTATACTGTGATATAACGATCTCACCAGCTAGTTGAGAAATTCCACACATTTACCACACATTTACCATTTAACACAACATAAAACATCACACTGTAAAATTGGATTTGCAAATCTTGTCAGGGAACTAGCATCCTGCTAACTACCCAACACAGCTGGCTGCTGATCAAAGCAGCCTACACACCAGGCCAGCTGACCAATCACAGCCACTTGTGGTCTACGTTTCTCAACACACAGTTAGGAAATTTTAAGAGGTGTGCGACAGGCATTGCATAGGGCCAATACAGTATGTGGTACGTGTCGACATAAAGACATGGCAGTGGCTGCACAGAATCATAAACCAGGCTTGAACTAGGACTCACCAACATTTACAGTAGGCAAGAAGAGGAATAAAACAACTGCACTTTAAGCACTTATCCATTCAGAACTAAAATGTCAATTTGTCCAGCAAATCAAGCAGAGGGTCAGTAGGGTGGTGGAATGAAACACTTCTGCAAATATGGCAATTTTAGTGGTCACTTTCTAGGAATTATATTTGCATATTAATATAATGCAACCATGGGAACCATGACATACGTGGGATAATGGATGTTGTGGCATTTGGGTAGTTAGTGCTCTTTGCTTTATGTTGTGGCCACATTAACACCTTTAATGTGCATTGAGTTATGCTGCCGAAATGCCATGGTGTCCATTTTTACCTTGCTAATAAGCCAACTGTGAACTGTAGTTAGTGATGTGATGAATTAATGGTAGATCACATAGTATGACATTATCAACCTTCCTATTCCAGAAAAAAAATTACACACATTAAAAACAAAATCCCAAAGTTGTTTTCTCTCCAAAGTAGAGTCGGAGTGGAGCTCAGACCACCGACGGCAACTCAGTGAAGATGGACGCGGGGAGTACTCCCTGCTGAAAGTGAGAAATCCTTGAGAACAAACAAGCTCAAGGACAGAGTCCATCTGCTTCTAGCTGTGCCAGTAAACTCAGAATGTAATTAATTTTTTAAAAAAGGACAAAGTGACCATATCTCAAGGCACAAAATATCTTCGTATATCACTTATCTGAATGTCATAAATCAAACATATTTGATTCAAATTACCATTTTTACATCAATACAGACAAAACTCCAGGTTTAGATTCGTTGTGTTTTGTGCGCTTTACCACTGCATTCACACTTCACAGTGATGGCTTACCTGGTGGCTATACTGGGTGTGTTCACACGTATGCTGCAGCAATTAGCTGTATTATATACAGTGGAAATGGCTACACTAAATATTAAAGTGTTGTACACATTCAAAAAAAAAACCAAAAAAAAAAAAACTAGACTAGTCTTCCAAACAGAAATTCTGCTCCATGGCTGCTTCAGGTCGGTGCCTGGTGTGGTTGTGCCCATTGTCTGAGTTGTTTGAGTAGTTATTGAGTGTCTTAATATAATGGTGCAACCATCAGTGATGTAATCTAGAGCTGTACTGGGAAAGAATAGGTGTCCACAATCCAACTCATGAAATATTTTTACATTTATCTGAGATGCACATTAAGGAAATATTGGTAGTATATAAAAACATGAATCATGTATATCTATAAAAATTAAAATAATGACACCTAAGTAGTCACAGAAAGCTAACATCACTGTGGTATCAGGAAAAAGGTCTTGGTAGTGTTTGTGTTGTGTGTTCACCTTTGAATTACCTCTACCTCACACCTTCACCCCTGCCCCTACCCCAACACACACACACACACACACACACGCACGCACGCACGCACGCACACACACACACACACACACACACACAGACACACACACACACACACACCTCTGTTTTCTTCAGTTCACCTCATTCGTTTTCCTTCTCACACTCTCTGTCTGGATTCGGCCCCAGTGAAGCGAAGTGTTGTGTGTGTGAGAGAGAGGTGTTTATTCTGCTAATGATGGAACCATGTTGTTTTGCTCATCCCTCTGGTGGTACAGCCTCCTCCCCTCCAAAGCCCTCAACGGGGGGGCTTCATGTGTCACCTGCTCAGTTGGAGGCTCTGCCATTCCTCAAACTCTCTGCTGGAGGGCTGGGCTCACTTGCTTTTGGGGGAGCCAATTTAAGCTGGTTACTGTCAGCAACTGCAGTCCCGCACAGGCACACCGCGCACGATCGAGGATACAGTGTACTTGGGGCTGCGACGGGAGGTCTTCCTGTAGGCAGTCCTGGACTCTTGCCGAGCTGCTGACTCTAAAAAAATTTTGTGGCTTCAAGTCTATGGATTTGGCCACACTGTACATTCCAAAATTGAATTTTATCTTTAGTCTGTAAAGTTTTTGTGTACATAAAACTGGCAGTGTTTGTTGGGATGACAGATTGCTATATATAACATTTGCAAACACCAAGCCTGCTGACAGTAAGAATTCAGGCATCTCTGTTCTCTGTTGTCAGGGAGAAAAGACAACCTTTTGTCCCACACTTTGAATTTGCAGTTGGTATTTTTGGAAACTAATTAGTAATTATTTTGTGCTATTATAGAAAACACAACAACCCAAATTGTTCAATTTCAACTTAAAGCTCTTCAACTCTTAAAATCGATGTTTACCGATTTTACTCAAGTTTGCCTCTTGTATCCAGTGGTAGACATAACTCATGCAATCTGTTAGTCTGACAGAATATTTTTTTAGCAATTAGTCCAGCAAAACCATTTGGTAAGCAAGAAACAACCCATGCTGAGGTGCCAATGCAATTATACCTCACAATTTGCCATTTTCCACAACCGTTACAGACTTAAACAGAATGAAGTCCAGTATCCTGCTTATAGGGGAGACAGGGGAGGGTTCAGTTGTACACATTTCATATTTTGCAGTCAGGACCAAAACTGCAGTTGTTATTGTGCTGGAATATTTTGGTGATATGATTGCTTACTATAGTCCATGTTAAAGTTAAGCCTTGCTTATATTGTGTGTCTATGTGTAACTGGTAGGTGTTCTGTAAGCTAGGTTATTTCTGCACACACACACACACACACACCCACAGACACAGACACACAGACACAGACACACACACACACACACACACACACACACACACACACCTGTGCACAACAGACTTGTAGAACTACTTTTTCCCACCATTTTGATGTTTTTTTTTTTAAACACAAGCAAAAGTACTTTTAAGGGGTAGTAGATGACCGACTTACAACTTCACTTGTCAGTTCCACAGTTGTCCACTAGGGCGACTCCACCCCTGATTTGTGGACTGCAGGGTAACTAATACAAACTCTCAAATAAATCCTGGGTCAGACCCCATGTTCATATGGCAGATCATGTGACTCAGTAGTGCAGCATGACATCAAGCATGTAACTCTGGTGAATAGTGTAGCCCGTGTAACGTTACCCTTAAGCCAATAAAAATAGCCCACTCAAGGGATGCTGGTCATATGTACAGGTTATATATGACATGCTCTCTGTCCCAGCAAAGGCATTGTGGACAGTCCACTGAGGAGAGTAGAGGAGAGAGTTTGCCGTGATTCTACAGCCACGGTAAGCAGTCCCATGGTTACTGTATGAGAAAAGCTTTAACTTTAAAAGCTTTGGCGATGCTCACTATGTTCGTGACTTATACATTAAGATAGAGGAATCATGTTTGGTTGCAAGAGCCGAAATGGCATGGTGTTCAGGGATGTTCATGTACAAGAGTTAATTATTTGATCCCCTTACAATAATGACATTACTTCCTGTGAATTTTACTGACAGTCGACATGAATAAACAAAACCTTTCATTTAAGTCCAAAGGGGCAAACACCACATTTTGTAGGATATGTCAATTATTATTTTTGCATGCTGACAAAATGTTTTTATGATGCCCTGATTAAAAGTGATTTATGGAAACGTCAACATAGAATTTGCAGGTGGAATATGATAATATAATTACCCAGTTTAGCTGCCAATTATCCATGTTGAGCTGATTTCAGTCCACAAATTCGTATCTTGTTTATGAGCATCATTATCATCTATCATCTGTCAGCGATTTGGACTGTGTGTACCTGACTTTTTTTTTTGTATGCTGCACAAATGTCCTTGTTTTAAGCATGCCAGTTATTTGACAACTGACAGATGAGAATGCATGTGGTCAGTGTTGTCTATTTATTCAACCATGTCAAAGTCACAGTAGATCATACCGAATGCATATTGTAAGTCTACTTTTTTATTTTGCAAGCTTTGTGTTTGTCTATTCTATTCTACTGTCGCCCAGTAAGATGAGATGTCTGAATGCATATTGTGGGACTATGTTGTCACAAGCTTTATGTTTGTCAAATATTCTATTCTATTCTATTCTATTCTATTCTATTCTATTCTATTCTATTCAGCCCAGGAAGTAGAGATGTCTGAGAGGGCTGAGGTGACTATTGCCCTTGACAACAAAGAGCTGCGAGACCAGTGGGAGAGTCGTGCCAAAGAGTTGAAGGAGAAAGAGAATCTTGAGCACACTCGAGTACAGAAAAGTGCCCTGAATGGGTAAAGATTTAACACACACACACACACACACACACACACACACACACGGAAAAAGCTTACTTAAACAATTAGTGGAAACTCGTTGCCTCAAATGACACTAATGAGACCCATTTTCCTTTTTTATAGTACACACACACACACACACGCACACACACACGCACATGCACATGCACACACACACACACACACATTTTACCATAAACCATGGCAGGCTCAAAACTGCCATGGAAACTAAAGGTCATATTTTGTAATATTGCTGTGGTACTCTGTTGGTGCAGGTTCACATTTAATAAATACAAACATAATTAATGCAGACCTAATTTTCATTATTTTAAAAAAAATCTGTTTAAATTTAACACAATCTTTGACATTTAATGGTTTCAACTACTGCACCACCCACCACCAGAGTTTCAAAATGTCTGCAGTTGATATGTTTTCATACAGGCTCTTTCATCCAGCTAACTATCACTGACAGTATTTGAACGTTTACTGAGATTTCTCATTGTCCACTTCATGGTTTCTTTCGTATTGTTTAAACACCATTCTTTAATTTTTACTTTTTTGTGTTTGTCAGGTTGTTTCAGGAATGGAATTATCGGCTGGCACTCAGAAGTGGGGTCCCTGCAGGCGAGAAGAAGGGCAAAGACATGTCAGACTTCAGAAGTATGTGGTTACAGCGCCCAAAGTAGAGCAAGATGAGAAGGCCTTGCAAGCGAAGTTCAAGGTGGTGTCTCCACCGAAAAGACAGGCACCGCCACCTCCACCACCACCACCACAAAAAAAGCGAGAGCCTAGACCAGCACCTCCACCTGCACCCAGGAAAGAGAGGGAACCTAAGCCGGAGGAGAAGAAACCCCAACCGGCCAGGGCACCCCAACCAGCCAGAACACCAAGCGCGCCACAACAAACAAAAGCACCAACTGCACCCCAGCCTACGGCAGCTGCAGCAGGAAGGCCAACTGCATTCAAGGACAATTTGTCTGAGGCCAACTGGAATCAGTCCTGGAAGATACTGAAGCCCTTGATAGATATGGAGAGAGCTTTGGGCACAGGAAAGGATGCCTTTGAATTGAACGTGCACAAGTATCGCTCTGTTCAGCACTCACTTGATGAGACATGGCCAGCTTCAACAGAGTGGAACAAGTCCTGCCCAACTTTGAAAAATGAAGTGCACAAAGATTATCCCACGAGGCAGAAACCTGGAGGTCTTTCCAGCAGCCAGAAGGTTTCAGTTGTCCAGACTGGGCTGAATCATGGAAGGTCCAGAATCCTGAATTTCAACAGAAAGTGGAGACCTGGGGCCAGGAATGGTCTGGCTATTGCCGGCAGCCCAAAGACAAAAGCGGTGATGCTAACCTGAGGGGAGATGTTCCCCAGGGATGGGAGGAGTCCTGGAAGTTCCTGAAATCTCTACCAAAACAGGAAAGTGAGCACCTGGAGTCAGAGCACTACTGGTACAAGGAATTACTGGACTTGTATAAACATGGTACGTTTTGTCCTGGTTGGAATGAGTCATGGAAAGCACCAGAAATGCAGAATGAGTTATGGAAAGTAACAGAAATGGCAAATAATCACAAAGCTTTCGAGGAAGTGTACTTAAAAGACTGGGCTGAGTCATGGAGATGCTGCAAACAGCACAGTTGGTGCAAGGAATCCACACACCAGCGCTACCGCCGTTATGTCTTCATGATGTCCAAACGTATGATGATGAACAAATTAAAGAGCTTCCAGCTGCAAGGAGAGATGCCAACTGAGTGGACTGAGTCTTGGAAATTAGTGAAAGGAAAAACACAGCCTAAAGAGATGGAGGTCACCCCGGCAGAAGTAGAAGTTTCTCATGTTCCCTTGCATCTCCAGTTTCACATGTTAAACACTAAGTTCCCTTGCTGGGATAAGTCCTGGTCCGTCTCCAAGGCCCCCTGTGGCGGGGATGAGGCACAGCCAAAACCACAGTGGAGAAACTCCTGGAAGATCTCCAACCCAAATCCATCCACTGGCTCTGACACAAAGCAAGATGTGGTGTGTTGGTCAAACGAGCACAAAACTTCCAGATACATGGAATCAAATACAGACAATATGAACCAGCAAGTTACCCCAGGTGAATGGAGTGGATCATGGCAAACTATGAAGCCTCCAGTGAAGTCAGAGACAGAACCCAAGCAAGAGCCTACAGAGGCCAAGAGAGTCCATCCAATCACGTACATCTACTTGAAATCCCCCTCCTGGATTGGAACGATTCGTGGAGATTCACAAACAAACACAGCAGCTCTTACACAGTATCGCTGTCACGTTGGAGCGAGTCCTGGAAGTTCTCAAACCCCAACGATGGAAGTGCGCTTCAGGAAAAAGAAATCCACAAACTGAAGAGCAACGGCCGGAAGTATCAGGAAGGTGACCTAGCAGGGCAGCCACAGTTCACAGAATGGGGTAACTCCTGGAAGTACCTGACCCCTGACTCTCTGAAGCCGGACATGCCTCGGGAGGACAGTGGGGAGTGGGGCGAGTCCTGGAGAGTCCTGAATCCCCAGCTCTACCTGAAGAAGGAGGCGTGGAGTGAGCAGGAGTATGGCGGAGACCTCCAGTACTTTTGTCTGCAACTGTCGTTCATGACGAAGGAAGATAAAAAAGTACTTAGCCCTGAGATTAGCCAGTCAGACTGGAATGACTCATGGAGGTTTTTGAATCAGGAGGCAGACCACAAAAGGGAATAAAACACTAAGATTAATTACTTTAGTACTAGGAGGTGCTGCGCAATTGAGTGTGTTGATTTAATGTGTTTTTTTTTTTGATGCTGTTGAAACAGTTGACTGATGCTTCTGAGTTCCATAAATGTGACATATAAATACTATTCACTCTTGGATTTCTTATTTCAAACCATAAATGAATTCTTGCACAGTAAAGGCAGCAACGATAGATGTGTTTTGTGTTATTGCATTTCACCTCAGGCCACAACACAATAAGACATTTTCATCAGTTTAAACGGGTAACACTGGGAAGAATATAAAGCAGCGTGGTAGAAACTGCTTGCATGTCTGCTATACAAATATAAACATATGCAAATACCTTAAGTTCAGTATTTTTATAATACAATAGTAATACCGAACAGAATGTTTTTTTTAGCAAAGGTCACTTCCTCTCCCCTTAATTAATGACATCAAGCACATGTGAAGTTTTTTTCACACATAATGCAGCCAAAACTTAGTACATCACATGCTGTATTATTTTTTTTCTTGGTGATTTAAAAAAAAGATTTATGAATACATATATTGTATTTCCATGAGGAAATAACTGATTACAGTAACACTGATTTTCCATTTACACATTAACTGTTTTGGTGCATGTTGGTTGTTTTTTTTAAGTACAGTATGTTCTCTCTGAGTTTGATTACCCCAATAGGAATAGATCCTATAGGAATCCTATAAGATCTCTATAGTGTGTAAAATAGTTATATAATGCCTGTATGGTGTTCTATAGTACTGCTATCCCCGTATAATGCATCTATAAATGTTTTCCTCCATAGTGTTCCTGTAGTACAATCATATATTGCTATAGTAAAATGTCCCAAGATTTTTTATAGCACTCTATAGTAGTTTTTCCTAAGGGACATGCTGGTAGCTTATTTGAGTGCAATATATGTGCCCTAAAGTGTGTCCTGTTTCTCAGTACCTTTGCAACTTGTTTGTGTGGTCTCAAACAGAAGGTGGCTTTCTGTTATTAACAATAATAATAACATTACATTGCATTTGTTTGTGGCCGGCATTTTGGGATAAAATATAAAAATGCTTTCTATATAAAAGTGTTCTCCAAATACTCTTTTCTCTTATTCCTACTTGATCTTGCTTTCATGTCTAAAACTGTGTTTATTTGATATACGTCTCACTTTCATGAAATCAGTGACTCTCAAGTACATTTTATTCAGCAGGTGATCCTTACACGGTGCTTCCCATTTTCTTTCAGGATTCCCTGAAATTCCCTGAAATTAACTAAAAGAGAAAAGAGGCTAGTTCCAGTCATGAAACCGTCCTCAGCTTTACATAGGCGTGGTGCATTTGGTTGGTGACATGCTGACATGCATGTGAATGAGTGACTAATATTACTGAACTGCCAGGGAACATGAGACATCCATGCCAAGGGAGCAGAGGGTACATGGGAACCATATGTCCCAGGGGGTAAAAATAGGCCACAGGTTATATGAGAAATGAAGGACTGCTGGCAGGCTGGTGTAAATCGCAAAGAAATCGCTCACTGCCACTGCTGAAGCCACATGGACGTAACGTTTTTCACAGAAAATGCTACAGCGTTAGAGGGCCATTTGTCAGAACTTATCAGATCGAAGGTTTGCTGGTGTCAGGTCTAGTGAATTTCAAATACAATCCCCCTGCTCCCCGCACCCTCCAGTTCTCTGCACATCCTTCAATCATTTTGGGACTCCTGACCTGCAGTTCTGCACCTCCTGCTTGTCCTTTTCCCTTTGTCCATCAGGGGGCAGTGAAGAGGCCAGCATGGGTGGAGAAAATCCACTGGGCCAAGTGCAAGGACAGGAAAAAAAAAGGCGACTGGCATGAACACAGGTTGCACAAAACTCCAGGAGGTCTTTGTGCCAAGTGTGAATGGCTTTGCCACAGATGTCACATCCAGAATAGATAGACCGCCGAGTTAGGCTTTTAGCCTGGCCATGCCTGCCAAGAAGAAGGCTATAAACGAATTCAGTCACATTACAGAAGCCCATATTCAAAAGCAAATAGGTATTAAGAGCTGCTGACCCCAGTGTGGCAAAGATTCAATCCTCCTACCAACCTTGTACAGTCATGTTACATAAATAACAATCTTAAAGTCAGTGCCCTTGAGAAATAGATGCAAGTGTAAATATGAAGCATGCGGTGTGACTTGAGCATTCTCGCTCACCGAGCAAATTCGCCATGATCCTTTTCCATTTCCATGTGACAGAGAGTCAAGCTTGTGGTAATTGGCTGATTAACCTTTTTTATCTCTGACCCGAACATGATTTACCCAGTGGAGTGTGCGTACGGAAAGAGGGTCTACTCAGTGTTCAATAGCATTGACCTCGCTCACATGATGAGTATTCTGAGGTGTTCCGCTTGCCTCCCAGGTCTTGTTGCAGAAAGAGACTATCTAAGGCTGTAACGTCATCCTCTTAGTGTGAGGTCTTTAAAAACTAATGACTAAGAGACTCCAAACCAGCTTTTTGTCTTCGTGTGAAATGATACTGTTCAGCCTTTAACAAGTTGTTTCTTTCAATTAGCATCTTGTCTGCAGGGAGAATACAGGGTATAAATAGGTGAGGTAGATTCCCCAGTTGAGACAATGTGGCAGTGGGCCTCACAAAATGTATTCACTGTCGATGTCACCTTTTATGCTTCGCTGTCAAGAATTCAGATAACGCAGCTGGGATTATTGGGGCTTTTACTGAACTGACAGGACATTTGATTTGAAAATGCTCAGATGAAATGTGCGAAAAACTCTGGCACACATCTGTAAATAGTGCTGACTGCTGCATAATAGGAACAAAGCCTCAAGGTGAAAAAAAACCCCACAATGTCGCTCGTTGATTTTCTTGTCAAAAAGGGTAGGCAGGGCCAAGATTCAAAGTTTATTTCTTGTATCTGTACAGTAGTTCTGTCATTGCTGTGACTCTGGTGAGATTAGTGTTGGTGTTTTGCCTTTTTTCTGTAGTTTGTACTCGAATGGATATGGATAAGGACACTTATGGAGAAGGACATGCAGAGAAGTTACTTCAGTCCTTTTCTTCCACACATTTTCCTTCATTCAAACTTCCCCCAATGACAAGGTAAAAGCAGGCTGTAATAATTTTGTAAATCTGTATAAAATGAAGAAACTGAAATATCATACTGACATTGGTGTTCAGAACCTTCTCTGTGACATTTAAAACTTAGCGTAGGTGTCATATCTTTCATTTGATTGCATTTGAGACATTTCTTCACCCTAATTGAAGTCCTGTGGTCGATTTAAGTGATTTCACATGGCTTGAACTAGATTTCTCAGAGAGCAAAATTCTTAAATTGAAGTGTTTTGGAACAACCAAGACCTGATTAACTGGACTACTGGGAGAGAGCGAAGTGTCTCAGAAAGAGAGATAACCAAGAACCCATTGTTGTGGGGATGCTGCAGAATGTGTCTTTGTTGTGACAAGGACTGGCCAGGGTGGAAGGATAGCTGATAAAAGGAAAGAGATAGCACAGAACAGGACAGAACAGAACAGGACGGCATAGGATAGGATAGGATAGGATAGGGTAGAATAGAATAGAATAGAATAGAATAGAATAGAATAGAATAGTTCTTTATTGTCTATCAGAGTGGGAAATTATCTTTAGATTACCAACACAGAACAGGCAGCTTCAGATGTATTTGATGAAAACCTGTTCCATGCCTCTCAGGAGTGAAGATTCACCTTCAGCAGCAAAATTATGTTAAGTGCAAGGGCAAGACACCCCTGTTATGGCTTAGAGACAACACTCCCAAACATGGCCCTCAACTATATCCAGTTGAATATCTCTCATAGAAAATATAAAATTGCTGTCTGCTGATAGCCAAACCCAAATGGATAGAGCGTGCCTACGCACTTCCACTTGATTATCATCTACCTACTGTGGTAGTCTGGATTTCCTTCAATTGACATGGTTGACTGCAGTGGTATCTTTACTGGACCAATCAGTGAACAGCGGGAGTGTTCTTGAGCAATTGCCCTGACTTTGTGTGCTACATTTGAGTTGTAGTGCTTAGGCAGGCGTATAGCCAGGCTAATTGTATCCATCATGACCAGACGTTAGAGACTGAGTAAAGACAGATCCAATCGTTTTAAACTGCAGCAGAGACTACACCTCCAGAAAGAAAACGTTTCTATAGTGTAGTACAAGAGGCTGGGTTTATGACCAGGCTACTTCAGAACTACATAAGAGGAAAAACCCCAACCCCAAAATAATTTCTGTCCAGTACCTTTTAAACAGTAATATAAAACATTTGTTTCTGTGAAAATGACCTTCAAATGTGAACAAGTGAAGAAACGTAATGCAGTAGCAAGGTCATGAGTTTCCACAAAGCCACAAAGAAGAGCCCCTATCGACAATATGCACGCTCAACTAGTGAGGCAAAACACGAGCAATGTCAAGGGCATACATTCTGTTTCTAGTGAGGACATCAATACTGATGAAATGCATAGTATCAGTGCTAAAACTGTGAATACAACCAACTGCTGAGAAAAATATTCTGATTGATTTCCCCCACATTCCAAGTGGCTGGGATAAAATGATTAGACATCAGACCTCATTAAACATCAGCCTCTGAAAACGCATCACTTCACAAAACATATGATGACAACGGTCTGGTCATCAGTGTATTCCAGTGTGTGTTTGATACATTTGCCTCCTGTATAGAAGCACCCCAGTGTATTTTATCATTATGTAAAACTACCCCCCCCCCCAAAAAAAAAGAATGAGCCCCCCCCCCCAAAAAAAAAATATATAGCCATCTACAGACCCTCCTGTAAGCATCAGCTAGTGTGGCAGGGAGTTTTGTACATGAGAATGAGTATTACAGAGGGAAGTCAAGTCCATTGTGCAGGCCATATCTGGAGCTGCTTGAGCCTGAACTCTGCCTCTTGTCCCCATTACTCACCTGTGACAAATGAGCCTGTCGTGGCAGATGTTTGCCAGCTGGCCAAGGCTCCTCTGCTAGAATAAATGGCCTCCTGTCAGCCATCAAAGAGATAATATCGGCCACTGAAAGCCCCAAAAGAGGAGAGTGAGAGACTGCTGCCCCTCACACAGGAAGAAAGCAACTGTATCAAAAATGTGTATGCGTTTTTACATGCACTCGTTTTTTTTTTTACGTTCCAGTACAGTTATCAAATGGCTGCTTATCAGGATTTAATTAGTCCTGGGTAAACCAAAGACAGACCTTCCAGATTTGAACTGGCACGTATATCTGACTGGCTTTGCTGCCCCCCTCATCACTATAAAAATCAGCAAACTACATTTCTTTCTAATATTGAATGTTATCTGTCTGTTATCTGTGTATTGTTATGTCACCTTATTATTTCTCTTTCTCTTTCTCTTTCTTTTGCTTGTTTTTCTATGTTTCATGCATTATAAATCAGCTTTTCTAAGAGCTTTTTCACACGCAACATCAGACTACCATCAGCTAACAGTGCCATGACAAAAGCTCACAGCTACATCTATTGTAGGCCTACTTTATCAAAATGTCAAGTCATGTTGATGATTAAGTCTTACAGTTTTGTGGTGATTGCGATCAATGTATCAGGTCAACTTGCAAAACTGAAGGGTAATACTGTGTGTTGCCAAGTTGTTTGTTGGTTTATGTCCAATTATTTGAAATAGGCCTAGGGTTCTCTTTAGCTGGGAATTACTTTTGTGACCAGGTCACTAATGCATCTGTTTTAATGTTAAATCAGATTAGGCTATTCCCATTTATGAAAGCGCAACAGTAAAATGCTGGCCGACAAGCATGTGACTTATCATAGCTCTGTCAGCACAACAAAATAGCTATTTTGTGGATTTTTAAGATGCATTGCATGATTTTTTTTCCTAATCTACAGGAACAGCACCCCCTTAGTACCGCAGAGTGCCTCTGCGTTACAAATTAAGCACTGCTGTTTATGCTAATACCACAAGGAAATGAATTCAAATTGTGACTTCATTTACAAATATTCCAAAAGTAATATGTTATCAGCTGAATCTTCCTTCATATAAGTCATTAAGAATGCAGACTGCTGTGTAGGCACATTAAGTCAAATGCTGTCAAAGTCTGTTGTCAGCAAGACTTCACTGTTTCTTTAGAGCTGTCTCCCTGACACTCAGGGCTGTTGTCTTGAGACAAGGGGGCACATCCATCATAGTGACCCCAATGTGGGCAGCCCTGAGCACCATTTCAACATGAGATGGGCAACCCATCCAGCCACTCCCCACACAGAGTTTCCACTTGTTTTAATATAGAAATACATCCCAAAATCAGTCAGGGACCTTCACAGAAATAAATGAAATTACCACAATCTTTTACATCCTACAAGTATATGAAATTGTGTAGCGGATTTCATAGAGTAAACCTTTTTCCCTAATGAGCTAGTTAAGCAATGTCAATTCCATAGAATGTTATAACTGTTTAGATGTTTTACTCTTTCCATGGAGATGTATATATATATATATATATATATATATATATATATATATATATATATATATATATGTTTCCCTTTTTTATACTTTCCCAAAACTCACAAACTGTCAACTGTTATGGCTGTTCCAGGCCTGTAAAAATTGGATTTTAAAATGTCACGGCTTTCTACGAGTTCCACCATACCTGTACTCCGAAGCCCAGCATCCAGCATCCCGCATCCAGCATCCAGTCCCTCACATGTAAATTGCAGTGACAGCTCTGAAAATATCGCATAAACTCTCTGAAGCTCTGAAGTTACTGCCCAACACCCCACCACCCCCCACCCCCACCCCACTCCCTTCAGAATGCTGACCTTTGGATATTCAGAGTTGAAAGTTATTCTGTAAGGAGCAGCATTTTCTGATTTTCTGTTTTGTGGCTGTTTTTTTTTTCTTTCTACTCGCTGGTTGGGCCAGTGGCGCAGGCACGGAAAGAGAGGGGGGGGAATACTGCCGACAACGGCACTTTCCTTGGCCCTAAACAAAAATACACATCTGAGGTGTAATGATTAAAACTGTTGATGACTTTACACACAATTGAATGCTGCGAGGGGAAAACAGCAAGCAGGAGAGCCAGGGCAGCAGAGGAGGCCCCCTTAAGAGCTACTGAGCACACTGGATCGGAAAGGAAGAATAACAGCAAGATAGTGAAAAAGGGCCTTTTCAGTCCTGGTGATCACTGTGGTCCAATTTCCTTTTTTTGATGACAGCATCATGTAAACAAAATGTTTTTTACACCCTTTTGCAGCATTTATTTAACATATTGTTGTTGACTTTTACGTTACAACTCATGATGACCTTATTACAGAACTTTCAAATTGTAAGACACAAAAATGTATTCTTGGGTTGAAGCACATCTCAAACTGGAAATGAATGAGAGTGCAAGACATGTTTTCATCTAATTATCTATTTCATACTGAACTGAAGGTGGATGTTCTACTCCCTGGAATTGGACAATAACATTGTACAGTATATGCATACACATGATTTTAGCCATTAGCTAAGATAATTAGATTTTGGTGCAGAGACCCATCTGAAAGGAAAGTCACTGAATTGCAAATTCTTTAGAGGGTTTTTTTTTTTTTTTTTTGGAAGACTGAACTAATCGGAATTTTCTCTGACTAGGCACTGAAACTTGTATAGGCTCACGCTGAAGAGTATTTTCACTAAATCGGGCTCCGAAGGAGGGGAGAGACCAAGACATAAAATAAATGCTGTGCGCAATCTTCCAAGAACAGATATTTTCTCTTCTGGCAATCTCGCACACAAGTGTAGTCAAATGGGTTATCAGCAAGGCTGTGGAGGCTGTTGAGAACAGCAGGCAAGGTACTGGCTCCAGACAATCTGTCGAAAAAGCCTTTATTTTTCTCACCGCACCCACATTATGGCATGCTGCAGCCGTCTGCTTTTGAAGATTAACATGGAAACATCCATTTTAGTGAATCAGGCCCATTGTAATTTCATCAAAACCTTGTGTTTGTTCAAAGACAAGTGAACAAAAAGATGAGACAAACGATTAAAAGAAAGAAAATATATGCATGTGTTATGTTTGACAGACTGACTGGTGAATTACTTCAAAATAATAAAAATGTTGAAGAATTTGCTCCATTAGCCAGTGCCTGTAACATCATGGTATGTGCCACATGTGCTACTGCTACTGAGGAACTGCTTGCTCACAAGCTTTGCATCCTCGGGCCTAAGCCCTGTTAGGATTTAACTAGCTGTCCAATAAGCCTGTCACTGATTTAGCAAATCCTCTGTGTCATTAATAAGCCCCTAATGTGGAGACATCTATAGGCAAAAATATTTCCTGGAGTTGTGGATACGAGGCCTTCTATTTGTGGATGTAATTAATGATTTTTTTTATTAGAATAGGCCTAAAGCTGATCGCTGAGCCACCATGCATCCATTTATCTAGTTGGAGGTTTATTCCAGGCAATGTGTCAGCAGAAGCGCATGCTAGCCAGCATGTTTTTGTTGTCATGAGAATTAGTAAGTGATGTAGTGTACTGTTTGTTTTACATTCCATCATGCCACATGCACCAGGTGAAAATCCTTGGCACATATGGAGCTGAGTAGGCCTGAGCACAGGCTGTAATTCACAAGAGCATAAAGACAGAGACCAAACACATCAGCAAAGGATAAAGCTGGATAAAGCAGCCCTAAGCGTCACTCGTAAAATTCAAATCCCCTTCAGAGAGACTTGCAGTGACAATGGGTATTTCAAGCGGAGTACGATCTGTCTGCTTTTCTAATGTGATTTACATGATGCTGTGCTGGCCACTGCAGTCGCAAGTGGTTAAACAGAACATTAATAATTCATAATACATCACTGCTGCACACAAGTCCCTTTGCTACAGTTTAGCTGTGAGTAGAAGTTTGTCGTTTCGACAAAGAGGGTAAAAATTGGAGTTCGGAGTTTAATAATATTGGTATCAAATGTAGGTTCATAGGTCCTGGTAATGTTTGATGGAGTACAATTGGGAAAGGTGAGACTTCATCGATCCTGAATTGAACAGTCTCATTTCACCGGACTCATAGCAGCAGTTGAACCAGTAATCATAATAAATTCTCACAACTGTGGGCAACAATTTGTGGAGAGTCTACAACAAAGACATTACAGATGGTTGGCTGAGAGTCAGTTTCATTTTGGTTGCTGAATATTGTTTCTAACTTATTATCCTAATCAAACTCACCCCCTTCACCTTAGCAAGAAAGGAGTTTCAATAGATGGTTTTTGAATTTATATATAGTCTGTACAACCATCTATAGTACCATCCAAATAACATATGACTCAACTGGGTTGTATTTCACAGTTTCAGGTGTGAGCATGATATGGAGATACTACACATTAAACACCAATCTCCCATCTCTCACCATCATAAAAATTAGGCTCAGGTACAGACAGTATGTGGAGAAAGATCTTACATTCAAACTATCCCTAAAATAGCACAAGTGCCACTACATTACTATGTACCATAGGTGTTCACATGTGTTTATGCAGCAATAACTTCACAAAAATATGCATACTATCAGTGGTGCAGGAAATACTTTGGTAGGACATGGAGTGTCTCAAAGGGGACGGGGCAGTTTAAGGTTTGGAAACCACTGCATTAGGGTACACATCTGAGATTTGTCATAACCTCCTTCCTTTCTCTTTCATACCCATCAGTAGACACTCACCTGGCTGCTCTGTTCTTCCATGAGGAACCCGATCGCTATCAGCGTGTCACACTTTAAATGTCTGCCGACGTCCGCCTTTCGCTACGGTCATCTGATTGCTTGTGTTGTTGGGAGGCGGAACCGAGCGATCTGTCACGGTAGATCAGGCGCCCGTCATGTCGGGGCACCCATCTGCAGACGTCTCATTTTCCTGTTTGTCACCACGACACTTACAAGAGAGCCCCGGAGAATAAACTATCCGGCAGACACACATCTTCCTGGAGGAGCCTCAGAGGGCATGGAGAGTGAGGAGAGCACACGGTCTACCTGAAGGTTACATTTATGAGTTTATGAGTTTATGTTCTTGTATTCATGTCAGGTTCCCTCACAAACTGTGATTAAGACACAGACCAGAACAAAAGCTCAATTTGCATGGTAGACTAACAGCACAGGTGCAAATACTGGCTTCAGAAAGTAAGCATCCTGCAGTATATCTGATCCAGCCATTGTCTGAACCCGTTGATCCTAATGAGCACATAATTAGGTAGGTAGATCAGCTAATTATTGAAGTGAGCTCTGTACAGTGCACAGGCAGTAGGAATACATGGCAGGGTTTTTGTTTTCTAAAGCTGACATCTCCACTTCTCACTAACGGGCCTTATTAAAGCCCCAATGTAAAATAATTCAAACAGCAGGACATCCAAGTCTGTTCAAATTGCCTTCACATACAAATGAAAAAGACACTTAATTGTAAGATCAGCAAACCAGACGCCAGCAAAGGATTGATGCCCTGTGGCAACCCGACCTGTTTGAGTGTTTATTGAATCTGGAGAAGAGGTTTCCTGCATGGTAAAGGAGGAGCCCTTAAAGTCAGGGGAGGGTGAGCACAGGCAGACATGTGGAGGAGGAAAGGGAGCGGGCAGTGGCCTCCAGTGAAGCGTGCGCTGTGCGGCCATAATAAGCAAACTGAAGCTGGTGATAAATGACTGTGCTAGACTCTAGGTAGCCATGCTAAACCATGTGCTCCTACATATGCATGGGATGCTCTGGTGTGGGCTGTGGCGTGTGGCGCCACTTTCTCCTTCACCCCGGCAGTGTGTGTGTGTGTGTGTGTGTGTGTGTGTGTGTGTGTGTGTGTGTGTGTGTGTGTGTGTGTGTGTGTCATTCGGTCTGTGTGGGCAGGTGTGTGGAGGTGGTATTGGAGTGAAAAAAATATGCAAAGTCCACTGTCTTTTCTTGCACAGCACCAGTACTCAGGTCGACATCTTTAATGGCGTGTTTGCGATCGCGTTTCCCTGGGCAGTGAGCGTTACCTTAAGTTCTCCACCACTATCCCTTTCCAGGCTCCTTCAGTATGAAAACGCTCACTTATCAAGACCCTGTGATTAGTGCCTGGCCTTCACCACATATCCTCCCTCCTTACCTTCCCCTCAAACTACTTAGCTGTCCTCCATCCATTGTGTGCTAATCGCAGGACCTTTAGCACTGCTGCTGCTGTATGACAGAGGCCCAGTGATTTGCCTCTCTCTTATTTGGTCCGTTGAATTGGACAGAGAGGCTGCATCATCCCAGGCTAAACTAGCCAGTTCACTGTTCCTGAAGTACAATTATCTCCTGTAATGGCACCACAAAGGAGAGTGCTGTGCTTGATTATGCTGCCTGGTGGGTGGTGGACAGTAGGGGCTTGTGAGGAATATCATACCCTGTCCATGTAAAAAAGGCTTTGCCTTGAGCCAGATGTGCAGTAAGCGCAACATTCGTTATGTTTTTTTTAGTGATGTTTGTATTGTTGTCTATGCTGTTTGGTTTTGGCTAATAGGGTCATCCATTTTTACTGAAAGCCCCACAAATAAAATAGTTAGCAGACAGGGATACACACACGCGCAGACACACACACACACACACACACACACACACACACACACACACACACGCACAAGCACACACACACGCACACACATACACACACAAACAAATACAAACATATAAACACATCATTTCACAGAGACTACCCTTGACCACTATTAATGTTCTGTATGTAGTCTCCTCAGGCAAATAATTCTCAATTCTCGCCGCCTTGAATTTTAACTGTGTACTGTAGCTTTTTTAGGCCCTGTGGCTTATTAATCTTGCATAAAGGGAAAGAGGCCAGAGAGAAACACAGTCACACACACACACACACACACACACACACACACACACACACACACACACACACACACACACACATATACACACGCACGATGGATGCGTGAGATTTAATTTTGATATCATCTTAAAGCCTCTAAATGTAATAATATCAAAATGATGTATCTATTACACCTAATTAATATTACAGTAGGAAATAGTAGTTGATATTGCTCCCTGGCTGAAACCCCTTTCCTTCGTCAGCTATCTATTGCAATGAAATTCAGTAATTTACAGTGTATTATTTCCTTTTGCTGCAGATTTTAATGGCATTAAAAACGGTTCTATCCACTGTATAGTATTAAAATAGTCTTTACTTTCTGTGCGGTGTTCACATTTGTCTCCTTTCCCCTCCGTCAGCCTGGGCAAACAACAAAATTAAACTTGCGCTGTTTCATAACAACATGGTCTGCAAGCAGCAAAAGTGCTTGCATAGACTTTACTGTTGTGTCTTTGCATTGGAACTGAGGCAGTATCCCAATAAAGCAATAGAACCTATTGGATATTACTATAAGCAATGAAGAAGTTAACATTTTAGAGATATAGTGCATGTAGGGGGGCAATGATTAGGTTGTGTTGAACTAGTGAAATTAGATTTTCATTAACGCTACAAAATTTACTGACAAATATTGCAGAATATGTGAGCTTTTGGGGGTGTGGCTAAGCATCATTAACCCAGTGGACCAGACTATTTCACTTCCTTTTACTTTGTGCAAAGAGTCTGGACACTCTCAACAGGCATATGTTTTTGTATGGTTGGATACTTTGTGTGAACTTTAAAGTATTGGGCCTTTCTTCAACCAATTGCAACTGCAACTGCATACTCAAGCTTAATGCTTAACTTAAATATAATTGCTTTCAGTTACATAGCTCTAATTATTTGCTAGAATTTGGGGACATATGAAGCCTTTGGAGAACGCCCTATCATAGTACTGTAACAAAGTACAATATACTACGGAGGTACTAGTGCTAGCTTTACTAAAGCAGTAGTGTCATCCCTTCTATTTCTGGTAGACTTCAGGAAAAGGCATAAAAACTACATAATTCCACCAACCATACTTCATGATCTTCATAAAACTATAAGGTAGCCTGCTATCAAAGTTAGACTTGTCCCTACACTGACAACAATCTCTAAAAAACAACTGTCATAGACTTAATAATGTGATTTAATTTTGGTGCATCATCATCCTCTGCTTTATTGTCATTTCTTGTTTGTGCGTCAAGCTTTTGTCCTTGTCACTGTATGGCAGTCAAAGCATATGCAATGTCCTGAGTCACATCAAAGAGCTGCCAATGCTTCCTCAAGCTGTCAGTGCAGTTGTCTTCTATAAGCAACTGGCTGCTGACATTACAGTAAGGTCTCCTTGACTAGTTTGTGTCATGGTTTCATGCTATGACATGGCATGCTTTTGTGTGTGTGCGTGTGTGTGTCTGTGTGTGTGTGTGTCTGTGTGTCTCTGTGTTGTGACACTGTGGACAAACGCAGGCACATGAATTGTAAAGAGCTGTGAGGTGCCAGCCCTTGTCACAGGCAGCCAAAAGCGTTCCTTTCCCCTCGTCACAGCCTCAAGGGGAGCCTGTGCCACCACTGCTTTCGCCCAAGGCTTGCTGCCAGGGATTATCTTTAATAAAAGTGATCTGTTCCTTCACCTGAAAGGAACTAAGTAAATAAATCCAGAGACAAAACAAACAAAAATATTAAGCCAGATGGATTTATCTCACCTTTGGTACAAAAGATATTGGTAACATTTTAAATAAAGTCTGGATAAGAATGTTTTTGTACCATATCTGTATTTGTTCTTTGACTGGATTCTTATATATTTGTTTATCTTTGTTTCACAGTAGAAAACATATCCTACATAAGGTGGTCATAAAACCGGTCTTGAAATGCATTACGGTGCATTTGTGTGATGACATTCCGCCTCAATCTAAAGCACAAAGCAAGCCAGCTGTCAGTCAAAACATTTGAGAAACCCTGCTGTCTTTTTCTTCTTAGATTAAAAAGACACAATATCCTCGCTTGGCCTTTTTCTTCTCTGTCATACCCAGAAACATCGACTGCCTCTTCTCCCGGAAGGTAACTGTCAAAGCTCCGTGCCTTCCTCTCTGCCTCGTCTGTCTGACTCTGCCAATATGGTCTGTGTCTGCTCAACCTGCTTGTTCGAAACTAATTCATTTTAAAACGAAACAAGATGTGCCTCCCACACATTCATAAGACAGTGATGCGTCCTTGTGTAAGAGGAAGAAAACCTTTATATGCGAGTGGCTGGATTTCATTTAATTATGACCAGTCAATTCGACAAAGAGACTTGTGGGTTTTAGCACATTTTGTGTTTTCATAAACAACTCCTGCCCTCACACTTGTCCTTAGCTTTGTGGGATTTATTCTAAGAGGACTTTACATGCATCTCTCTCTCATTGGTATTCATGACAGATGTTAGAAGTGCCAAACTTTTGCTTGACCGATTTCACTGCAACAGGCTTATGAATTGTGCATCAGCCATATATTTATCTTGAACAGTGCAATTTTATCCCCTTGATTCTTTAGAAATTCGCAGGTAGCTTCAAGGGACAAGTCAGTCATATGAATACTGATGGCTTTAAACAGTTGCAGATATGCAAGTGGGTGTTTACCTTAACCTACCCGCTGACATACCTGCATGTTTGTGTGACACTGTTTGTGTATCTGCCTCACAGTGTGTGTGTGTGTGTGTGTGTGTGTGTGTGTGTGTGTGTGTGTGTGTGTGTGTGTGTGTGTGTGTGTATGTGTGTGTTTGACAGAGAGAGAGGGGGAGAGAGAGAGAGAGAGAGAGAGAGAGAGAGAGAGAGAGACAGAGACAGAGACAGAGACAGAGACAGAGACAGAGAGAGAATATGTGTTTGTATGCATAATAGAGTTTATGGTCAGTGTATGTTAATGTGGGTGGTAAGATATGAACATACACGTCTATTCACTTGTTGATTTGGTGTATCATGATCGTGTAGCATAACAACAGTAATTTTCAAGCAGTGGTTAAAGACTCCAAAAACACCGCTTGCTGTTATCTTAAGAGATTATTGGAGTTGTCATCGTTTCCGAAGAAGACTGCAATTCAGTCATCAATACACATTTAAAGTATCGCTATTATTTGAATCCAAAAAAAAAAAAACACACACATTAGTGCTCTCTCACCTAACCTGTATTTATATACCTGCATTATTTCCTGTTATTCTCACCCAATTTAGTGTTCTGTGTGATGCACAGCAGGTGTTTCTTTGTCTGTTAAATTCATCCCCTTCCTTGTTAACAGAACAGAAAATGTGTTGAGATGCGATGGTGGTAAATTATGCTGGCTAACTGCTTTAATGGGTGGCTCTCTATTGTTTGTACAATTCTTTTTTAGGTAAATGGTCTATCTTTGGTACCACGTGTATTGTGTGTTATCAGTCATGTTACTGTAGTCCTTAAAGACTGGCGACTTCAGCACTGGTAGTGCTAGAGTTACACTTGGGGAGTGCCCTCCTTTGTCCCCTAAAACAGTCCCAAGTTTGCTGAAGGCAACCCGAAACCAGCTGTCGAAACCAGAAACAATACGTCATTTGACGCAGGATGGCTAGGGGCAGCCCTTTGATTTTGTACGGTAGATGGGAGAATAATGAGAGGGAGAGGATCAGTGACTCCCAATGGGGCAGAGAAAAAAAAAACAAACAAAAAACGAGCAAAAGGAGGCGCTGCTGAATCTCCAATTGTTCTGCAGGGCACCTGGAATATGGCCACAGACAGCGCATACAATTCTCTCTCTTTCTTTCTCTTTCTCTCTCTCTCTCTCTCTTCCTCTCTCTCTCTGTCTCTCTCTCTCTCTCTCTCTCTCTCTCGCTTTGCTATCTGTTTCTTCATCCAATGCTTTTGCACCAGAGAATATCACTTACATAAAAGGGCTAACTTTTAAGGGCAGCCACCATTCAGAGCTGCACAGTCATCTGAGTAGCTCCGTTTCTCTCCGTCTGACCATACTCCGGCATCCTCCTCCAGGTTTGAAAGGGCTCCTTGTGGACTTTTGAACTGCCATGTGATCCCCCTCGTTTTCATTCTCGTCAGAGAAAAAGAGAGAGAGAGAGAAAGAGAGAGAGAGAGAGAGAGAGAGAGAGAGAGAGAGAGAGAGAGAGAGAGGCGGGAGCAACCTTGATACAGAGGAAATAAGGTCTCTCAGAGGGCGCGGACCACAAAAAAAAAGTCGTAGCGGCACCTTACTACACAGCATAATGGAGGCCCATGATTCCTGCACTATTTAATGGCCTCTTCAGCACAGTCCAGGGTAGCTGAAAACACAGCAACAGTCCCCACTTAAAGCACTCCCTCCCACACAAATTCTGCTGTAAAAGATTAGCTGTATTTTTTTGGATCTGACTGGTTCCACTGGAACCATGAGGATTTGGGGGAATAATGACATACAGTACATCAACATCTAAACAAGCTGACTGACTTTCTATTGAAACCCATCAGTCTGACAGATACCGGGGAGAAGATAATGTTTGTGAATGTTGCATTCCAATTACTGAAACAAGAGGGGAAAAAGGGAGTTTGTTGAGTTTAGCTAAAAGCGAAGCAAAACAAGCATGAAATGTGGAAATGTGAGGTGATTGCAGTGGCCTGTGGAGAAAAAAAATGCGAGGTTTTGTGAGGAGCGGGTGGAAGCGGAGTTCAGCTCTTGTTGGGAGAAGGTGGAGCATCTGAGGAAAATTTGCCTTTCATCAGGGTGGCTTTATTCATAAGTGTGCCCCAAGGAGGTCAGGCTGTAGAAAAAAAGGAAGTAGTCTGTTATCGTCGACTTTTTTTTGCGAGTTTCTTTTTCTCGGCCTACGCAACTTCTTAATTATCTTTTCAGCTGCAGCATCTTTTGGATTGATGAGGATGCGGAAAGAGCGGCCTGACATTTGGCCTTCTTCAAATAACGAAAAAAAAAAATCACTCTTCACTCACTGCTCTTGGATATGTGCGGCTGCAGAGAAAAATGAGAAATGAAAATAAAACTTTCTTTGCCATCCTCAGTGTAATGCAATACCAGTGGTGGGTAGTGAAAGTAGATTGAAACACTGATCACCTTACTCTATATAAAAATGAAAATAAAACTCAATGTGACATACATATAGAACGTCATAGATTGCTCATAGGTTAGATATAGACATACATATAGACACTGATGTCAACAGTGACTTAGTCAATTAGGTACAAGGACAGTCTTCCTGGAACAATGTTCCAACCATGGAATAAGAGAAGAGAGCTAGTTAGTAGCTCCCTCACCCACATCTTTCCTACTGGTAGAAGAAGTAAACATGTGACCTCCTTATCCCAAGAGCAATTCTTTCATGATTAGGCTACAGCTGCCTCAAAGATAGACCAAAACTGTGGTCAGTTTATATAAATGCAAATAGAAGGGAAGAGCTGAACAGACATGCCATCTCTTTCTGCTACTTATTACTTTTTGTGTCGTGTCAAAGTAACTGCTGAAATGCCCATGAAAGGAAGGTAATGGCCTATATTAGACTATCAGTGGCATGTATAATTGTCCTCATTGCCAATGTATGAATTATGAATAAATGCATGAAAAATACATATCCATTTACCTTAGTTCTATGAATATTGGGAGTGTCGCAAGCCAAAATAACGATAAATAAGGAAGAATGTTTTGTTAGGTATTGACTTGCTCAGTGAAAATCCAGGAATACATGTTTGCAAGCCACATTTTATTGAGATTACTAAACTGGAGCAAGGTTTTTTTTTATTATCGTTAATATCCTGTTAATTTTCTGTTTGACTGGGCACTTCCAATTAGGTTGTCGGCTGAATTTAGGCTGGGAAAAAAAAGATTCAAACAAATGGAGCGGCTTTTTATATCTCTGTATAAGTGTGTGCTTCGCTCACAGAGCTCAGACATAATAAAGAATAAAAAGACAGTCTGCATGAAATGTAAATTTCTCCATTTGTTTCCTCACACGAAGTTCGCGCTATCAATAGAAGACCTGTCATTAATTTTAAATCGCTTTTTAAATTGAAGAATTCAAAAGAAAGGTAAGATGGAGTGACAGACCCTGCATGATTAATAAAGTGATTTTTTCCCCCTTGCTCTTCTTTATAGGAGAGATGTGAAGTCTATCTCAGGAGACTTTAGCACTCTGCAGTTCGTAACCCACATTTCTTGTTCCTCAGATCTCCCAGATGCAGTGTTTCCTCAACTGCACTCCCCCAGACACCCAGGGCCTCAAACCCAGATACCAACACAAACTTGGATCCATCAAAGTGTTGTTGTCGTGATCTCGTTTTAGCTCGGCCTTGGTCAGTGGAAACAGCGTTTTTGTTGTTGTTGTTGTTTTGAAGTACATTCCAGAGCTGAATGCAAAATACACATTTTCCCTATGCTGGCTGCTTGTAACAATTTACACTTCTAATGTGACCGGGAACTTTGACATTTTAAAATAGGAGCGTGCATTTGTACAAAATGCATCTGTTTCATCGGAGCTCAGGGGAGAATGCTGTATAATCTTTATTGCCACCATGTCTTGTGGCAGCACTTTAGACAGAAAATAAAAAGATGAAACTCCTTAAAGGTTAAAGCCCCTTTAAAGACTAATTTGTCCCTCTTCGATTAAATGAAGTTAGCAGTAAACGACTGTCATCCATCATATAAATACCTGAGTAATGGCTTTTCCTCTTTTATTTTTATTCAGATAATGCAACCTAATTAGACTAAGGCAAAAATAAGAGTCACATGAGTGCTTTCTCTGTGAAAGGTCACTTTGGGATTACTACACTGCATGCAGACAGTGACTGTATTTAGGTTGGCTCTGTAGGGGGGTGTATTCCAGGAAGCAGGTTTTAACACTTTCTGTAGTAACTCAGAGTGGTACACCTCCTAATAGCAGAACCCCAATGGCCTTATTTTGCTATAAGAATGAAGCCATGAGACCCTTCTATTAGGAGGTTTACCACTCACCCTGAGTTGACTAACTGCGTTAGTCACTAAAACACCTACCTGGAATAAGTTTAATCCAGTTTAATCGACACAAACATACATACTGTTGCTAGCCAATATTTATGGAATATCCCAAAGAGGCATCAGTATGCTATATATACATACAGTCACCACTGGCATGGCTCTAGGCCAATAAATATGTATTTATGCTCAGCAACTTTCACTCACCTATTGAGTTCAACTCAACTCTGTACATGTTGACAGTGCTAAAACTGACTACAATTTGTTCTCAGAAGAAATACAAGTTGAATAGCCATGTAACAGATGAATTTTTAATCTAATTCACACTGAGTAGCACAGCTACATGAGGTAAACCTAAGCCTGCTGTTGTAGTTTGTGTGTAAGACCATTCTTTCGCATCACCACACCATATGTGTCCACTCGGGAAAAGAAGGGAAAGTGGCCTACCAGGAGAGCTGAGGTTTCCATCTCAAAACTAATTTCCCTAGAAAATAGAACTGACCTTTCCCACTCCTACCAGTTGTGTCTCAGTGTCTGCTTAAGCATCTAAGCAAAGCTATTTTTTTATTTCAGCACCTAACTTGGAGGTTGGACAATGTGTTATTAGACAAAAGGGGGTGGCGAACTTAGAGGTGCACCACATGTTCAGAATGTCTTGAAATTGGGAAGTTTATGGGATAGGCTAAAAACAAAAATAGCCTGACTAGGATTTAAAGGGTTAAAACTCACAATCACACATCCTGATTTACAGTCCGCTCGGAAGGGTGTGGATTGTGCACTTTACCCCCTGACAAAGAAGCATTATGGTTTCAGCCCTGAAAAACAAGCCCCTGGCACTTGCCGCCCAGACACTATGGCCTTTTTTCTCACTATGAAATGTTTTCCGGTGCATTAAGTTTAAAGGCATTGTTTGGCAACACTATTGGTTACCTTTATCCAAACTTTAGCTGTGGACTGGTTGTGCCCCTGTTACACTTTTGACCTGCACCTTTAACTTTTCCCCTGAAGTTCTAATTTTGGTAACAAAAAAAATTGAAATGAGTTTTTTGTGATCCACATCTGTACTGAAAAGACACATCTAAAAGACAAAGGACCAAAACAATAAAGTATATACAGTAGGAAAAGTGAACTCAAAAAATGAATGCATGCAGCAAAACATAGCAAATATCCAGTCATCAAAAAGTACAGGCACTTGTAGTTACTCAGAAAGGTCTTCTTAAACAATGTTTGATTACACTTTATTGTACTGTCCATTACATCAATTAGGTACAGGGTAAAATGTGTAAAAAATGTAACAACATGTAACATTATGTACGTACAGTACACTGTACCTTAGGGTTAGAGTTAATGTTAGGTATGGAAAGTGTAAGTACATAACATAACATGTTGTAACATGTAGATACACTACAAAAGGAACCATAAAATAAAGCGCTAAAGTGTTAACCAATGTTCCATGTGGTAAAACATACAACATTTGTGACAGCCTAGTCTGTACACGAGGTTCATGGTGTTAATACCGCTCCCTGATTTGTGCCTAATTAAAGACAAGCCTCTGACTGTTGGCCTCCTATGGCTTAATGTGCTCCTCTGTGGGGCTTCACACAGGGTTGTGTTCCACCTTTGAGCTATGTGTTCCCTCTCTCTTCGGAGGGGTTTAGATGTCTGCCTACCCTCTGAAGTGAGTAGTGGAAACAAGCTCAGAGTGGCGGATCTGCAGATGGATCTTTTAAGGAAATCGAGAGATGGAGGGAGGGAGGGAGGAAGTAGCTAGAAGGATAGAAGGGAGGAGAAAGATCTAAGAGGCGGAGGGAGATCTTCGAGAGCAGATGGACTGTTGGGAGGGATGCTGGGTGCATTATGGTCTTGGTAAATCTTCGACTCGGAGCTCAGAGATGGTGCCTGGGGTGATGCTGAAATGGATGGGGTGAAAGTACTTAAAAGGGTGACTGGGTCCCATGCTGTGGTGTAGATATCTTTAAAACATCTCCCCCCTCCCACTTGTGCGCGCACTGACTAAATGGCTAATCGATGCGACCTCAATGTTTTTGTCTGTTTCCGTGCAGCCCCTCATATGCTTGGGCCAAACTCATACAGAGCTTCACAGGACTTACTTCTGTCAGTGATTTTTAGCGCCTATGATGAAGGGCTAGGAGGGATAAACTCGTGTAGCATCAATGCAACACAGCTTTATTGCTTCGAGCACGGCTGTTACAAAGTTAATGGTGGTCTGATTGTTTCATCAGGCTTAGGTCTGTGACTCCAATTAAAGGGGTCTGTTTCGAAGGAGAACACTCAGCGAAACTTTGAAGAGGAGAAAGATGCCCTTCCTGGTTCCTCTGCAACCAGGCGAGATCAAGGCAGGAAGAATTTCTTTTTAAGTCACCCATAGCAGGGGAAACACACTGCCTTTCATCCTCCTTTAGTTTCCAAAGTTTATCTTTCTTTGATGTATGCATTTCTACAAAAACTCAATTTCTTGGCCTCCAACGCACTTTTTTTTTATCTAGGACAAATCTGAACAGACTGCTTTGCTTAGTCTATTATTTTACAACTGTTTTTTGAGTTTCTTTTGAAAAATTGAAGGTGTACCAAATTGGAAGAAAAAAAGAATTGAAAGGAGTATCACTTCAAAACCACACTTTCACAGGAGGACATTGGGGAGGACAGGGATTTCACAGATACCTCTTCTTCCGTCGACTCCCTGTCTCGTTCTTTCTTTTTTCTTCTCTTTCAGGGCCCGTGATCTCTTCCTTTGTTCGCTGTCTGCTTTTGTCGCCTCTGGCTGTTGTATTACCGCCAAACAACAAAGCAAGGCTGTATTGTGAGTCACACACTGTACCTGCCCTTCATTCCCTCCTGACAAAATACATAGTTTGGAGTTAGATATGGAAGCATGGAGACTATTTAATGATACTCTCAAAGAGCAGGTTCACAGTCATACACAGGAGTTTCTATCCCAAAGCCTCCCCTTTTCCCAAAACTGCTGACCCATTTTGTGACATAACTTTGTTTTTCTTTCGGGCCATAGCATATAGATAGTAATTATGTATTCCATCTCAGAAGGTGAGGATGGCACCAAGTGAAAAATAAACCCCCTTTTGTGCCACATCCATCCAGGGGCATTGTAGTCATTGTGCGAAGCGGTGGTCGTGATTGACAATCTGTTTACTTACTGCTCCTTGGCGCCCTGAAAAGCGATGAGCGCAGTGTTGACAGCTTTTCTCCTTATCTGTCTTACATTCTCTCTCCCTCTCCCCCTCTCTCTCTCTCTCTCTCTGTCTGTCTCTCTCTCTTTCTCTGTCTCTCTCTCTCTCCCTCTGTCTCTGTCTCTCTCATTCTCACCCTCTGCCTCCCCTCCAATCCATGTGCAGGCTAGTGGTATAGAGCGGCTGCCAGGTCGTCGCTCAAGACGGTGACATCCACGGGGTTGGGGGAAGGGGGAGTCAGCAGAAGCTCGCTCCCGGGCAGGAAGAGTCGGCGCTCCATTCTGCACGGATCTCAGATAGTGATGCCACTGCTGACACCCGGCAGAATCGGAGAGTGGCAGACCCCTCTGTGTCCCGTCTGCATTTCTCTCCTCTCTCCTCATCGTAATCATTTGGTACTTGGCGAACAGTGCCTTAAAAAGCTTCCCTGAGGATCATAGCCTGGGGTCAATAGCTGTCAGTGTTGTTTCAACTTATCTAGGGCACTTAGGTTCTATTTTAGGAAAAGTGAAGTTATTGTAATTAAAATTGGGTGGCTGGAAAAGACTGGAAATATATAAAAAGTGACATTATGTACACTGCACTGTCATCACCTGCGCTCTGTCTTTTCCATTTGCATGTGTTTGTTTTGCCAAACAGAAGGTTATATTTTCACCCTGGTACATATTGTGTATGTACATTTTGCACAGTGTTAAGATTTTATTAAATATGCTTTGACTAAAGTGCAAATCCTCAGAGGCGCTTTTTATGCCACAGAGAAAGTCCATGACATCCACCCATTTCTGTGGCCGCAAAGGAAAAAAGGAAAGAACAAAATTATTTTACATGAGAACAACCAGCACTTGGCTTGACATTCTTGTTAAATGCTGGAAATAACATAGAGCGATATGTGAAATGTAATATAGTGTTGCAGTCATTTACACTGTCTCTCCTCTGTTTACATTATAGATCCACCCAGCCTTTGAAATATATTTAAAATATACTTTAGTCTTAAAAATCCTTTTTTGTATTCCTTTTTGCGTTGCCCCTGTGCCCCATGGGCTTGTTTCATGGATACAGGTAAAGATCAATGTTCCACAAAGGTAGACTAATTAAGGTTGCCATTTTGAAGCAGTTTTAAAATAGCCCCAGACAATGACAAATCACAGCCCAAAATGTCTGCCTCCCATTACAGAAACCGGCAGCACTCTGCCATGATTAGATTAGAAGGATCCTCATATGAGTTCTTCCTAAATGCATCCATTTTAGGAGACTTGTTGCAGCCCTGGGAGAAAAAGTGTGCTTTATTCAAAACTTTAAAATGTACCCATCCCTGCTTCTTTTGTGCCATCATTTGTGAAATTAAGAGTGGACTGACTAAAGACGTCAAGCCCTTTATATTCCTCACTTGTACAAGTTATAACAGGTTTTGTACTGCCACAGGGGAGAGTTTTTAAGAAGCTGTTGAAAGCCCATTTTTTTTCATCAGCACCTGTTTGCCCACTAAATCCTCTTTTACTTGCATCTACCTGCACCGCTACCTATTCTCCTTGCACTTGATTTTTCAATAAAGTAAGTTTAGTACTTTCTCTTACTGTAAATGGAATATAGTGCTGGAGGCCTACTGTTGTTTGAGTGCTGTATCTCACTCTTAAGGGCTCTGCACACCTGCTTCGACAAAGTAATGCACACTGCACTTCCGACATAATGACATTCCATTAGTTTAAGATTAGTTTAAGATTAGTTTCCATTGTTTTTATAACTGCGGACATCCGTGAACTTAGAGCTCTCCCCTTTGGCAATGAGTCTACAGTAGGTAGATGAAAACAAAACTGCAGCCCAACTGAATGGCATTGAAATCAGGCACCTCGTGGTGTTTTGTATAAGCAGTACCTCAGTCACACAACATCAAGTTTTAATTTTTATCTGTGTTCTGTTTCTCCTTTAGGGAATCACAGTAACTGTATGCCATTTTGACAGCTGGCTGATTCCAATGGCTTGCCAGTTTGTTTTTACCAGTTAACACATTTCACTATTACATTTCACTATTAAATTACATTTCACTATTTTCACCTAGCTAGAGTTCCAGGAAGTCTGCAGTTACAAATATAACCCCACACACCAAGGTTGAACTCTGGTGCTGGTGGCGCGTCGATTACGATTATTTATGATTATGATGCCCTATTTTTGACGGTGCCGCTCCACCAATTCCATTCCATTGTTTATCCATTGTTCCATTGTTTGTCATAACGGCTGTAAATGAAATACTATGATGTTCGTTGCACAGCCAGTGTGCCCGTGCAACTGAAGTTGTCAAATTCGGAAGTGCTCTCTAATAGTGTGGAAGGCAGTGTATGGAGGCCCTTAAGTTGTTTTGGATGAAGCATGTGATAAATGCAGAATAATATAATGGTAGGATTGCTTCTGGCATTAACATTCTGGGTCAGTCTCTGTATACTTTTGGGTTCATCTGCGTTCAATGATGATTCAACTAAATACAGGCAAAAAATAAACCCAGAAATAGCTGAGTGGCAACATAATGCAGTAGTGCTTTTAGAGCTCTCAGCCAGCACTTACCTAAGTGTCTGTCCTCCCCTCCATGCGTCTCCCCGGACAGGTCACTGGGGAGTAGCACAGAGGAATGGCTGGGCAGAAATTGAATGTGTCCGTGTGTGCAGGGACCCTGAACAGGTGCAGGCCAAGGCCCTCTGGCTCACCTGTGGGTATCACCTGTCACTGATGACTGTGCGGAGCAGGGCCCCCCAACCAGCCTAGGGCTGTGAGCAAGTCCGCACTGAGCACATTTTATTACCCTTACCCCCGACAGAGAGCCAGGGGTATTCTAATTGGGTGTTTCTGTGTGTGTGTGTCTGCTCACATCACTCAAAAACTACTAGTATAATGTATTATATAATTTAGCAATAATTTACTTCAATGTTTTATACAAGGTAGTGGGTTGCCATATTTTGGTCCTCCAGATGATCATTTGGACCAGAATAATGATCCTGGTTTTGTTTTCTTAATGTTTTTAAAATACGTAGAGGCTGTGCAGATTCCCAACTGCTTTTTTAAAATGTATACCCCTTTTCACAATGTCTGTGAAGACTCTCATTCATTCAGGTCATGTTAGTCAAAGGAGGTAAGTTGTAAGCAACTGGACTTCTTGTAGTAGCTTGAAGACGCTTCACCTTTCATCCAAAAGGCTTTTTCAGTTCTGAACCCAGTTCTGATCTCCTCTGAATCCTTTTCACAATGTGACACAATTCACTGAGGACTTAATGAGATTGCTAGTATATGCTGTGGCTGAAACACTACTCATTCTCCACTCTTTGTGGTTAGGCTTGTTAAATTCTTAATTTCTCAAATTCTTCTTTCTTTGTTTGTAAATCTTTGTTCTCTGGTAGCCATGTTTCTCCATTAGTTGCAAAGTTAACAGAAAGCTGTCCTCTGCTGGCACAAAAATGTTTAACCCTTTGCCATTGTAGTCTTCTCTTCAAGCCATGGGTACAATTGGTGTAGACATTTTTTTTATAATTACACGGTATGATTTTAATGATATCATTCTCTTTAAGTTGCTAAATCCAATGTTCCCTAGCCAAGGCAGCCAAAGAGAAAATGGTTTGTCTTATTCCAGAGTTTGTGATTTCAGGCACTCCTGATACCCCAGTGTACTACCGAAGCACTTAAAAGAGTTTTTTTTCCATTATACCTCCTTTCTAAAAGTTCAATGACATTCTGTTCAGATTTTCTTTCTAAGCAGTTAAGTGTCATAAACTGCTTATACTTTGTTCAGATCAAGTTTTTGGATGGTGAAAATCTTTTAGCCGGTGAGACCAGAGATAAGGAACTCTAGGACTTAAAAGTAGACACGGTAGACCAGTGTTATGAATAGGATTTGGATTTAATAGAAATAGAGCAAGTACAAGCCGCCAGGCAAAACTTATTCCAAAAAAAACAAGGAAAAAAAAACGCCTGGAGTTCACTTTACAAAGAGGGGTCAAAAAAAGAGATGGGCATAATCCAAGGGGAGCATAGTCAGGGTCAGTGGGCATAAAAGAAAACACCAACAAGCTGAAAGTCAGGGACCAAGCAGGTGATGGAACAGTTTTTCAGGCTCGCAATGTGGTTGGCACTTTGCATTGGCATATGAATGAGTATGTAATTGTGAAATATTAAGTTGCAAAGCACTTGACAGAGCACTCACTGTAGACATGCAGCCCACTGACCATTTTATAAATGTAAACTTAATATTGGGCTCTATACATTCAAGAGTAAACTCAAATCTTGCTGTTGATCTGAACTGACTCACACAGTGTGAAAAGTGTACACCATTGGTTACCAGATCCATTCTAAATCCATAAAAAAATCTCCTGATTTTCTTTGTGATTCTAATACTGTATGTCCTCATGTTGTGATAAAAAAGTATTTTAACACTTCCCTTGCACAAATGATAGGCAGTATTGCACTGATACAAATTAAGTCCATCTCAGGGACGAAAGCATATGAGCATTAATAGTGCAAGGCTAAATTGCAGGCCGATTTTATAAACTATAAGAATCATATACATATGAACAACAGTGAAATTTACTCAACAACAGCAGATAGTTCAAATAATTCTACAGTACTGATTAATACCATTGACAGACTTGTCGATCTTCGGTGCATGATACGCGGTGAGCAGTGCAATGAGTTTGCCACATTTTTCAGTGAAGAAATTTCAACTATCAGGAGCAATATCACATCACCCTCCATTGGTGGTTTCAACCATCTACTCACTCTTAGCCTATCTCTGCCTATTAGGACAGGTACTCACCAGCTGCTTGGCTGGTGACATTCTTGAAATTGTGAATACCTCCCTACTATCTGGAATATCCCCATGTTGCCTAAAACGCGCTATTGACCTTTGGCTTGGAAAAGTTATAGGCCCATGTCAAACTTCCCTTTCGAGTTGTTTAAGCAACTTTGCATGAATCTCTTCATACAAACTAACCCCTAGCTCAAGGTCCTTTAGTAAATGTCTCCTCACAACCCCCAGAATAAACACAACCCCAGTACATGGTGCCTTCAGTCATTGTGTCTAACCCCCTGGAATTTCTTACCTTCTGATTTAGGGTCATCCCAATCAATTTTGTCTTTTAAAAGGGGCTATATATATATATATATTAAATTAAAATACTTTAATAAGTAAGGGTCACTTTTTTTGCTATTTTGACTTTTCTAATTTAGTTTTTTTCCTCAGGTCTTACAGGTTAGCCTCCGAGTCCTCTGGGTGGTTTTAATCCTATTTAAATTGTTAATGTGTTAACTTGTTGATCACTTTTTCTCCATATCTCCCTTCAAAGCACATTGAGTCTATGTATGCAACATGAAATTGACTTGACTTGACTTTAGGAGGTCAAAAACTTAAGATTCAAAACAGTGGAGGAGGGTTGAGACAGCCAACAGGCAGAGTAACAAAAAAACAGCAGACAGAAAGCAAGGTGACTAGAACTGGACTTTGATGTTCATGGGGAGATAAACATGCAACAAGAAAACCTTCAGGCAGATTTAAATACTTATGAGGTAACTGACAACAGGTGTAAGAGCAATGAAAGTTAGGGATAGGTTGAGTTTCTCGTCAGACACCTAGATGTACAGGGTCTGTGAAAATCATGGTGAGAATAAAGAGGAAAATGGTACACAAAACACAGCATAAAGTATCAGGACACGGAAAGGATCTGGAGAAACTGGTCTAGATTGTCATATTATACTGTAGCAAAGCTATTGATAAGATCAAACTTTTATATAAACTATCAGTGCATCACTTTGGGTACTGGGGTACTGAACTGCAAACAAAAGGGAACTTACAAGAAAACTTCTTTTGTTAGATCTGCTAAGAAAACATCCAATTCGCAGCTTCTATGTGATCTCTGAGATTTGCTTTTCCCATCTTTATTAACCTTACACCTTAAGTGATAGAGGATAGTGGATAGAGGATAGAGGAAGTGGTGTTTCATGGGGGAAAAAAATCCTACTTACGGATGGTTCAGTTACATAGGCTTTATGATGGTAGGCTGATACTATCTGTGTGGTGTCTTTATAAAATAAAAAACAGTTACAGTGAAGATGTTGAATACAAAAAAGTTCATTTATTCATTTATAAAAGAGTTCATTAATAAAAATATTCCCATCTAGACAAAAAGACTTACTCAGAGAAGATTAGACCTTTCAAAGGATAAACATTCTATCTCTACCATCACAAGTGCTGCACAAATCCTTTATCATCAAAAGGATATCAGTTGAAAATAGGCAGACAGTGACAAACTTTATCAAATCGAAAAAGTCTACTTACTTCACGAGGAAAAGTTTGTCACCCAAGTTAAAGATATCACAGAGATCTGCACACCCGCTTTGTGCTGTAGTGTGGAACAGCAGCGGACTGGATCTGTCACATCATAAAACCTACAGTCCAACCGGACGGAGTCTTTCAGTCAGAGTTCAAAGGCTTCAGACAGCGACATGATCGCCATGAATTTCATGAAGTATAACAGACCTTTGAAGACTTTTCCTGCCAATTTTCAAGTCAGTTTGCAGGATGACACTCCATCAAATGCAATGGCTTTTTAGGGGCACAAGCAGTGGTCTGTGTACAAGACTGAATTGAGCATCTGCTGTTCATAGGGAAAAGGGGGAAACCATTCATAAAAACACTAACAGTTCTGGACTGGTCAAGTAAGGCAAACTGTGTATGTTCTTTCCCAGCATTTATTTTCCACTATTTAATGCATCACCACCCCCACCTATTAGACGAGGGATAATAGTAAACTGTGCACCCCATTATTTGCTGAGAAAAGATTCTAAAATGTGTGTGTGTGTGTGTGTGTGTGTGTGTGTGTGTGTGTGTGTGTGTGTGTGTGTGTGTGTGTCTGTGCCTGTGTGTGTGTGTGTGTGTGTTTGTGTGTGTGTGAGAGACAGAGTTAGAGAGTGTGTGTGCTACACACCAACCCACACTGCCCCATGCTCGCATTCAACCTATTTATTTGGATGAATAGATCAACTGGCTTTGACAGAGTTCCCCAACTACAACCAAGCATATGATGCACCTTGAACAAGCAGGTCACATTTTACAATGGAGTGACGCCATCCATGTGTTTTTCATTCCGTGAAGCGCTGGAAGGATTGACCTCCCTTCCCTGCCCTCACCGTAGTTAGCACCATCATCCCCAATCAAACCCCCACCGGAGATGTTTCAGCGTCCACCAGAAGTGGCATCACACGCGACCTTTTCGGAGAACAGCGTGTGGTGCGGTCACGGTCTTATGGCAGCAAAGCTCTGCTCCTGGATAATTGGGCAAGTCTCGGCTCAAAGTGTTGAGATGGGGGTGATGCAAGTGTCAGCAAGAATATGCTCACTGACACTGAACTGAGGAGATAATTTGACATGGGACAAGGTCATTATTCTGATTCTCATACTACACTTAAAAGTGACCAGGATGGAAGGATGGAAGAAGGTCCTTCGTGTCGTCCTACATACACTGCTAGGACATTGAAGGTTCATCACAGACAGATGAATATGGATTTCTTTTAAACCAGAGAGAAAATTCAAGTTTTTGGGTCAAACAAAATTCATTTCTCACAGATACATACACACTGAAATGCAACACCACAGCCAGGAATGACACAGATTTATTTCCATATGAACTCATTCAGCATTTATGATGTCCCGTACGGTGAATATAGATTTGTGTACACACAAGGAAAGGGGGATGCTGGGTAAAACTACTTGCATTTCAAAGCTCCTGCCTGACTTCAGTGTTTGCTGTTGCAGTTTTCTTATTTCTGTCTGATGTACAGCCAGGGACCATGTCTCTTCTTTCCCTGAAAAAACAATTTAACTCTTTGAATAAGCTTTGAAGGCTACAGTGTACACCACTGTGCAGATTTAAGACCTTGAGAAAGATGTTAATGATGAAAATAGAGAGTGTCCCCGCAACACATTTTTTGGGAAATATGTCAACAACTACAAGGTCAGAAGTTTGATACCTAGAGAGTGTGCATACTAATGAAGTGTGCATGCTGCTCTGTAGAGAAACCTAAACATGTCACAGGAAAGACTGGTAGGTGAAAAGGTAGAAAGTCATTATCCAAAATGCAGTCAAACAATGCTGAACAATGTTACTTTATGATTACCCCATGTCACTTTACAGATATTTTCCTTAATTATTACAATCCAACATCTTTCATGAAACTGCCACTAGATGTCTTTTGTGTGCAGTGGTTAGATAGCATTTTGCAGACATGTTTTCCCCCCAGAGTGACTTGGACTTGCAACATTTAACACAGGTTAACCATTTACCAGACAGGGGGGCTACTGCTGCATCACCACAATTACATGTTTTTTTCTAAACATTTTTCTATAAAACATTATACAGCATAAGATTGACCTTATGTATTAAATTGTTAGTATAAATGGTTGGTAAAAAAAACAGTAACACTTTATTTGAAGGTGCCTACATAAGGGTGACATGAGCCTGTCATATACATGCCATGATACATGTCATGCACATTAATGGCACTTTATTAATGTTCATGACTGTTGTCATGAAGTGTCATTCAGATTTTGTCATGTGAAGTTGACATTGTTTTGGGTGTCCTTGTTATCAGCCAAGACCAAGGCCAATAAACCAAGATGACATTTTCAGAAAACATCAGCCAACAAAATCAACCTGTCTATGATGTTGTCATGACAACATGACATAACCTAAGAGTTCCAAACCACTCAAAGCAATGGGCCAGATGCTGTCTGGCCTGACATATCTATCCCTAGCTATGGACAGTTTATGGACAGTTTTTTTTCTGAAAGGAATAGGTCTGATCTGATGCAATCAGTGGGGCGAGACCACCTCTCAGCACTCCACCCCCCCCGGGCAGAGAGACGCTGCTTCTGTGCATGGCATGGCACCTTCTCAGCAAGAAGGGTGCCTGCAGTTCAGCAGTTCACCAGGGGGGCGCCAATGTGCCGATTGCAGCGATATGACACACGGAGCGTTTTTAGTTTATTTTTAATTTTTCCCCCCAAGCGCTCGTGGCGCCCCCCACGAAATGCCTAAAACTGCTACTGGATGCAATCTATCTGATCCAAATATAGTGTTTACAAGACTTACAAATATGACACAATATGTTCAAATAGCCACTGTCTCAAACAGGTAGCAGATTAAGAATAGATGTCTTATTGCTTTTTGGAGACCAAACATGTCATAGAGCCCTGCCAGAAACTATCGGCAAGTGTATACATGATGGCTATAACAGACTACATCATCCCAGAGCCATATGTTTATACCTCTGCACCCCCCCTTGCAAACAAATAAAAATGGCAACAGGTGAATCAACACTTTCCCATGGTATTGCATCACTACGTCTTCAGATATGAAACAAAAATTACTCTCGAACATTCTGGCATCATTGCTAGCCTACATTACATACTGTGTGTTGTATATGTATATTTGAGCATCTAGGTAAGTCTGAGCATTACTGCCGACTACAAATGCATGCCAAGGGGTTAGCATGGCTGCTACACATTGTAATGCTAGTGAAAATAACCTTTCGTGCTCTCAGACCATTCTCCAATTATTCTGGTTCTGGATTACGTAGGTGCGGAACCATAAAGTAACATAGTCAACAAGTAGTCATTTTTGCACTAAACATAAGAAATACATGTACCAGTAATTTTTATTGCAATAGTATCTTGTTCAAGAATTTACAAATATTGTCTATAACTTCATAAAGTTTGGCATACAGTGTCAAAAGAACTGAAAAATCAGTATAAAATTGTAGAGTTTTACTAAAATTAGGATCTTTTTTCAGTGTAACTTTACAAGGAGTTGCATTACACAACAGGAAAACATTATAAAACTTAAATTTAGATAACCTCCCCTTTAAAAGAGAAACTCTGCCTCCTTGTTTTGCTGTTGTCAGCCTGCTCTATTGGATGTTTAGAAGCAATGACTCCTGATATCAAATGGCATTAGTATAGGGAATTCAGTGATGCCTCCAACAACAGCAAATCAGTCTCCTGTTTTTGTTCATTCGGTTTCGGTTGCTCCCAAGGAGAAAAGCCGAGTCAGTCTATTCTCCACAGGTAATTAGCCATAATCGCTTGTACAGCCTCAGGAAGATCTGCTTGAGCAGAGCATTCTGAGACCACAGCTCTCCACTTCATCTGCCAACCCCAGCCTTCTCCCTTTCTCTCTCCTTTTCTTTCTTTGTTTATCTGTCTGCGTCACTGTGCCACACTTTTGTCCCAACTCATTTGTCCACAGTCGTATTTAGCCTATCTTTCTCTTGCTCACTCTCTCTCTCTCACCCTAAAATTGTTTGTGGTTTGTGAATTGGTAATTTTTGTTTCATGGTACATTGGTGCTGGACTTTGTAGTGCACTTTATTTGGTTAGTTTGCCCACAGAGACCTTGCAGATGGTTTGCTGGAATTGAGTTTCAATTTTGTTTTGTTTGTTGACTTATCACCTTAAGCACACCAAACCCCTAATCCTCGGCTTAACAAGAAATCTAAGTTTCAACAGATGGTTTATTAGTAGTCTCAGTTAGACAGTCTCTATAGGACCATCTTTGGGACCATCTAAGTATGTGTAAGTGTGACTTAATTTGTGATATTTTACAATAGAGAGAGATGCAAGAAGGTGCAATATGGCAGTAGATTTTGCTGCTGCCTTTTTTGTTTGTATCCATATGCCAGCATCGTCCTCAGCCACCTCTGTGTGAGCTATAGACATCTTGTAGTTTGATAACTGTCACCCTTACTTGTTTTCACAGTACTGTGTTCTCTTGTTCATTAAATCCAAGGCAATATAAAATTCTATGCCCCTCTTCTTTGCAGATTCAATTTAAAAGAAAGGATAGCACTCTCTCTCACAAACCACCATAGAGAACTATTCCCATTGTCTTCCCCCACAACCCATAAATGATTAATCTCATACATTCATGCTTTTCATCTATCCCCTTTGGTAAAAGAAAATGCAATTTAGACCTACTTGCTTTTCCTTTGACCATTTATTCTTTTTCTCTCCCTCTCTCTTTAACCTTTTTTAAAAAATATTTCCCTCACATAGACTTCCTCTGTCTTCCTCTACATCCTTTTTTCCTACCATGCCATTTCTTTTCTATTTTTTTTCCACCCCCTCTCACTCTGTCTTCTCTCTCTTTGTATGGTCCCCTCTCTCGTTCTCTCCCTCATTCGGCCTCTCCCACTCGCTCTGTCTCTCTCTCCCACTCTCTTGCTTTCTCTGTATGTTTCTCTCTCTTTCTCTCTCTCTCCCACTCTCTTGCTTTCTCTGTATGTTTCTCTGTCTTTCTCTCTCTTTCTCTCTCTCTCCCACTTCCTCTCTCCAGCTGAGTTTTCCTATTCTTATGGCATCCTTCTGGCCGTTACAAGTATTGGCAGGTGAAAGTGCTGTCAGGGCTCAGGCAGTAATAGGTGTTTTTCAGATGACAGTCATGAACAGAAAGGGAGATACAACCAGCCTTCTCGTCACGGGGATAATAGGTGCTCCAACTACCATTACCGAAATGACAGGGAGGCACAAACTGCCCAACCCTACTAAATTCTTCATTTTATACCTCCAGGAGAAAGAAGCGCTCACTCAACTTCAAACTGACAAGAGCTTCCTTCGGAGGAATATTTTCACAAAAGCAACTGTTCTGCAGTTAATAATCAATTCTCACCTCTTGTGGTGACTTGCTGTAGTCAGACAGGCATCAGGCTCCCCGAGGGAATGTCAGAGCTAAAGGGCATTGCTGATATTTTATTGTTTTAGTCACCTTCCAAAAGATCTGTTTCAGTAGAGCTGCAGCATGCAGAAAGCAGTCCAAATGTATTTCCCAAATGATTCCCTGTCGATTTGTTTAATTAATTCCCTTTTCTTTAGGGGGAACTATGGGGTTCGTGTGGATCAGATTGCATTACATTACACTGAGCTGATTGGTAATGTCAGTGCAGTGCCACTGTGGCAACAACAGAGAGGGACTAAAAACAGTAACACTAGAGGGAAAAGCTTTTTTTTGTTAAGTTCCCAAACTTTCTCCATGGAGTACTTCTTTCTTCAGCAAAATGTGGTTGCCTGAAGGATGCAACAGCATGTTATTTAGACTTCTCATTAGACTAGCAACAAGCCGTGCTGGTGATGTTATTGTATTAATTAATTTAATGTCTAAGGTTATCGCAGAGTGGGTTTCCTTAAATGTACAGAAAAATAGTAGCATTAGTCTGTGGCCCAGTAGTCTGTAGGTATTAGATAAAGACTAATTGAAAAGTCCATGTGTAATTTTAAAGAAGCTCCTAAGAGTAAACACTGCAATATAGCATTTGTCTGAGAGGAAAACGTGAAAAAAACTGAGCTTGGCAAAAGCTAAAACAATGATCAACTTGAACATATTTACAGTTAAATTAGAACAAGCAGTGGGAAATCTACACATCGGCCGTCCTTGAGCCTGTCCTTTCTCCTAATGATGATGGCTCAGGAACCTAAGCAGATACTCTTACTGGTAATGACAGACTAATTAGCAAGCTGTTATTGTTGGTGTACAACAGCATATTCAGTGCAATGCAGAATATGTAGCATTCATTATATTCCCACACAGTTACAAAGGACAGCGTTGACAGTAGCATGTAGTAACATGGTAACAACACTTTTAGCTGTAGTAAAAAATTACTCACTAACATTCATTCATTCATTCATTCATTCATTCATTCAGGAGGTGCTAACTGGAATCTTAGACACCTGGGTTTATGAGGATCACCATTTGGTTTTGGCTTTGCAACTGCAGGCTTAATCATCCAGGTTAACATTTCTCACTTCTTGAAATTGCAATGGACACATGGGGTGCACATGAAATGGCATATAAGCGTGGCATTCATTATACAGGGTATACACATGCTTACATGCACAATAGTCTTACAGTTGTGTCACATTTTGTTTTTGTCACATTTTTTTTAAATGTAAAGTGTGTAAGCCTATATTTAGCCCACCTTGTATTTTTATGACACATGCAAGACATAACAGGTGCTCTTAATCTGATAGAAAAGGTGTGACCTCTGTATGGTTATAACAATTTATCTTTTTTTTTTAAGGAGCCTGCTCACAAAGTGTTAAAATACAGCAGACAAACTTTTGGTAGTCCCATGCCTTAATAGTGTATATTCATGGTAACTAACAAAATATATGACAGGTGCACAAAGGTATTCCTGTGTGTTGGTATGCTTTGCACACACACACACAGAATCCCCTTTGTGCAATATCCAACAAAGCACAATTACAACTCAAATATGAGTAAACTGCCTTGATGTTTGTTTTGAGGAGTCATATTCAGAAACAGTGACAAAACTTATGTGTCTTACTGATTTGAAAGACTAGTCTATATATTACAAACAGTGCAATATCCAACGAAGCACAATTACAACTCAAATATGAGTAAACTTCCTTGATGTTTGTTTTGAGAGGTCATATTGAGAAACAATGACAAAACGTTTACTGATTTGAAAGACTAGCCTATATATTACAAGCATGGTGTATATTTATCTGTAGGAGTGTAGGAATAATAGTGCAAATAAAAATGCTAATGAATCATACTTCACTTTTACTTTCAGTAATATAAAGTTGTTCATTGTAAATAATATAATCCATCACTATCATGTATCAGTCTAGCATTTTTACTTAGTTTAATTACATTAGAAAAAATATTTAAAGGGATTTGTTAGAACAAATGGTCGGAATTTGCTTCACCCAGAAGGAGTATGAATCAATAATTAAACATAAAACTGAAATTGGAAGAAGATAATACATTTTCCTTGACCATATCGACTTTTCAGCACTCAAATATTGCTGTAGCCATTAAAATAAACCATGATGCTTTGTTTATGAAGGGACAATGAGGACATAAACAACATTTCCAAAGCTTTCCACAAACAGAACTTGTGGCAGATGAGGAAAAAGAAGAAGAAGAAGTTCTAAAACGTGATGTTAATTAATGAGAAACTGCAAACAAAAGAAAAAAAATTGTCTGTACTAATAACGCTCTGGCATACAGTCTCATTCAGCTTGAGCGATATTGAAAAACTCAATTAATTTACTCTATTCATGTGAGCCAAATCCGTTTTGAAAGTTAATATTAGTTTAGCAGATTGTCAACCTTTCCTAACAAACCAATACTGATGCACTTGGAAGTTTCAAAGCTGCAGCAACAAACACAAAAGGGATTATCTATTCTTGTGCGTGGGACTCCAGGAATGAACACATAAAAACACACACACACACACACACACACGCATGCATGCATGCATGCACACAGATATATACACACACAAACACACACGCTTGAGTGCGCGCATGTGTGCACGCACACACACACACACAACAATAGCTCGTTTTCCACGTCAGGGTGTTTTTTTCCTGTCAATTTTATTAAATCATAGCCAACCAGCCAGGGTGCATGTCCTCTACTTAAAAGTGCAATAAAGGCAGGGCAGCAAGAGCGATCGATTCTTGATCCAAATGGCATACAGTAGGACCTGCGTTTTTTCTTTTTTTTTTTTTCTTTAAAGACCCAATAAACACAATCACGAGTGCTGACATCTAAAGACAAGAAAGTGCAATCTGGCCCCTCTGTGTCCGTGTCCAAGACCGGATAATGCAGGAAATAAGGCTTTGGCTCACCATCACAAATGCCACTAAATGCTGCGGTGTTATTACTTCCTCAGTCAGCCCCGGTCGGTGCCTTCTTCTTCTTTGAGCTCAAAGCTCAGGAACTGCTGCAGCATACTGAGCTGTAGGAGCCAAAGAAGAAGAAGTTATTAGCATGTCCTCCCTGTTAGATTCATTAGCCTTCCGCCCATTAGATTCAGTTCACACTCTGCCTTTGTGGGGGAAACCGATAAGACTGCAGAAATGCGGCATGGTGTGGAGAACACAGCTAGCCACACCAACAAGGGTTTTTTTTTTGTTTGTTTCTGGCAAAGGTATGACAAAATGGCTGCCACACTATCACATCAGCTAAAATTAGTACAAGACTGCAGAAATGCGGTGTGGACAACACAGCTAGCCACACCAACAAGGTTTTTTTTGTTTGTTTCTGGCAAAGGTATGACAAAATGGCTGCCCCACTATCACATCAGCTAAAATTAGCCTAAGCTTGTCTGACCTCCTGCACAGGTGTCTCTCACGACTGTCTCAGAGGAGTCATATTAGCAGCACCATGGCACAATACAGTTTAATATTACATGAACTATTTGGCATAAATATTCTAATTCTATTGTATCACATGGCTGAATTTGTGCATCATGACTCAAGGCCAGACAGAGCCCTGCAGCAGTGCTGCCTAAATGCTTCAGAAAAGGAGACTGCATGGCAGAATTGAACATAACAGGCCACAAGCAACTCATATCTGTTTGCACCCAGACTACACAGAGCTTCATTTCACTGTTTAATCACGACGCAGCACCTAAACAGGCACGTGTCTGTTTAAAACACCTTTAATTTTGTCACACATCATGGTTGCCTTTGTATCCTAGTGGGTGGATGTGTCTGTATGTGCACATGTCTGCATGTGAATAGAGCTAAAAAAAACTTGTAACCATTTTGTGAACGCTAATAGCAATCACGATGAAGACTAAAAAACACTGCAATAACAAGACATACCATTTCAGTACTGTTTGATAGATATAATGAGCAATTACTCTTTGACTGCTTGTTGCACATAAACAAGAACAATTATGAGCCTTTAATATAAGCTTCATTTGCCATTCTACTTTTATCCTTCATGTCCACATTTATGGACATCCAAGTTGCACTGCACCTTTAATCTCAAAGAAATCCAAAGGATCGGATATGACCATATAAGGACCGTATATATATTTTCATGAAATATGCATGAAGAAAATATGAAAGGCTATATAAGTGTATTTTATCTGCGAGGACTTCAATTTTTAAAAGATGCTGTATATTTCATGGAGAATGGGGTCCTTGTGTAGGCAGCCTCTGGTCTCTCAATCAATACGGCTCTTGCAAATGGACCATAATGGTCACAATAGCCCTGGAAGGAGTCTTATCTGAATTAAAAAACAAAAGACAGGGTCAGGGCTGCCGGTGTATTATTTAATACTCATTCATATTTCATTAAATGGCTTCATAATGTTGGGGAGAGAGGGAGTGGAGAGGCCTGACAGACATGCCCAAGGATGGATGGGGAAATGAAGAGCATCAATAATGGACCAGTGTGTGACAGGAGGGAAAGAAGACAGACAGCAGGGCAGAGGAGTCAACTGCTTACCCAGGAGGACAGCCAGCCCAACCACACATGGGGTCATGCACACACATCTGTTGATCACACACACACACACACACACACACACACACACACACACACACACACACACACACACACACACATATCTAGACAGTGTCAGAGCACACACACACACACACACACACACCAAACACACACACACACACACACACACACACACACACACACACATCTAGACAATGTCAGAACACACACACACACACACACACACACACACACACACACACACACACACACACACATACACACACACAGACATTTACACATCTAGACAATGTCAGATATGCTTCCAAAGTGGTGCATATGCATCTAGGAACACACCCATGATCCATGCGGGCAAGCACACACATATGCAAATAGGCAAATACATGCCTACACTTGCTCACATGCACAAACAATGAGCCTTCCAAATACACACACACACACACACACACACACACACACACACACACACACACACACCTAGACAATGTCAGAACACACACACAGAAACACACACACAAACACACACACACACTTACACATCTAGACAATGTCAGACACGCTCCCAGAGTGGTGCACATGCATGCAGGAACACACACCCATGCTTCATGCACACAGACCATCTGTGATCTACACCCAACACTCGACTCACAGTAACTAAGGGTCTCTAACAGGCAAACACATGTACACAAATGAAAATAACATTATTAATAAACTGTATCTTCATACAAGATGCAGCTGAAGGTGCTTCAACAGTTTGGCAGAGAAACACAAGACAGCATTTGTTGCAGCTTGGTAGCTCCGGAAAAGAGGAAGTTCATTCGGGCGCTGTTGACAGTTCCTGCTAGTGTCCCTAGGGGGGAGAGGGGCGAGGAAAAACTCCCTGGTTGCATCGAAGTGTTCAAGTCCAGGATCCAGTATCCACATATATACAGCTGCATGCATGCAAATACATGCTTACACATGCTCACATACACAAACAAAGAGACACACACACAGATGCGCGTGCACACTGATGCCAAATATTAACTGGTGAACGTTTTGCTTTAGGACACAGTAGTAGCATATTTTTAATGCACAATCTTTGCATTTCACATTTGATCTCACAGTGAAATCATTGAGTAGGAAGTTCTATAAAATAAAAATGCCTACATACACATTGCATATACATATCGTTTTTTAAATTGGATTCTGCTCAGCGCAGATAAAAAATAATAGTCCTTTTCCTACTAGCCATTTTAGTCCCTTTCACATTTTGGTCATTCAGTGTGTGAGGGAAAAAAAAAGTCAACCCATTGACCGGTGGCACGTTGTGCTCAGCCGGCGCTCACAGCTAGCTTGGCTGCCCATTTTAGCCTTAACAGCCTTGAATATGTCAAAGCGTACGACTCCCTCATAAGGGGGCTGCTTATGAGAGAAATGCAGTAGACACACAGTGATGACAACAGGCAACAGATGTCCACACAGCCTGCTCCAGTTAATGTGGCCAGAGCAGATCATTCTACTCTTTTGCAATCCTGTATGACACTATAAACACCAAACTAGCAATCACAACCTACAAAGCACAGCAAAAGGGCGAAGGGAACACAAACCATTTATATGTTTGGGACGAGTAATGACAACCAGGGAAATTAGCTGGAGATGTGCAACTGATAGTGCCAGGGAGGTGTGCACAGTGGCTGCCGCACGGCCCTCATATGCCGCCTTTCCACCACAGTCCAGATCATTTTTTTATGACATTGCTCCAAGCAATGGACTTCAAAGCCCAGTTTTTCCCCAAACAAACACTTTACCAGGGATATAGGATATAGTAGAGCATGAACTTGTCAACTGGTAGCAGAAATGCAATCTTTAATTGTCAGTATAGTTGTAGGACAACAAAAAAAAACACCCAGATGTGAATATCACACCATCTCCTAAGGCATCTTAAAGCAACACCAAAGCACTTTTCCTTTTGGTCCCCCTACAGATTGAAAGTGGAACCACTGTTGTAAATATTTTAGTCTTCCGCAGCCTACCCTGGCTGGCCTGGTAAACCAGCCCTGTACCCTCGCACGCAAATAATTTTGGAAGTAACAATGTCCACAGACAAAGTAGAGTACGTTGCATTATTTTATGAAAATATGATGTGTTGCCACATCAGAAATAAAAAAATAATAACATTGCTTGCTATCTTTTTAGATTGTGTCAAATGAGAAATTTGAAAGAGTCTAGCAATAGCAAGATAGGTTTACACAAGGATAAAAATAAAAACTGTTCCTAATATCAAATCATCAGATCTTGAGCATTTTATTGGAAAAATTGCAGACAGGTGACACCATTTTAGCGGCTGCATTGCTACATTATTACTGGAACAGTGGGCAAAATCTCTGTACTGCCCCATTAGCTTCTGTGTTGCTACTTCTTGCTTTGAGCAACTAAAGTTCTAAATTACCAGTCATGCCTGTAAGTGTTTGACCTTCATACAGTTACCATAATCAATCTGTCATGTACACAGATGCAGACTGCTGGAAAAAATAAATGATTACTTTCAAGTCCAGTAGCAACAAAGCCAAGTGACCATCAGTCTTCCATCTTGTAGCCTCCTTCAGCTCTCGCCAAAGGAGTGTAAGCCAGTCCAATGTTCACTGCCATTTGCTTCCACTTTCTGTTCTTTGCCTCCTCCGACATCTTACCCTTCCTTTTCTTTGCAGGTTCTGTCATGATGACAATTCAAAAGCTACCTGGCTGCTAGGTATTTTCCTATTTATATGTACCTGCTGAGTCCACTCCACCCAAGGCCTTGCTCCACCTATCAGCTATTGCAACACGTGCCGTAAAGCAAGTCAAATTTGTAGTTTTTTAATGTGTCATTTGAACTACAAATTTTCTACCTGATTTGCCAAACTTGCATAGTGCAGTTTTCTGCTGATAGAGGGCCGCAAAATGAATGTAGAAGTGGCATTCACCTGCTACGAGTGGATGAACCACTGAAACAATTGTGGATTTTTTTTTGAGGTACAAAAGCATCTTTGGTGTTGCCTTTAAAAAAGCATTACCACCAATACACACCGGAATTCTGTTGTCAATCCATAGCAGCTCACTGTGTAAGATGAACAATGAATCCCAATGATTATCGATCTAAGGGATTTAGGGGGAAGTAAGGACAGAGGCGCTGCACAATCCCCACTGCAGGCGTCAGACTATAACCCATCCTTGTGTCACAGCCTGTCTGTCAGTCAGCACAGAGACTGAGCCCTCCAGGCCGACTTCACCCCACAGGGATTGAGGGAAGAGATTTAGACACTGTGCTTCCTACAGCACTCGACACTCACAAACGCCTTCGCCGCGGACTACATTTAATCCTCGCTTGAGAAATCCTCAATATTTGGACACGGGGTGTTTGGTTTGTTAATTCCACATTAAGGAGATAAAAGGGCTTTAGTCTGTTTTATCAGTGTTTGCATTCTGTCATCACAATGACATAGTCTCCTTGTACAAATATGAGTTTGCTTTATATTAGGGACTCACCCACACATTTAGGACTAAACAGTAATCACCATGGATCATCCAGGCCGTGGGCAATCAGACACTGGGTATTAACTGAGGTCAATGAGCTGAGAAAGCCCATGGGGAGACGGCCAGCCATTTCTTCTCTCACACGTGTTATGACAGCTTTAAATCAGTTTGCGGACAATGTTATGGCTTGATTTGAGTGCCCCGACTTCACACAGTCACTGCGGTACAAACAAACACAGACACACACTTATCTCCCCTAACAACCCCTATGCAGCGAGCGAGATAACCGCGGTTACCCGCAAATAAATGTCCCCAACAGTAGATTACGTAAATAGACAAAATTGGACAAGCGGTTAAAAAAAAATACTCCCCCCCCCCCCCCACCACCTTTTTTTTACACACATACAGTACATGTATATAAAGTCCTTCTGAATTAATTTAAAGTGCACATCGCTTAGGCTGTGGGAATTATCTGTCCAGGAAAATGACATTCAATACGTTTTAATGTGGCTGTGTAAAGATCTCAATTAAGATACGCCTGAATGAAGTGGACCTTGGCGAAGTGCTGAGCAGGTCTAGTGTCAGGCAGGTGATTGAAGATGATTTAAAGTAGCCTAGATCAGTGCTGTGTGTGTGTGTGTGTGTGGGTGGGTGGGTGTGTCTTTGTGCATGTGTCTGTGTTTGTGTGTGTGTGTGTGTGTGTGTGTGTGTGTGTGTGTGTGTGTGTGTGTGTGTGTAGTGTGTACGTGTCTGTGTCGTGTGTGTGTGTGTGTGTGTATGGGGGGTGCCTCAAACTGACTATAAGGAGATGTGGACAACAGTGTGAGTATGTGCTGTTTGTGCTGAGGGATTCAGACCCACCTCCTCCTGCCCCCAGTCACTACATCAAGGACAAGAGCAACAGTCCGTTCCCAGTCTCTGGGTTTCCTGCCTTTATATTTCTTACACTTTCTTCTTTTATAAATTCTTAAAATATTACCTGACACTTTTTAAAATAAGCTTCTCACCTTTTGTCTGTGCTTATTTTTTTATATTTGAATACTTAAAGCTTATGTAGGGACGCCCAGTCCCCAACACATTTACCAAAGTCATTAGGGCAGGGATCGATATTAAGACAGTGTTGATGAATGAATCCTTTATTCCTGTGCTGTTCCATTTTGGCCTTTGGCAAAGGGGACAGATTACCATGGGTTCCCCTAATAGTACTGCCCTTTTGTTCCCTCTATTGTGCTTTTTTGTGTATCTACAACTTGCTTATATCGGTTATCTCTCATTTTCCAAGGTGAGCTGAAGGTGCTTACACATGATTACTGTTGGTGCTTCAGCATCTAGCTAACCCTGGGCTTGACCTGATACCCACTTTAAATATGACAATATTAATATAATTAATATTAATACAACATAATAAAACAAACGTCACAATATAATGTCAAATTGTCATACTCACTCAATTTTGATGTGACAAATGTTTTCCTGCAGCACATACTGTATGATATAACTAGCAATAACCACCACCCACACATGCTTAACACATGCAAAGGTGTAAAATTACTGGTTAAACACGAAAGGGAAAGATGTATGTACGTATGTGTATGCATTGATGGCTTTCCACAGGAAAACAACTGTAGAACACAAGCTTAAACCGCTTAAAAATTATAATGTGTAAGGGGTTGTTATAGTCCACACTTGGGTTAGGTGAGTTGTGGTAGGGGTAGGAAGTGACAAAATTGCTGTAATATACGCTTAATGTCTGGCTAAACATTTGCACTTAGTTCTTCAAATTAGTTAATCACACCTTTCACCATACTACTGAGGTGACCCAAATCCATAAAAGTAACCAACTCTGAAGTGGTAGGTATAACCTTTAAATCAAGTCAATAGCAGATTAATTTTTGACAGACCCTTACAGCTGTGTTGATTCTATCAGGGGTAGCTCAGCGAACAGACAAAAAAGGAACACAGATGTTCACAAGTACTGTAGGCATTCATTCCATGGAAATAGAGATTCAAATGGAGATTGAAATTATCCTCCTCCTCTGTGTTCAGAAAAAAAAAACCACAGCAGTAACTAAGAACCCTGAAATTTCCTACAGACTGATTCTTAGACTGACTGCCAGTACTTGCCAGTCTGTACTGTACACCCCTCTGACTGGCTAACAATAACCAAAGTTGAAAGTCCCAGTGGCTCATATGACAGGGAAAATAGCACAGCTTCTTCCAGAAGCCTCAGCAGTTTTTGATGCAATCAATTGGTCAGGCCATTACAATGGGGAGTGGATATTTTTTCTACCATTGTTCAATTTTACACATGGAAAAAAGGAGGATGCTATGAATAATTTACAAACAAACACTTCTGGTATGAGCGTGTGTGTGTGTGTGTGTGTGTGTGTGTGTGTGTGTGTGTGTGTGTGTGTGTGTGTGTGTGTGTGTGTGTGTGCGTGTGTATGTGTGTGAGTGAGCGGGAGGGAGAGAGAGAGAGAAAAGGGGGAGATATAGCTCAGGGAAAAGGCAAAAAAGTGATCAATACAATCAAATATGTGGTGGTGTATTACACACCATAGAGTGCTGAGTCAGGAAACCCATTTGCAGTTTTCCGGAGTGAATTAGAACAGGAATCCCTGGCCCTCTCGAGACAGCCCCCAGAAGCATGTACACCAGATGAAATCTCTACAGTCAACTGCATTTGGATCTGATTTGCATTCTTCCAGAGAAACGCACGCACATTCTCACACACACACACACACACACATACACACACACACACACACACACACATACCCATTTACACACAGACACACACACAGACATACACACACACATGCACATGCACACACACACACACACATACACACACACGCACACGCACACACACACACACACACACACACACACACACACACACACACATATACACACACACACCCAGTGTGATGGTACATTTATGTAATGTATTATCCATTTGATACGGATAGGAAACCCAGGCCGGGCATGCATTCTTACAAAATTATGGCACAACATTCAGGCAGAATTCGATTAAGGATGAGCAGTTGAAGGAAAATGCTGCCATAAAACTCGATCACGTGATAAACCCAATCAACAATATGACCCTATGATGACCCCTCAGATAGGTTAGTCAGTTCGTAGGGATGTGCATATGCTATAGAAGAAGCAGATGAACCAGAGCCAGAACATCACCTGTTGTCATGAAAAATCATCAAAAAACTGGACTTTCAGCCAAATTAATAAGTAATGACAGGCTAACCCCAGGGCTAAAATATTTGCTTCAGACTGGGTTACAAATTAGTATGCGATTGCAATAGTGAATGTCTATACTGCCAGTTCATACTGTATATTTATAAATGTGACTGTGGGGAAGTGAGTGCCTCACCATCCATGAACCTCACTGCACGTCACTGTTTCATGTCACAAATGTACTTGAAAGATAAATAGATGGTTGATGCATATAGTACATCAAATTATCCCACCAGTGTTTTACAAAAAAAGAAGCCTTGCTCTTGCATTATTACACATTGTTTATCCATTGCATCTAGAGTTAATGATGTGCAGCGTCATTGTATCCAGAGCCTGTGATTAGCAAAGCAGTTTATCACACCTGCCTGACCTCACTGTGCGACTGTGTGGCTCACGGTCAGCAGCGGGGGGCCCAACCAATAAAACAATTAGGAAGTGATTATGCCAGTCAGCACAGAAAATCAAATGCTTTGGTTTGGCTATGCCAAGCACGGATGTGTCAGCATGAAGGCTTGGCCCCCTAAGGCATCAAATCAGCTCAGGCGTACTAGGGGTACCAGAGAATATAACTGTGTTTTTTTTTTCTTTTTTTACTTTCTGAATACTGGCTACTCGACCAGATGCTAGTAAAGCAGTGTGGCATTGCAGTGTAAATGTTATGAATCAAATATTGCTGTTTCACCATTCCTTAGTAATACACCTCTCTCCCACAAGCTGGCTGTGGTTGGTCGTTAAGGTACCATAGTATAAGGACAAATTCACAACATTGTAGAGGTTCCCGCTGAAAGCTCTAAATCTTTCCTAAAAAATGTTCCATAAGCAAAGGAAGCTGTGGGGTTGGGTGTTGCTGTGGGGTCTGAAACTGCAGGAAGTGATGGCTACAGAGGGAGGGAGATGACTAAACACAAAGAGCTCTTATGTGTTTAATGATCCATAATATCAAAATGCAAAATAGGCACAAAAAAAAAAAAGCCAAAACAAAAACATAACTCCTCTTGCCAGCCAGAGCAGAGAGATAATTGATCTTATCTTTAAACACTAAAACTGAATAACACAGTAGATGGATAGTATGTCAATAGTTTATAGCATTCAGATCCACATTATGCAAACATGTCAAGCACATCATACCATGCTATCCATAATAAAATGTAAAAAATGCCAAATGTATATGTGATGTAGACTTAAATGTGACACAACATCGATAACTGATATCAGAACCGCAGTTCTTGTCAATACTGGCATACTGGCTTAAATCCCCAAGGAGGTGCTTTTCATGCCATTTTTCCTTCGACATTCTGATGTCATGACAGACAGAGAAAATGCTCTGGTGCCTCTTAATGGGATTTATACAAAAGGCCAGGTGCTGCTGAAGGACAAAGAAACCACTGACATTTCTGTCCTCTTTGTTTGATCAATAGCTCTGGAAAGAACGTGAACATGCTTCAGAGGCTAAATGTTAGCACCCTGAAGAAGCTCTTTTCCTCGCCACTTATAGCCACCCTACTCTTGGAACTGCCTCTTCAGAACATGTGGTATGCAAGGCTATTCTTTTAGTAAGCTAAGCTATCTTCCTTGTGCTTTATTTCTTTTAGTTTTAAGTTTTGTTTGAGGGAGACATAAAATGAAAAATGACATACTGTTCATGAACATTTCATGGCATATGAAAAAGCCTTGTGTCAATGGTCTTGGATCCCATTTGACATATTTGACAATGCCTTTGTGATTCATGTCCCCTGATATTAGAGGCAAATCTTTTAAACGAATAATCACAGTGACAAATTCTATGAGTAATATACCAAGGTTACAAACAAAAGCCCACAATGCCTGAGAAAAAAATGAAATCATCACAATATTTCTCAATCTGAGGCCTAAACTAATTTACAATTAGGGTGATGCAAGCATTTTTGGCACAAATCCACTTTTGTCAGTATTATAGAAGGCTTTTTAGAGTGTCTTGAAGCCAGTGGTGACAGAGTGAGATCACACAAGTATGGCTAATATCCTCACGTTTCTCCTTTCATTTGTACCACGTGCCACCTCCTGTATACTGCAAAGCACACCAGGGATTGAAATCCAATTTCTATGTGCCATCATACATGATATAGCAGTGCTTTATTTGGGTCCCTGAAGTCTACTTGCACAGTCTTTGTTCGTATGTAAATGGCATGTTCTCTGATTCATGTGAACATGCAGAGAGCTGCGCCCAACGTCTGTGACGACAGCTTTAACACCAGCACCATACAGCTGGAGACAAAAACAGGAAGTGGTAATGGCGCAGCCCTGGGAATGTGCACAGGGTGGCGTGATGAATCGCTCTCCCAAGCCATAACTTTTTACAATTGTGTGGACAGCATTTGAAATACTTCTTCAATCCACAAGACTTTGGAAATTTCAGCTTTTTTTTAACATTTAGCAGCAAAAAATCTAATTCTGCACCTTGTAAGGAATGCTCCTACACCCACTTTTCAATCACCACCTTATTAAATCGAGAAATCCCACTAGTTTCTGCTGGTGCAACCCGCTGAATAACAGATCCAGCAACACTCATTCTTCGCATGTCCCCAGGCTTCACTTAACACACATCAGAAACACCAACCTCCCAGTCTGAGGCCAGGGCTTGTCATCAATATCCACAGACAGCAAACATTCACACCATGATAACCTTCTAAGAGTGGTTATGTGCCGCCACTGCTCAGGCATGCTTCAGCATAATGTTCCTCTTCATCCCTCAGTCCCCCTCCCCACACCCTGGAGCTTTATCATGGATCTGATGGGAGCCGGATGACTTTGGAGACACTAATGAACCCCCCTCATGGAGAATGATGTGACACACTGGCGCTGGTAATGGTGTTGTATCCTGAGCCTTTTGTGCTTTCTATGGAGGCTCCACTCACTATTCATAGACTGGCAAGAGGAAAAAATAAAGGTAGCAGTGAATTTCCCCTGGCAACCATGGTGAGCAGTAGGGTTTTTTTTATTACTTCTTTGTTTACGTCTGCTGACACAAATAAACTAAAAAAAAAACAACCATTTTATCCTGAAGTGCTCATCAGAGTACAGGTAGGCTTGGGTAGGGTTGGGTAGGGGAGGTGTGTCTGTGGCATGGATATGTTTCTACCTCTTGAAGCAGAGCTTAATTTGCTTCACACTGTGTGCTTATTTAACCCTCAGGATACCCCCCTCCCAAAAAAAACAAGACAGAATGTCAGCACATGCCTGGGAGATCGCTTGTCACGTACATTTGGAAATGGTCTGTTAGTTTAATTATAATGTCTCCTCAGCGACCGAGCTGCAGGGCCCTCTGATTGTTTAATGGTCAACCAGTGATTGGGAAGCCCTGGGAGATGATTCGGCAATGACCCTGACAGTGCCATCCTCTTTTTTTAGGTACTTTTTTCGGTCCTTTTTTCGCCCTTAATTTGATAGGACGGTAGAAAGGGGACAGGAAATGAGTGGGAAAGAGAGATAGGGTAGGTTTGGGAAATAACCTGTGGTCTCAAACTCAAACCTGTATCGCCAGATTTATGAAATTTACACCTTAGTCACCCGTTCCCCCCCTGCCATACTTTAAAAAAATCCTTTAGGGGCAGATAAGGTTTGTGCAGATATGTATTTGATTGTGATAATAAGGGGGGAAACTGTCCATGGATGTCTCCAAGCAGGGGAAGAGGAATATGTCAGCGCATAGCCAGCGGAGCAGTGTGGTGGTGGATCATAAATTCACCTCACACTTATGAGGGAAGATGAAAAAAAAAGAGCTGAACAATACTCATGCCAGGGGCCCAGTCTGCTGTCTCCACTTTGGGATCCTCGTGGAAGAAGGAGGGTGAAACAATATCCAAAATTAGCACACACACTCACACAGACTCCGACAGCTTCTCTAGAACCTTCTCTTTGACACCCTCCTCCCCTTACTGAGGGTTTTAATCTACTTTCTATCATGGAGAGCACTCGATAATAACAAAATGTGATGACATTGGTCGAGTGGGAATGCTGGGGTTAGCACAAAAAGCTTTGCCAACTAACACCAGCATGCTGCTTCATGGAAATATTTCAATTTTGATCCTACACAATCTGGCTTAATCGTCAAAATGAATACACATGTAACTGGCTCAATCAGCAGAAAATGCTGTATTTGTGGGCCATTTTCTCGAGATAGCGGGTATGGTCGCATATGAACTAGACAGCACATCCCATACAGATGTAACTACAGGGCATAAAAGCAATAATTAACCTGTAATCAAGCAGTCAACACAGAACTGCTTACTTTAGAGTTTTTGCTGAAACCCCATTTGAGCTGAGGGAGGTTAAGTTGCAGAACACCTTTTGCTCTGCGGGCATACCAGCCACAAGGCCATGCAGCAGAATGTACATACTATTTTTATTCTTACAAATGTACATAGATATGTGCACAGGATGTGTCAGCATTATCAATGTATGTCCACTATAATTGGATTTATCCAGAGAGGCATCTGCATGTGCCAGTCTATCTATCTATCTATCTATCTATCTATCTATCTATCTATCTATCTATCTATCTATCTATCTATCTATCTATCTATCTATCTATCTATCTATCTATCTATCGTTTGTGTCTGTGGTTGTATAAGGGTAAGGGTATTGGGCAGATGCTGATGCTGTACATAACATGCTTCTTGCTAATATCACACTGACGAATGGATTTATTCAAAGGGAGTTAAAAGCAATGAACCATTTTTACACATGAATCTTGTATGTGCTGCAGGGGCACAATTTCCTGTATACCCCCAAATCATAAAAAGGGAAATATTTACAGTGATAGGCATATAACAAATTTCAACGCCCATGCATCACAAGAGCAGTCAAATGGGATGGAATAATTCAGACTAGTGGATCACGCTATGCAGTGTGGTAGAGTTTTAGGAGTGCTGTGCTGTGCGGCAAGAGGCTCCTGCTGATATGATGATGCAAATCCATGAGACATGTAATTCACTCACCATCTCTTCCTGCGTGTGTCTCCCCCAGTGTCAGGATTTATGACACATCTCCTCGACACTCTGAGACTCCTTAACTTTCCCCCTGTCATTGTATTTCACTGACTGGCAATGGGTCTTGAGAACCCTTCAAAAATGAGTGTGGTGGCGTTGGACAGTGCCTGTGGAGGTGGTGAAAATGAAGTTCATTTACTAAGCCACTTCCACTTGTTTCGCCGCTCCGCTTCCCCCCTGTTTGCTTTCAGAAGCAATGCTCAGAGCTCTTAAATCTTATTTACATCCCTGCTCGGCTCTTAGGGCTGTCCCCAGGAGCACATGTTTATGCAGACGAGGCTTTTGCTGAAAGACCCATCAGTGCGACTCCTCCTGATAGATGGGCGGGATGCTCTTGGAATTCTGCCCGGAGTGGCATGTGTGAATTGGGAAAACACAAGATTCCATCTTGTATCCACACACTGTCACTATGGCGATGAAAGCGGTTATACTAATCAGTGCTGTCTCTCTCTCTCTATCTCTTTCTCGATCTCTCTCTTTTTTCTCTTTCTCTCTCACACTCTCTCTGTCTCTCTCTCTGTCTCTCTCTCTTTCTATGTCTATCTTATTCGCTTTTTCTTTGCCTCTCTGTCTGTCCGTCCATCTTTCTGTCTATCTGTCACTCTCTCTCTCTTTGTGTTTGCCTGACTGTCTCTTTTTGTCTGTCTGTCTCTCCCTTTCTATCTGTCTTAATGTCTGTCTCTCTCTTTCTCTGTTGCTCGGTTGTCTGCAGTAATGAGAGTGAATGGCATGTGTGTGGCTTCCCCCCTGAATCCCACAGCTCACTCTCCCAGTGGAAATCAGAGGTTTCTGAACTGCAAAAGGTAGAGGCTCCTCTCCTCTCCTCTTCCAAACCTCACCTTTCATTTCGAGAGCCGAACCACAGCAGTAAGAGACTTTCTCTCTCTCATTCTCTCCTCTTTTTTCCCCTCTAATGACTAAGAGTGTTGCCATTCTGTGTGTGTGAGCAAAAAAAAAAACCCAAATAGTCAGTTATGGAAATTTCCGCTTTGTGATCTTGAAAGCATACCATTTTAATTTTTTTATGTGTCATTTGGTTGCTGCTTAGTACTGATAAAGCCGCTGGTACAGAGCAATCGCCACTTGATTCAATTGGCAGCCAGTCGCCTGTGAAGCTTTCGCTAACCCCTTGCCTTGAAAGGATTTGCCTGGGGTACGATTCCTATGCATCTAAAAAAAAAAAAAACATGGCTGGCAAGTCATTCAAAGTGGCCTTGTGGTGTAGCACGCGGAAGTGAATTAGCATAAGATGTACATGGGCGGCAAAGGGAGATATGTCTGCTTGACTGGTGGCTCTTGGCAAAGAAATGATTCAGAGGAGGGAGTTTGAGCACTTGAAGAGTCGAATTGTTTGCCTAACAGAGCAACACTACCCACAAATGTGCCAGAGACAGCGTGTGGGTGAGGTTGGAAGAGTCATTCCAGATGTAAATCGTGCTATTCAAGCTTTTGATTGGCATTAAAACATTTCAGTGCTGGAGCCCTCAGGTTTTGTTTGATAACGGCATAAATTAAAATGTCGCCTTTTTTTTAAGCAGCTCGCGTAGGCTGCATGAGCCATGCTATGACACAGTGGTAGCGTAATTATTACTATTGCTACATGACTTTTAAAGATCAAATCCAATTTGCTGACATGTTAAGGCACCTGAATAAACACTGCCAGTTTACTCCACATTTTAAATGTCTATGTCATTAAAATATTTTCTGGTTGATATATTGTTCTACCTGTCTTTGTCACATTTTCCTCCCACCTGTTTTTCTCTCCGAAAGGCCCCTTTTCAGCACAAAATCTTGCATTTTTATTCAGCCCTTATCATGGAAGAACAATTTCCTCAGTTCAAATACAAATCTTTCACCATTAAGCTCAAAAGATGAAAGAAGTTCCAGCCCTGTATTGCAGACAATGGTCTAGCACAGTCTAATCAGAGACTAAATTAAAGACGACAACTAATTAATTAAATGAACAAAAAATGAGAATTCGCATTCCAAACGGGTACCACATGCAAGCAACTACATCTATGTCTATATGTAAGATTTTTTAAGTGTTTTTGGACAGGTAATTTTCACATACATGGCATGTGGTTTAAAACTGAGAGCACTGCTTTACCTCTGCCTGTCTGCTTCATACAGTGTTTATTGTACACAAGGCTCCCCCATTGTGTCTTAATTGTTTTCTGTCTGTAATTGTTTATCGTCAGTGTCTTGATTAGTGGTGAGAGCAGAGATCCATCTATCTCCGCAGTAAGTAGAGACATTAAACATGCAAGTGTTTAGGCTACAATGCCATAAAGGTTGGGAGTGTATCGCATTGAGCTTTCACGTTACAAAACAGCCATTAAGATTCATAAACTACCATATTTGTTAAGCCAAACTTTACACCCTGAACAATAGAACTCAGATGTATTAAAGAAAGATTATTTTTAAAGACATTTTTCATTTAAAAGGAGTGTGCCATATGCCTCCTAATGTGTTGCACTAATAAACTCAATCACTGTACAATCCTTCCAGCATTGCTCAGTATGTTCTGCTCCAGTTCCCTGAGATAGGTGTCCTTGAATTTCCCCTAACGTAGTTGCCATTATTTCTCCTTTTGTTTCATTCATTCACCTGTTTATTGTTTGTATTTTGTGTAAATCACTTGATTCATTTTGAAAGGATTGTCAAACTCTAACATGATCACTATTCTTGTTGGTGATGGGCAACTGTTGTCTTTGGTTTATTCCTAATGAAGTTGACATTCTTTCTCTTTTTGTTTTATTCATTTAACCGTTTATTGTGGGTGTTGTGTAAATCACTTGATTTGTTTTGAAAGGAGTCTCAAACTCTGACAGTATGGCCATTCTGATTGGCTGTGAGCACCCGCTCCCCTCCCTCCTCCCTCCCCTCTCCGCCCTCCTCCCCAGTGTCCTAACAAGTGCCTCACAACCGCCCCATCACTTCCAGCCTTAGCACGTCAACATGTCTCCAACCAAAAGACCTGTCTTAGACATCTGTGGCCTTGGAATGGATTTCTGTTGATAACCGAGGTAGACGCCAGCCAGCCAACCAGGCAGCCAAAATACACGTCAGGCTAAGTGGAGGAGGCACTGAGTTCTATCAGAAAGCGGGCGAGGTGTGACGCCAAGAGTGATCATGTCGGTGCAGCTTCTCTTCAGCATGAAGGCATCGCACTCGTCTAATAAGAGTCAGGTCCGATCAGCCACGCCGCGCCGTCGGCAAACCATGAAACACGGGCGACATGCACACCAGAATCTGTTTACACGTGTGATAAGTCGTCATAGCCTGCCGAGCGGAACTGACCAGATGCAAGAGAGAAACAAATATGCGGCCTAAAGGCTTTGAAGCCGGCAGGCTGTATTTTTGGGCTTGATGCTGTGCCAATGCTCTTCCCACAGCTAATCTTTTATATGTGGTGTTTGTAAGTCAGTGCAGGCCTGCTGTGCTGCGTGGCCTTTTTTTTTTTTTTTTTTTTCTTTGCACCTGACTTCAACAGATAAGTGCAGCGAAGGGTGAGGTATCAGGTGAAGTATACTAACTTCAGGCTAAGGTGGCGGGCTGCACATGAATAAACCTGAAAGCACAGTCGTCGACGAGTAACCCTGGCAGCGCTCTGAATATGCATCAGTACATATAGATTGCCTTAAATGCCTCGCAATTCAAATAAGTGCAAATGATGGCATGCTACCCTGGCAACTTTAAACGCTTATTTGCATGACATTTGAATGATGAGAATTATGGTAATTGCGCCACGCGTTTGATGTTTGAGGACGTGTTCGAGAATGAGTAGGCAAAAGCAGCTCTTAGGGCCCCAAAAGCAAAGGCATAATCAGCCGGGAGGTCAACCTGCCAATCCAAGCAGATGGTCCGAAAATGCTGCCAGAGAGAAAGCAGGAAGTAAAGATGGTAATTAGACGGGCCGAGCATTTAAAGCAGATGCTTATATGTAATATTTTTTTTTACTTGATTGATGCCGTAGTGGCATTTGGACTGTGAGTGCGAGTGTATATTTGTTTCTTTGTGCCATGTGTGTAGGCGGCTTCACTGGTGTTGTTACTTTTAAATAGTAGACATTTTCCTTAAGTGGCCTTCATTGAACAAGACTGAATAAAAAAACTTCATATTCAAAGAGCGATAAAGAGAGAGAGAGAGAGAGAGGAAGAGAGAGTTTGATATGAGCAGATAAAAAGCCGAGCTACAATGCCAGTCAGTCTGAGTCATAAGTGGAGGACAAAATGTGTTTTCAGCACAAACAACTGTGCTTATTCATCTACAGACCATCACCTCTGAAGCCCATCCACATTTGATGCAGATCCGTCACACCCAGTTGCCCATTCGTGTCTGATGCTGAGTTGGCATACAGCACTCTTTCAACGTGGGCTTCATATTTGTGTCCTCAAAGATGAGGGGTTCTTTGTTGGAGGTTCTGAAAGGCAGCTCTTTTGGAACAGCACAAACCCTCACCTCTCAGAATAGGTCTAAACACAATTTTAATATAACATTTTGAAGCTGATATGTGTGTGTGTGTGTGTGTAAACAGATAATCAATGTGGAGGATTAAAACAAGAACATATAAATGGGACCAGAGCATAACTGCACACCAGTCTTTCTAGTGTGGATGAGGAGGATTAGTAACAAATCGCAATGTATCGAATTCAGTTCAAATGACTTGGTAGGTTTTTTTTTTTTCAAAATGGTGCTGATTTGCTGTCTGACAAAGGTGTACCTGTCTCATACTATTTTATGCTTAGAGCAGAAGAAGAGCAGTGTCGGGATAAAATGTGTCTCACCTGTCTGTGTGGCAGCTCATGTTGGCTGAGGTTAGAGATGTTGTAACAGAACCAAAAACGATGTATTAGCACCTCTTTTGGGTGTTACACACACCAAAAAAAATCAAGACTGCTTTCTGCTGATTAAACAATGTAAGGGTAGCCCCAGAGGCTCTGCCTGTCACATATGCCATCATTTGAACACCCTCACACACACACCCCCACTCCCACCCCCCACTCCCAGAACATGTGGAGAAGCCGTCATGGCATAACATTCTTATTTCACCCTCGGATGATCATCGGGTGATGAGAATCTCACCAACATCCCAGCACCAGCATCCCTCTGCTCTTGACTTGACTGCTCTGCATGCGGTTGTCTGTCTCTCTGTCATGCACTCTTAGAGACACTCCTGTCCCCGAAGAGCTGCATTCACATCCAAATTCTCATGACTCATTTGAAGCAGGATGGAATCTACTGAGCTGAGCTCAACTCTTTCTATCGAAATACAGGAAAAGAACCATTTTAATGAACAGTTTCTGAGTTGGATAGGTTGAAAGCATTACATGATGTATGGACGAGATCTACATCAAGTATTTATTTAAGTCACCAAAAGGTGTTGAATTACAAGGAGTATCTTCTCCTTGGGACAAGTCACAAATGTTTTTATGTTATTTTTTAAAGGGGATAATCACTTACTGAAATTTGAAAGCAATTGCTTGCAGTAATGTGAAACAGTGATAAAAAGCCCTTTGAATTTCCAGAAAGATGAGGAAAAAAGTAATTTTGTAGGTGCCATCATGTGTATTGTTTCTCTAAACTGTGTCTGGAAGGTCATTTGGGATGAACAAAATGGCCCAGTGTTTCTGTTTTATTGTGCTCCAGGATGGCAGGGTATAACAAGGGTCTGATTTCATTTATCGTTTATGTTTTTGAGGTTTTTTTATTTTCTAAAAAGGTTTGTCTGTGTTATGACACCACTTAGGTAGAAGAGTCTATTATATATATCTAACACATTTTCTGGCTGATTGAACTTCTATGAAATGTGTGCCTTGAAAAAAAAATGTTCAAGCTGCTTCGAAACTACTGTGGTCCAATGCCCATAGAGATAGCATGGTTGTCAATAAACCTGTACAAATACTCCTGTCAGTCTCGGTTTACTTGTTTATTCCAGTAATTAAAAGCGACTTGACTGACTCATGCAACAACCCTGGCTGGCTCTCACAGATATTTTTGTGACTTGCTCAGGTGGGAACTGCTGAAATGACATCCTCCTCTTCCTCCCCAGTGGCGATGCCCACGGCCACAGCACCTGCCAGCAACTTCCTCCTGTGGAGAATAAAGGAAATGACTCTTCCCCCCACTTCTCAGTGTGGCAAAGCTAGGGTTGAGTGGTTTGTTTCAGGAACAAACATATGGACTTGATACATTTCCTGGCAGAGGATGGACCTGTAGCCGTCTGGGTGTACTCCACTGTGATTTCCACCGGCGCTAACGCTGTCAGTTCTCAACTGTGTTTTGTACTGATGCAAAAGACAGATTTGGACCACACAACCGAAGCAGCCACCAAAAACAAAATGGTGAACTTTCCCCACACAAAACTGTTACCATTTTTAACTTTCCATGCATACTCAACACATTTTCTACCAGACTACCCAGAAACACTGATGCACTGGCTGTAATGAAAAAAAAACAGGGTTGTGCTGCATTAGCACTGAAATGCTACTCATTAAATGAGTAATCTGCATCTACGTTCTAAGATGTCATAGGCTTTACAAGCCCTCAGAGGAAGCTCTTCAACACCCTAGATATGGCTGAGCTGGAGACATACTTGTGGTAATCATCACTGATTCTTGCCATAAATCTTGTAAAATTTAAAAACAGAAATCTCATTAGCGTCCCTCCCTCCTACAGCAAAAAAAAAAGTTCTTTAAAAATGCCCTCTCCTTAAGAAATTGATCCACCTTTAAAGTAAAACTTTGTTCATTTGCAATGAGAGCGGCAGACGTGTCATTATGAAGAGTCGTTAAGTATTCTTCTCCTGACCCAGATGATTAATAGAGCGTCTGGGATGAAAAGTCAACCTAACATTAAAATCTGAATTATTAGACTCAGGAAGGTGGAGTCCACTGGGAATATTAATCATAGGTAGGAGGCTTTCTTGTTTGTTTGTTTGTTTGTTTTCATGTTAGAAATGCTGATTCTTTCATGATATTAACTGAGTAAGTTTAGGTTTGACAACTGCCTCTCTAAACACATGCTTAGAGGTGTCAACAAATTCCTTTCATTTTCTATGTCTTCATTTTATGTTGAGGACAAATGCAAAATAAATATATGAGAAATTTCAGAGCCTATACATGTTCATATTCATTTTTAGTGTCAAAGCCTATCACTCTTGGCCCTTCAGGTTCAAACGATTTCATCACTCTTTTGCCCAGTTTTATGGTTGAAATCTTATTTCCCAACAATGCTGTCTTAGCAGAACTGCACATATTCCTTATTCATTGTCAGTCTGCGGTTATCTTAAATTCATGAGAAGGAAGGCTTTGATTACACAATGGTGGCTGCACCTAGGAAAGAGCAATTGATTTCTGACACTGGGGCATCTGTCACCATCAACTGGGACAAAGGAAAGCTTCATTCCCCCTCATAGGCATGCTATTAGAGGACAGAACAAGTGGTCTCAGTGTGTGTGTGTGTGTATGTGTGTGTGTGTGTGTGTGTGTGTGTGTGTGTGTGTGTGTGTGTTAGTGTGTGTGTGTGTGGCAGCGTCTGTGTTTGAGAATTTGAGATGGAGACAGACGGAGACAAAATCCGCCTGTGATGTCACTTATGTCTCCCCAAGACGTGTCAAGACGGTCTCAGTGATGATGAAAACATGTGAAAGACATGGCTCGGCTCATCAAGTTTGCCTAGAAATCTCAGGCCCACGTTCATCCATTTTTGTTATCATTTGCAGGCCTATAACACAGCTCTTTTGATATGCCACTACGAAGGCATAAATACAATCCCTCCTTTGAGAGACATAAATGGTGCAAGCAGGGCGTTTTATTTTTAAACACGCAGTAGGCTCCCTTTGCAACAGAACAGAGATTTAGTCCAGTGTTTTTATTTTTACCAAAATGTTTCATATGGGAGCTCTTTAGTAAAAGAGTATAAGATGATACCATTATCTTGCATTCTGACTTGAAATAAATGTTTTCATTTTTAACTATCCTTGGCCAGTTTTGAGCAATTACCTGACACGAAAATAGACTTTCTACACTAGAATTTCAAGCTCATTCCTGATATTGATTTTTTTTTTTTTTAAATGGCTCACAATACAAACAGAAGACAAAATAAACTAAGTTATTGGCTTTCTCCGTGTGATTCCACAGTCACTCAATATTCCCCCCTCCATAGAGACTTGTGACAGCATTAAAGGTGGTTGCCATAATAATCCAAACCTGTCCCCACTGAGCATTCAAAACAAATCCACCCATTTCGAGAGAGATCTCATTTCGGGTTGAGGTAGAAGCACACACCACCAACACTGACTGACAGCAAGCAGGGGGGAGAAGGTAAGGTGTGTGTGTGTGTGTGTGTGTGTGTGTGTGTGTGAGTGTGTGAGTGTGTGTGTGTGTGTGTGTGTGTGTGTGTGTGTGTGTGTGTGTGTGTGTGTGTGTGTGTGTGTGTGTGTAGAGGGGGAGCACATGGGGGAATGGGGGGTTGGGGGTGGTCTAGAGGTCTGGTGCTCCCTGCGCTTCTCTGGTCGGTGGAGCATATCACAGCCACTGCTGAGGCCATGAATTTAGCTGAAAATGAATTCCTTCTTTTCTTCTCTCATACTAAAAAAATGCATATTATAAAGTAAGTCAAAGTATCTGATGGAAAGAAAGCTGCCTGAATTCATAAATGAGGGGATAGTTGGAATGCTGTTTCCACACTCAGCCTTGTAGCTCTGTATGTATAATTTAGGGATGCTGGAAAAAAAAAACATCTTACAAGTGGCATAAATCTGTCAAGATGGCCTCCACCCAAAGCAAGACTGGTGTCAGTGGCATAAAAATCACTAAATTAATTCCCAGATCATTACCTTACATAATTGCTGTAGATCATTCCTCTAGTGCAGAGCCAAACATCACACCCTTTTTTTTGCACTAATGTCACTCGTTAGTCATCAGTTAAATTATTTTCCCCATCAGTCAATATCCAGACGGGCTTGGTGGACTTCATTGTAGTCTGGTATCTCTTTAACTAACTTACTAACTAACTGATGCGTGCCACTGGCGTGCTTGAATCCTCCCTTCTTGCATCTCTCTCTCCTCTACAGTAGCAGCAAGTTTCCCATTAAAGTGCTTTCTTCTTTTGGGCACCTGCCTGTGTTTTAAATTTTTAATACCATCTTACAGCATTCATCAAGACCCAGTAATTGTCCTACTCCTTCATTATGTCCTGGCCAGCTCACGCACCTTAGTTGTATAGTGCAGCGGTGCTCAATTATGTATCATCCTTGACTGAACCTGAGCAACACTGACAAATGTACCAACGGTGAAATGGAGCTCAGTCACAACTATTATCTGTTGTGCCGTTTTAAGACATACACAATTGCAGAGGTCTTAATGGTGCTTTTGCAGCGTTATAGGTTACTTTGTGACAGGATGTGGAGCATAAATACATAATTCTTGGCAGTTTATTGACAGAAGTTGTCATGTATTAATCTTGGGGGTTCTACAGGATGGTATCCTGTCAAATGTTTTTTTTTCTCTCTCTTTGGTTGAACAAAGAAGCACTGTAGAGACTGCTGTTGTCAAAGTTATGTCAAAAAGTTATGTCAAGGTCTGCCAGAGTTTCACCGACACACTTCAAACACTATAGCCCTGCAAACATCTCAATGAAACCCTCTAGCAACACGTCCAACACGTCATTACAGCTAGTCATAACTGCCATTGGTGCAATAACTGACCAGTAAAACAACATTGTGGACAGTTGTAATTCTAAAGCATGTCACATTGTGGCTATTATGAAACGGTGCTTTATAATACCTTTATAAACACTACAGTGCCCACAGTGATATTTAGACAAAAAACAACTGAAGCTTGTTTTACCAATATATTTGCAATTTTTTGTCCTAACAACATGAAACCTGGCACTGTACTCACTCGTGCTATTAGCAAGACATTCACCACATTTGAGCTCAGTGGAACAAAGGGTTCGAGAGTTGTACGTGGAACAGACAGAGTGACACACACACACACACACAGACACACACACACACACACACACACACACACACACACACACAGCACAGACGTTCCTTGCATTCATAGATAGATTAAAAAAACAAATAATAATAATAATAATATTAAAACATAATGTCCTCATTAATGCACTCAGGCATTCCACATCCTTTAGTAGACAGTAAAGGTTTTAAATGTTTGTGCCATCAGCTGCTGTTTGTCTGATCAGAATGTCTCTCAAAGGCAGTATGTTGTATCTCAACTTGAACTGTAACCTAAGCAGGAAGAAGGACCATTGGTTGAGCCCCTGTTGATCCCTTGGACACTGCATAGAGGAAGGAGAAGACCAGAGATGAGAGGGTGAATGTCCAGGTAAGCCACCAGGGCAAGCTGACATACTAAGCCGCTGAGGTCAGCAGGAGCTTCTTTTCCTTTTTTAAGAAAAGTTGCTGGGGTGGGTGTGCGAGTGTTTGTTGGACTACACCTCCACCAAACACTCATGATCCACATCTTCGGGCAGAAAGACTTCATGGTAAGCTTAGGTTGCTGTGTATCATAAGGTATAAAAAAGGGTGAAGAAAGTAAAAAAGATCATAAGATTTTTCCTCTGGAACACATCTTAGAGCCAGACATTCTGGCACAAACATTTCTCTGCCTTATATCTCTCTCTCTCTCTCTGTTGTTTGTCTGCCTTAATCCAGTTTCCTCTGCAGATTGGATTTAGACCCGTTTTTTTTCCCTTAGCCCCCCTGGAGTCACAGGCAAGCATCACTTTCTCACAAGTTTTATCCAATCGGCACCGGAAACCCATGCCGAGCAGAGCTCAGCTTATTATAAGTTAGATTCAGCCGGTAATACTCAGGTGCCCTCTGAATTGTAGGAGACATTCAAACTATTGTGTAAACCCTTTTTTTATATGCTAATAGTATATTGTCAATAAAATTGCCTGAGGACAAACATGTATAATGTGGGGTAGACTATGTGTACATGTATACTGTATATGTTTATATCTATTACGATCAAATTATAGTAGTACGCTTTCACAGGCCAGTCATACTTATTCTATCATACTATTTACATATTCTCCTTGTACGTAATTTCAGTTCATGTTGAGGCATTTTTAAACATGCGCTTAGGCCTTAATTATAAATGACAAGACTGTCTTGTCATGAATGACTAGCAGCTGTCCATGGCTGTGAAGACGAACCTTTTTAAAGAAGACGCATATAGCCATGAATTATGAATGCAATGAAGGTCTTTCATGATGATGAAGTGGCTATAGCAATATGCTTAAGTGGTTTCCATTTTTTATCATTACTGCTATATATGGCTGTATGGTTGAAGAGATCCACCTATCGTGAAACCACTGAGAATGAGATTACTTAGAGCAAACAGATTACCAAACTCCTTCTTTCAACAAATGTACTAGTATTGTTGCTGATTTGTAAATGTTTAACACTGTATACCATCAGTGAAGGTTTTTTTAATGTTGTTTAGTTTAAAATACTATTGACACATTTCAATTAATTGTGTCAATAGTATTTCGATTAATCAATTCAATCAATTCAATTCAAGTATATTCAATTAATCACATAGGCTACATAGGCCCATTAGTCCCATTACTATTTCTGTTTATGGTTCTTTGCCAACCACTGTCCTAGTCATATTGGCCAGTCCGTCTTGTAGCATTTCTCCATTTAACATCTCTCTCTCTCTCCCTCTAGAGTCCAATTTCTTTAGGCACAACCCCCATATGACATATCTCTGAAAATGGGCGACTGAAGTCTGCATGCACTTTTTTGTCAGCATCTGGACTCATTAAACAGGCCAGACTGATAGATGCACTGTTTAGACACAGTACTAGGACATACAACTGTCAGTAAAAGGTTGTTGAACCAGTGGATCCCTGATTCCCAGTTCTCAGTATGTCATTGAATAAAATAGCATAATGTCAAATAAGACATCTTATGCAAGAATGACATAATCAATATTAATTATACTTATATTACTATCTAACCAAACCAGTGGAACCAAAACGTATATGTTTACCTACAGCACTTAACCTTAACTTAAACGTATGGCTATCCATTTGGAATGCTTTTCCCTCTATGCAGGGTAAATTGTGATTCAGGAAAAAAAAAACAGATAAGAAATTCATGAAAACTGAAGGCCAGGTGATCATCCCAAAATCTGCGGGGCAGTTATCATCTAAATGTAAGATTTTCTTAAAAGAAAAACAAAAAAACTGGACATCATCACTGTTATTATTTCTGGTAAACAACAATTTCATCCTGGAGCATAATCAAGGATGTGCAGTCGGGAGTCTGATTGAGCACAGGCAAGTAGGGTGTCCATTGTCCACTGAAGTAAAAAAATAAATAAATGAAAATAAAAATACTTGTCTTTAGGACAGAGCTGCTTAGAGCTGTATTTGGTAAAATGGAAACAGAGAGCGCAGAGAAATGTTTCCACAGCTAGGGTAAGATCCAAAGCATCTTTTTTTGGGTTGTTCTTATCAGCTTTTGCAAGCACACACTGGGAATTAACAAAGTGATAGGAATACATTTAACGGCCTGTTAACATAAATGATGATCTGTGTTCTTTCATGTCCTCTTGCCTTTGTGTGGAGAAGGCAAGTCTTCGGTTTATTGATAAAGATGAAACACACATGAAAGACCTCTGTAAAGCATTTTGTCTATTCCTTTCTGTCCTTCCTTTGGGCTTTGTTTTTGCCTCTGATCGCTGGCACACAGAGCTGTTTGTACAATATCGTCTTGCTTTTCAATTTTAAAAGAGACGAGCAGAGTCACACAATAGGCGTCTCAAAGACCACTCAAGCGAGATTAATCAGAAAAAAATGTGTTATGCCTGCATACAAGTGGATACCCATGGTGTCCTTTTATAAGTTCCCAACCTTGCTGGCTATATGGCCTTTTAAAGTTAACACTATTGTCTCAGACAGAAAGTTACATATGATCAACTTGAAGGAATATCCTCCATTTCACTGAAACACGATGCATATCTGTACTTAGACGCACTAACACCAAAAGTGTGTATTTCCCCTCGAAAACATTTGTAACAGAAAGACTTGTAAGTCAGGGAATGGGATGAATAGCTTAATCCCGGGTGACATATACAGTTCTAAAGATAGGGTAACAAGATATGAATAACAGTCCCTGGAACAGAGAAACACTCTTTGGCGCAGGTCCCTGTTCAGGATCTGGTAGATGGATGACAAGAATCAGCAGGGCAAGGAGTCCAGCCCATTGCACATCAAGTCAAGGACCAGCTGCTGCTGCTGCTGTGGGTGGAGAGGAGTGGAGTGGAGTGGAGTGTGGGGTGACATAGTGAAGGCAGCACAGAAATGACTAAGACTGGGTCATTTAAAGATCATAAGGGTAGCAGGCAGGATTCATTCAGTGTAATTGTACTACTTTAAGGGTGCTGTTCTAACAATTAATCAATTAAAAAAAGGGGGGGGGGGGGGGGGCTGCACTATGCGTGTAAATAATTTCATTTTACATTTTCAACAGTTTTTGAGTGATTTAAAGGCAGATATAAAATGTCTGTTAGTCTGTAGTGAATAAATAGATGATGTCGACTACCAGACTTCCCAGAAAAAAAAATAGCTCAAGCTGTTATTGTTTGGTAGCAGTGAATGAATGGTGTTTTTCTGGTAGAATTGTCTTAATACCTTAACTTCCTTCCTCTTAATACTTCCTTATCATTACATAGCAACAACACAAGCAAAAACAATATCTGCCCCCTATTTCCTTATGTCAATACATTTTATCAGTTACAAGTTTTCTTTACAAGTAATTTCAGAAATATTAATTGGATTTTTGCACACTTCTAAATTAGGACCTAGCAAGAATACACACTGCACTGCCCTTAAGCTGTACCTCACAGACGCTGTCCATGTAAGCAGTGCTGAAATATCAGACGAAATCACAGATATCACAAACAGTTCATATACAGTTCACACACAAAAATACAACTTACATGCACACATGCACAGACATGCTCACACACACACACAACCACACGCGCGCGCACGCACACACACACACACACACACACACACACACACACACACACACACACACACACACACACAAATACAAAAACTAAGAATATCACAATATAAGTTGTCTAAGTACATGGGCGCTGTCCATGTAAGCAGTGCTAAAATATTTTCCCCTAACCAATATCAGATGATGTCAAAGATAACACAGAGAGTCTCTCTTATACATGCACCCACAACCACACACACACACACACACACACACACACACACACACACACACACACACAACCACACACACACACACACACACACACAATTATTGTATTCATTAGTAAATAATGAAGTCATAATGACTACAACAACATACATGAAATGCAAAATGCATTTGTTGTGACAAATGTCCCACATTAACTTACTCTTCTCCAAGTGTCCTGCTTGCAGTACAAAGAGCACTTTTCTGGTATAGCCCATTGTAGTAAAGAAATATGTATATTTATATAGTCTCTCTACATATAGTCTTAACAACAAGTTTTGTAATCGGTTTGTTTTTAAACTATTATTCTTTTCTTAGATATAATCACCCTATCTTCCATCTTCTGCACTTGCTTGTGAGCAAGGCCTAAGCCCTATGGAATAGCAATTACAATTGTGTGTCCATACATTAATCTTTCTTGCTATAAGCTTTTCTGTTAGACCACTTCACAGTTTTTAAAGAAATGGGCTACATGTTCAGCCCAGCACAGTGACTGTGTCTGACATTTTCGTGGGGTAGCAGGTGGACGGATGATCAAAACAGGCTTGCTTACCAACCCCTAATGGAAAAAAGAAAACCACATGAAATGCAATGTTTTTGAAGCACTTTGAAACACTCAAAAAGAACCTCAAGTCCCACACCATTTCTAATAAATGGAATAAGGGATAAGGCAGGGCTACATCTTTTTGAATATTTTATGGAGTGACGTTAATCACAAAAACCTGCCCACTTTCTGGGGTGTGTATGGGAACAGAGTGTAGGGTTTTTTTTTTTACTTGGGGAGCTGATCTCATAGAAGTCCTTTATCCTCCCAAGCTTTCAAACTATGAAAAGAAAATCTTAATATTGATTGTCAACCACAATGCTCATTTGAGGTGGGCAAAGTATTGGGAACATTGGCAGCCATAGCCTTTGCTGGATTTGTGTTGATACAACAAAATCCCAGTGTTTTGTTTTCTTGCCACAAGAAAAGAAAGAAAGAAATTCTTTGGAGGCCATACTGTAAAATAATAGCAGAGTTTCTGTATTTGCCAGTTAAACAAGATTTAGTGATTCTGTACACATTCCGTTGATAGCTTTAGTTGGTAAGCAGGTCAGTTTGACAGATTTGATTGTCCAGCAATATCAGACACCATGTTTATGTCACTAACTGCAACTTCCAATGACAGGTTGTGCACATACCTTTCTTTGCTTAGAAATTGCAGATCTGCCAAAGAGTTTCTCCAAAAACTCCAGAACCAAACTGTATTGTGTACAATCACAATTATCTTCAGATATTTGTGCACCTGTGAAGTTTAGTTTGCTGACATGTCAATGTCAGGTCAATTTAAGTTCATTTTTAAAGTTCAAATGGCATTTCATTTTGTGTCGAGGCTGTCAAAGAACATAATACATTTCACTGAAATAGACTACACTTTCTCTGACCTACGGACTACAGAGATTTCACAGAGCTAAAACTCAGTGGGATACCTGATTGACAATAACAAGAATGGAACTAATGACATCTGTTTTACCATATCAAAACACATATTTTTAAGTGTGGCAGACAAGTGGGATATTGGTCTTAAAGGCAGAAGTTAATGCACTTACCACCTGAAATATGCATAAACCTCTGCTAGTTGAATGCTGTGTCATCCGTTATCCCTAAATTAACATAGTTTGCTTAAAAAAAAGCTAAAAGTTGATGACTGTCGTAGAATATCATAAAGGAATGGCGGGTACCACTGCACTATAATTGACACATATATTGATCTGTAATTCCTCTGGATGTCCTGCTAGTGGCCCCAAAGAAAATTTCTGTTGAGGGGCTCTCATCTGTCTACAAATACTCTAGAACACATAAAAGAACATTTTTGTTATAAATTCATTACAAGTCTCTGTCTCCTAAAGCTGTCAGCGGCTCTAAAAAGCATCTTTATCACATTCCGTAGCCTAAACTGTCCAAAGCAGCCATAAAGGTTCCTTTGTAGTGAAACACTTCCCACTTTTAACCTTCATGCTGCAGTTGAAGTTTGTAAAGGAAATGTTTGAATAGCGAACCGTAAACAAACTGCGCACTGCAGTTCAACATTAATGCGTGCTTACATAAAATTTGATTTCCCAGCCGTGCTTACCTCCATTACAACTCCTTCTGGCCCTAAGTCACCTTGTCACAGAGATTGCAGAGATTGTGCCAGGGGTGTACTATGTCTGTGATATATGTTCTGATTCCCATTGCTATCAAGCTCTTTGAGACCATACACAATGGGGATTTTCAAGCTGGCCTTTTGCTTATCAGAGAGGAAGAATGGAGAAGTCACTCTGGATTATGTGGCTGGAAAACCCCTGAAGGCTTCCATTCATGCAGTGAATAAGCGCCATGAGTGTGGGGACCTGCTTTATTGACCTCCCGCCAGGATGAGAAACTAGCTCTCGCCTTTTATTTCTGCCTGACACCCGCAGGACATGTGGTGCACGGACTCGGCGGTGTTCGGGCGGAAAATGTGGACGTGTTCACCGCGGGCTCCGGCTCTTGGCTCCTCTTCAGTGTCCTCAGCCAACCAGCAGACATGATGCCACGCTAACCAAACTCACATCAAAACATCAGGGCATTTAGAGACGACTCAACCATACCTTGTCTGCAACTCTAAAATACCAGTCTGGGCCTTGGCGAGACAGTATATCTGTAGATGTATGTGAAGGTTTTTTAGGTTTTTTTAACAGTTTGATTCTGGCAATATTCTGCCAGGAGTAGAATTAGTGCCACTTGAAATCCTGATTACTTTCCAAGCAAGTGAAGCACTTTGACTTTCACTTTGTGCACCGCATACTTGCTGGGTATCGCCACGGAAACTATTGTGTCTACTTGGGAATGGATCCCAGAAGCAGCAGAGATATCCTCAGTGCTGCAGCAGAGATCCTAATGCACTCCCACTGATAGAAAAATACACCATCAGAGTGAGATGCTTTGGTAACTAGGGAAAAACACTTCCCTCTTTCTCATCACACTGAGTTTACTCATGTTCTAACCCATATTTTCTGTTGTGTATTGCGAAAAAGGTGATGGTTTTTTTTGTGGGTTCTGTGGAATCTCTTAAGTAATTCCATTAAGCACCACCAACAGACAGGCAAGGTCACGCAAATAATAATATTTTTGATAATATTAGCTCAGAAAATGGCTGACTCAGAGACAGCTCCGGCCAGATATTTTAGTATCTTCCTTTGGGATAGTATGACCCAACAAAGTTAAAAAAAAAAAATGTGGAGACGTACAATGTAATGCTGAAATTATCTGGGTAATAAATCTTTGTCCAAGTATCTATGTACAAGGATGATCAACGTCCTGTATGTATATTCGAAAAATTAAGCAAGGAAATTGAGGTTGACGTGTAGACAGCCTCGCATGTGAACCTCATTCAGATCTTATTTACTTGGACCTGCACAAAACTACTCATGCAATTAACCCACCGTGACACACATATGCAAATAGGATTTAAGAGTTTATGCAAAAAGATTTTGAACTAGGTGCTCATCCGCGGCTATTTGCCACGAAGCGAGCGGGGGGAAACAGGCGGCACAAAGGATGATGATTCAGAGGCAGGGATTTGTCTCTGAAAGAGGAGGCGAGGATGGGCTGAATGCAGAGGAGGCACTGTAAGTGTCCGGAAATAATTGGCCTGCTTGCTGAGCTAACATTGATGGGAGGCGAAGCATTCATAATGCTTTCAGGTGTGAGCGCTATGATCTTCCTGTTTTTTTGTTGTTTTTTTTTTTTCTTCATGGCTTCTCTCTCTCATTCGCATTCCGGATGAAGTGTGCAGACTTTCAAATGAAGTAAATTCCAAATTACACACCAGGGAGTTCAACCCGAAAGAACACAGCAGTCCAGTGACCTAGACGGGAAAGTGAAAGCGAAGATGGAGGAAGACCAATTTCAGGCGGAAGATAAACACAGGCTAACAAACATCCGTGCATTTGCCTCGGAGGCCTTTTTATTTCAGAGAAGGATAAAAAAACACATGCATTTAAACATGGAGGACAAAAGCCTCTCATGTTGAAATCCAATTAAAAATACAGTCATGGGAAAGCAGAGGGGCGATTTCCAGATGAGCGAAAGCTCTGACAATGTGCGCTGATTTGAATCCAGACATGTCACAAATTGAGGACTCTGTCTGAACTAAAAAAGAGTGGATTTTTGAGGGAATAAAAAACACCGAAATGTCATACCATTTTTCAGACATGAACTAAACTGACAGCCTCTAAATCTGAATAGCTCATGTTAACCCACGGTCACAAGAAAAAGCTGCATGCAGAAAATACATCATATTGTGCAGATAACCAAAGCATGGAGGATGGTATCACTAGGGTAGAATTTAGGTAAGAGAGGTAAGTGCCACAGCTTTTGAATATTAAACAAAAATCTTACTTCTTAGTTCACTATGTGCTGTGTGCCCTAGAAACGTTTCATTCTGGTGCCAGATGGTCTGAAATAAAGACCTCTGAAAGATGAAAACATTTTCAGCCAGGCACTTTGAAACACTTCTGTGGTGTGAAACCAAACAGTCTTGTACAGATAGTTGTTAAATTATTCCTAAAATGAAAATATTTAGTCTTATTGCTTAATATACTTCACCAGCACTAGTCTCTAGTGGACCAATGAATTCCCTATTAATGACAGTGAAAAATTGTTTGGCTTTTTTTTTTAAGCTCGGGTCAGAGTACAGAAACTTTTGGTGTCAGTTTATATATTCATAAGAAAATAGTTTCACATAATTAGTTTGGATCAAAAAAACCATGTGTTTGAGATCAACACAATAGCTCTGCAACCCCCCAATTATCTTCCCATTACCATAAAGAGGACAGGGTTTAAAATCTCCATTGAGGTTATGGCCTGTGGAGTGTGTTCATAGTGCTATCGATGTCATATTTCATTTGCTCAACCATTTATCACTACACCAAAAAATGTTTTTGTGCGCTGACATGACCCAAACATTCATTATGAAGCAAAATGAAAGTGAAAATTAAATCTGCAATTAGTCATGGGAGGTATCTGAATTAGCATGCGTTTGAGCAAATTAGCCATTAATTGCAGATAGAAAGAAACAGTGGGAAACCTCAGAGGAGCGAGCAATGTATACATTACTCAGTGTCGCACTTCTAAACAGGCTATGGGGATATCATAAAAGGAAGCCGATACCACTGGAAAAATTGCAGGGTACCCCACTCCCCTCACTGCTCAGCAAACCCTCCACCCATTTAGGATTATCCATGCAAGGCTGCAGCTGTTAGGGGAATTCAACCGTTTAGTTGGCAAATTCGCCCGAGGCATGCTGGCATTTAGGCCCAGAAAGGTTTGCCTTAGCATTTCCTGAGCAGTTCAGAGACCAAAAGAACCACCTTAAGGATCACAGCTCCGAGATCTGTGCCTCGGATTACCATTAGTCAGCAGCTGGAGTTCTGGTCACTTGAAACGACAAAAGCTGTGTGCATATTTTTTGACAGTCTCAGCGTGTAGTCTTGTCTGTGGCTGGCATCTTAGCTTTGACAAGCCGGTGACCTTTGCTATAGTTCTAAATTACACTCCTTTCCTGGGGACCCATCACCACTGCTTACACAGACAGCAACCGTGTAGGTATGCAACTTATATTGTGATATTCCTGGTATTAGCTTTTGTATTTGTGTCTGTGTGTGTTTGTGTGTGTGTGTGTGTGTGTGTGTGTGTGTGTGTGTGTACCCATCAATACTGCTTACATAGACAGCAACCATGTACATGCAGTATGCAACTTATATTGTGATATTCATGGTATTAGCTTTTGTATTTGTGTGTGTGTGTTTGTTTGTTTGTTTTGTGTGTGTGTGTGTGTGTGTGTGTGTGTGTGTGTGTGTGTGTGTGTGTATGTGTGTGTGTGTGTGTGTGTGTGCAGATAAATGAATACATGTGACACAGCTGACATGGTCTCTATAAAGTTGTTTACAAATGCAGACATTCAGCTTGACCAGCCTGCAAAACAACAACAATAACAACAACAACAACAACAACAACTGCAACAACAAAAACACATTTGTAAGCACAAGTTTCTTTTCCCAGTTTTCCAGTTTCTTTTTCTTTCACTCCTGTTTTGCGTGGCGGTGTTCTACCATCAGTCTTCCTCCTCCTCCTCGTCCCGTGCCTCGTGGCACCATGTTAGAGACAGTGTGATCAGGCCCAAGCAGGCTTTGGCACGCTCTCCCCCCTTTGTGGCGTGTCATTCTCCCAGGCTGCTCCATCAGACGGCACTGGGACAGCCGGGGCAGGAGACATGCTCGCGGGGGTAATGGATATTTACATGGGGAGGATAAATAGTTTGCTCACACCGCCTCGGCTCTTGTCACTGCTAGATTGCTGAAAGGAAACAGGTGTCAGTTTTGACAGGAGGAGAAGAAGGAGGGTGTTTTGTGTGTGTGTGTGTGTGTGTCAGTGTGTTTGTGTGTGTGTGTCGGTGTCTGTATGTGTGTGTGTGTGTGTGTGTGTGTGTGTGGTGTGGGTGTGAGTGTGTGTGTGTGTGTGTGTGTGTGTGTGTGTGTGTGTGTGTGTGTGTGTGTGTGTGGCTTGCAAGCAAGGAAAGGAAGGAAGAGACCAATGCAGCGTGTCGAGGCGAAGTGGGAATGATTCTGTGCAGAGCTGAAGCGAAAGGGGCAAATTAAGTGTGAGGGGGGGTGAAATTAAATCAAATGGGGCAACGGATCCCAAGGCGGGATTACTGCATATTAAAGCTTTGGAAGGAACTTCTCCAAAGTGACTAATTGTCAAAATCAAATATATAGCCCTGATTCTTGCAGATGGGGGAGAGTCTGTAATGGCTTCCTGATGCCTCTGTGGGTAACCATTTCTATTTAGAGAGGAGGCTTCCTAAAAAATTAAATCACCTCAAGAATTTTGCAAAGACTGTAATATATAACACTGTAAGAAGTAAATAGCCTTTGATTGGAACAGTTAACGTTGCAGTTGGCTCTCCTAATCAAAAGCCTTTTGTTGCTTATACTGGAGGGGTCAATCATTACTTCCAATGCCAGAAAAAAACTATTGCATTAGAAGTCTTATTTGAAATGTACATGCCGTAAGACTTTTAGGAGAGTACAATAAAAAAAACTGCAGAGATAAACTGTTATCATCCGAAAACATTTGAAAGCTTTAAGTGATTATGATTGAACCTTGCAACTTTTTTAAGACTCTTTGTCCCCCTGCATTTTCCACAGAGGCCATTTGTTGTTGTGTATTGATTGCATTCTGAGTCCTCCTGTGGCTACATCAATGAGTTCCCTTTTCCCCTGGAGCGTCTTCTTCTAGAACCTTCTGTTCAGACACAGTTCTGCCTGAGTCTTCCTGTCAATCAACCGGAGTGATGCTCTGGAGACAATGACGAGCCATCATGCCACAGACGCTCTGTCAGGGGCAAATCTCATGTCACGCTCCACATCACACTGGCCCGATCAAACATCAAACGCATCCTAAATATTAATGCCGCCCTGTGTGACCTAACCTGCCCAGGCCTGGCAAGGCACACCTCCGTGTTTCGACTTCACAACGAGGGACCGCTTGCTCTCGGAAGACCCCCACAGGGAATCATACTTGTGCTGCGTGAAGCCCCAGCAGGCGTGGCTTAGATAGCTTCATGATAAGGGCTAAGTACGTCATTACATTCTAATGTTAATCCCCCCCCCAGAAAAAAAGTAAATAGATAAATGAAATAATTAATTAATAACTGGGTTGCACGTTTTGCTGGCACAACCCAAGTATGGATATAGTGCCTATGTTGATAGAGTCTGTATTGATAGAATAAACATACAGTACATCAAAATTTGGATAGCTTCAATGGATATTTTTCTTAGCCCAACATGGATAACACAGAAAAAAGGCAAAAAAAAAAATTCATCCACTTGACTGTGGGAGGGAACAAGGCCTGCCTGAGCTGCCAGTAAACATAAACATACCATTTTAGCAAGAATGCATTTCCTGCAATTTGCTACAGTAAATTTCAGGCTCCTTTGTTTAATCTATGACTTTAATAACATTAAAACAAAACCAAGATACAGGCTTCTTGTACAATTACAGCAGACATAACACAATAGCTGCTTACATGGCTAATGCTGCTGGAGTAGGGAGACTGCAGTCAGACAGGCCCTGTCCATAAACAAGCTCCTCACCATGCGAGCACTATTCTCTGCATCTCTAGAGGCAGAGGAGCCTGCAACTGGAGGCAAGCTGAACACACAGGCTGTGCAACATTAAGGATAGCAGCTAGAGGCTAGAGGATGGCTAGAGTCCAGAGATGCCTTGGTAAAATATACAGCACACATGTTCACTGTACTGGACGATGCTCCATATATATATATAAAAAAAGTCTGAAAAAAAAAACCGGAATATTTCAAAACACGCTAAAATCAAATTTACAATATCTGACAAGACATTCAGGGAGCAACTACCATTGGGAAATGGCAGTTTTACACAAAACAGACTAATGTCAAAATCCTGTCACGATACAGTGATGAGTCTTCAGCATCAATTGTGCTCAATCCAGAGCAGACAGTAGCCAGGGGTTTTCTGCTCCGTAGTTTGAGAAATCTGTGTCTGTGCAGCTCAGAGCCTGAATAAGCACTTACAAATCCCTTAACCCTCTCCAGACAAACGGATTTCAATCTTATATTTCCCACATATTTAGAAACACAACACAATGTGCAATGTGTTTTTATGGTTCTGTATTCATAGTAATTAATTAAATAGCTCCAGTTGGATTAGTGATTTGGTAATGATAAATTACTTTACATATATTAAAAGTATTTCATGAATATCACGTTATCATGCAAACTGTATGTGTTACCTGTGTTTTTGGCTGACGATATCTCAAGCAGAAAAGTTTAAAATCACCTAATAATCTAGTCTGTCAAGACAAATAGCTTATATGGGACCAGAGTGCTTTTTGTGTTTGTGGGTAAATAAATGTGTCAGGCGCAAAACGTAGCAACTTGCTCAATATAATGAACTTCACTGACAAGCCACATGTCAGCTCATCAACTTGATGGCAAATGGCTTTGATTCTCTAATCATGTGCTATTTTCACAGCAAATGCCAAGGTGAACTCCATTCAATAACTCTGCCTAACTTGGGCCTCATTAGCTCTATTCGCTTGTGGCACTTTATCTTTTGGTCTGTGGGTGAACAGTAGCACAACAACCAAGTGTTATGGGCAATTATGATCCAGAAGATAAAACTGTGTTCCTGGCAGCTCTTCACCTTCAGCCTAATGCTTTGAGTGTGTCAGTGTGTGTGCGTCTTTGTGTGAATATATGTGTGGGTTTTGTGGGTGGTTTATGACTCTTTTTATCAGGCAGGTTTTGATATAGATTTTTTAAAATACTTATATTCCAGGAAAGTATTGATCATTGTAAATCTCAAACCATACGGGATTTGGTTACTCAATCCATGGTCAAAAGCAGCACTATAAAATCACGGTGATTCCGCTTATTACTGTAAGCAATACATCATGTTTTTTTAAAGATAGTATGGGGGGCCATACTATCTTTCTGGACAGACTGTATGATCTGTGTGGTTGCTCACACACACATATTATCCACAAGACACATTTTCAAACTCTTGCAAATCAGATTAGGCCTATCATTAGATATACCTGGGCCATATACATGCATTGTATACAAAAAAAGTATGTAATTTCAGGGAGCCTACCAGGGCATTGTATCATTCGTTGTATGCTTAAGATATCTCATATGCAAGCAGCTATTTCTTAGACTGGGTACTAGTGTTTGTATGGGGACACAATGTTTTTGTGTCTGTTTGAGTAAACTTTGAATATGTAGCAAAAACGGGTAGCTCTACGTTGTTCATATATTATTTCTTCTGACTTATGTCAGTGTTTGGCCCTGAGCAAGGAGACGTCTTCAATGTTGCCCAGACCTTGCCATCCTTGAAAAGTGTAGGGGGAAAGGGTTATGATGGACAGACGAAAGAAGAATGTAGAACAGCGCTATGCAGTACTTGGCAACCAGAATATCTGGAATTAACAATTTTGTTGCTTTGCCCAAAACATTCCGCTGCATCTCTGGCCTGGAAGCCCTGCAATCCTCACTAATACATATTTCATCCTTGTGTGAGGTCAACCACATCCAAGCTTTAGCTCTCCATTCATTTGGTCTGTATATGACCACATCTACAATTGGCTGAGCAAAATAAAACTTATGTAAATTGAAATACAATATGGGAGGGAAAAAAAACGGCTGAGCTGGTAGACCTGTTAAGAAAGGCTGTGTTGTTGTTTTCTCGTTTTTTTTTTTTTTTTTTTTTTTTAAACAGAGTGCTGTGTTGTTTCTGTACACCACTGCCTTCTGCCCCTGGATAGTGCGGATGCATTTAATGTGATTTATTGTCTACCACCTCCCACTCAGGCAATGCCTGCGGTGAAAGTGTCTTGAATTCAAACCCGAATTGGCAACCTCGGCACTGAAGTCATACATCACCGCTGTCAGCTTTTATTATTAAAATTGCAACTTGATGGGCCCTGCCACCGTATAAGCTTTAGCTTCGGACAGTTTTGCCGTGAAATACAATGATGATGGCGTCTCGTTAATGTTTTTTCCGATCCCTCTGCCATCTTGGCTGAACCATTGCGGGTCTATTAACGACATTATTGTTAAGTCATCCCGGTCCTGGCTTCCTCAGTTGATCGTGTTCGGTGCTCTTTAATTAGGCTTGTGGAAGAGGCCCTGGCATAAGGGTGTTTGCAGTGTGCATCACATCTTAAGGGCCTTAAGTCATTAATGCAGGCATATGGTGCCACTCCAACCCTGGCTTAATTCCCCTCTCATTAACCTGTTTATAAATCTCCTTTAAAAAAAAAAGCCGGGAGCCGGAGCTGGAGACAGGTGGGTCGAGGTGCAGTGCCAGGTATTGTCTGATAAAATTCCTGGCTTCCTGCACAGGGGTGTTAATACAGGGGCAATTATCCTTAGCACAAAATGTAGCCTGAATGTTGGCATACATTGGCACTTTCACATGTGTTCCCCATAAACCTACCGCCCTATAGTGCTATTAGAAAATGTGCTAATCCATTCACTGTTAAACTGGAGGAGGGAAAAGTGTTGTAACAATAATTATTCTAAACAGTGACTGTGGACTGTATGTTTTCAGCCTTTACAGATTATTCAGTGTCCTAATGTTGGAACCTAATGTATTCAAATAATCCAGTTACTTAGCCTAGTATTGGTTACTGTGTCACCAATGTCAGAATATCATAGTAGGTAGGTAAATCTGCATCTTTAAAAAAAACTGCATGTTTCAATATCATCTTTTCATCATAGCGCTGTGCTTCCATTGTGTTCTACTTGAAGAAGGCAAGCACAGCCATGCCTATTTAAGAGAGATCTCAGAGGAAAAAACAGAACAATCCTGTCCAATAAGCCTGCAATTTTATATGCCAAGGGTAAGACTTGACGTGATGTTATTTTTTCACAGACTCTTACTTTAAGGATCACTTCAGATATATCATAAGTGCTTTGCTCAAATCAAGCGTAAAAGTAAAAGTATCACCCTTAAACTCTAACCATTGTATCAAATTTAATATAATCTAAGTACCATTGCCCTTCCAGCTGATCTGTTTTGGAGTGAGTTTACAAAAGAGACAATTGGCAGAGAATTCGTTTGTAATGGTTCTCTGTGTGTTGTGTCCAACTATGTAGCTCCAAACCATGTGTGTTTCACGAAATATTCCATACAGTAGTTCTTCACTCTCCTTTTCAGGAACATAAATCAATACCTGTTATCTTTCCCCCCTTCTTCCACATAGATGCTAGCACACCTGATAGTGCTGGTTTTGTAAAATACCCCCCCGCCCCACCTCCCCAACCCCACAGGTGAGTAATCTCTTGCGGCTCCATCCTTGAATAGTGAAGCACCTCTATAAATTACAGACACAAAGCCTATGTGCCCTCACGCTGGACTCCCCCCACCCTGTGTTCGGTGAATTGTGGGCCATGAATTTATTAAGCCCCCGAAAGGCCACACCAACTTAAGTCTGTAAATTTGTAGCAGTTTCACATTTCGTGAGTCTGGCTGTGGGGTTCTGTGGCAAGTGACCTCTATGGCACAGATTTACAGTGAAGCCACACACACACACACACGCACGCACACGCACACACGGGACACACACACACACACACACACACTCACACAGGCACGCCCACACATACATTCGCCCACACACACACACACACACACACACACACACACAAACACGCACACACACAGCCCATCTCAAGGCACTCCCCTTGAGGACTCTTTAGCTTTTATTGTTTCCCACATACCCTGAGTGCAAGAAACACCTTGATCTCTGCTCCCCTTCTTACGTAAAACACCAAGCAGACTACTAGACCACTCTTCTTTGTGCCGCATGCTAAGCAATGCATCTCTAAAGGGGATAAATAAAACACAGAGCTACAGGCAGGCAGCCAGTGCGATGTTGGGCTAAGCACCTGTGCGTCTATCACATGCTGAATTTTGTATGCGAGTGGCGAGGATGGTGCAAGCTTCGCAGTTTTCTTAATGGCAGTCAAGCAGGTTGGGTTGAATGGCTTGAACTGCTTGACCTTAATTAAAGTCAAGATTCACACTTTGCCCCGGTGTATGCTGAACAGCTTATGTTGCTTTTGCTTTTTGCGACATTGATATGCCATTGACCACCTGTTTGAATACAAATAAGTGTAAAAAATCGCCCACGTCATGGTATACTACAAAACTTGCTTTGATGACAACTTTCAGCGGATGGCCGGATTTGCATTCATAATGAGATTAGAACAGGTAACCTTCACGATCACTCAGGAAAATGTCAAATTTCTCCATTTAAATGCACTTTAAATGCAATTTCACAGCTGATTCAGCTGATTTTACTATGAGAGTGCTTACAGTGTCGTTTTACATTTTAAATTAACTTTAAATTAGCAAGCATAGAATATTATGTGATTAGTGTCAAGGACAGAAGTTTGTCATGCATGTATGGAGAGGACAGAGATGACTGAAAACAGCCCTGGACATTCTCCCAATTATTGTTATCAGCCCTGGCATGTACATTCAAACAGGCACTGGTTTTCTGTCGAATTGGGGTACTCGTCGAGTTGGGCTACACCGCAAGTGCAGTCAGGCAAAGTTAGGTTAGAGTTAGATTAGAAGTAGGGTTAGTTAAATACTAGTGTTATGATGAATTTGGCTGTGGGTAGCTCATCTCAACAACGCAACTCAACTTGACAGAACACTGGCAGGGTTGTTCTGGTACTATTACACAGTAGCGAAACCAATGGTGATGGAAAGTGCACCCCTGTTAATGGGGGAAGACTAAATGAAAGCTTTTGAGTCAACAGCAACCAACAATAATAGGCAGTGAAATAGTAAGTAATGTTTCTTTTTTGTACCTTTTACAACTGTGTTTATCAATGTTACCTGTGCCTTCTTATAAAATAAATATCAAAAACTATATAGAGAGCACTATTGTTCCTGAATAGACCGAAAAACATCAGAATGGGCAGTTTAATGCTGGTGGAGTGAAAGTTTCTCCAGTAGATCAATATTCTCTCTTTATTTCTCTCTTCAACTCTTTCTGTGACAAGGTCACTGTGAAGAGATATGAGGATGTATTTCTCTGTGGCCATAAGGGTAAATACTTTCAGGTGTTGTGAATGTGTGTTCTTTGTTGACTTGATGTATTTGAAGACAGAGAAACTTCTCTCACAAGTTACTTGAGTCACACCTTAACCCCTACTCCACTTCGCACCATGTGACTGGTACAAATGAATACATTAAGGTTACCATTCTATGTATCTTCTTGTCATTAGTCATACAAAAATGAGCTAATTACAGTCTCTTAAAATAAATAAGCCAAAGCCATAACCACACCACAATGAATTCTAACACATTTTTTTAACAAGCCTAATGGCCCACAGTGCAAAATTACCTCTTGCTGATGTGAAATTCCCTCTGCTCTCCTTTCCAACCATTATGACAACCAGTACTTAGGTCATCCATATCTAGCACGGCAACCAAGAGGCTGTTAGCTATTTACTTTTTTGATGCATGGATCTTGAAACACTTAATTTTCTTCTTTTCTTTTTTAACCTTTAATCACTTATCACCACTTGTGTTTTTTCTTTGTATGTATTCTTATGGTAGGTAAATAAATGATCATATTAGTGCTTCCTGTGGTTCACTGTTACTTAGCTTAGCCATTGTGTTTTTTTTTTCATGTCTGATGATGACAGGCAGGCAGACGCTCATCACCCTGACAGCCGTTCTGGACCTTTCCGGAACATCCAGGTGGCCAGTCCGGCCCCCGGGTGAAGACCGCACAGCATTCCGGCAGCACTTTGTGCTCAGCGTTTAGGACAAAGAACAGAGTCCATTTCTAAAGGAAAGGTTAATGAAGGTTGATGACAAAGGTCTAGTGAGGTAGCAGGTCTCTGCATTACTGCATTTTAAATGTTTTGAAATATAGAAGGGCTTTAAAGTGTTTTACATACATTTAAAGCATGTCTACTGTGTCACCAATATGAGTCCTTTAAAGAACCAGTGTATACAGCTAGAGGTAGGCCCACTGTTTACAAGACCTATTGTGTGATTCCCCCCCCCCCCCCTTTATGAGGGGAGTCATAAATCACAACCAACTGCATAGTAACTGCAAAGTCTAACAGACTACTTCAAAATTTTTGATGGACGTATTCCTTCACATTCATGACTCATTACTGAGCACATACTTATGAATGGAAGAATGTACTTTTAATTTAAAAAAAAATTACAATGTGGCTTTAAGGTTAGAGGCAAATGTGCTGAAAGCTTTCCATCCAAAAAGCTTCCCCATCTCTAACTAGTATTTGGTCAGTTTGTCACACGAAGTAAGGACATGAGAAACAGTCAACAGGAAGCCAATGATCCTAAATAAAAGTTGAACATGCTGCGTCTTAGCAGTATGATTGATGCACTAGTGCTGGAGAGAGACCATCATGCGACAGGGAATTAATTTTGAGCAAAGCAAAAAAAAGAAAAAAGTGTTGCAAGCGCATTACACCAAAGTTTGCCTTGTGAGAGTCATCTAAAGAGGAGTGCAATGCTTTGATTTATAGCAGTAGCGGGACGCAGTGGATGAGAATGGATGAATTGAAGAACAGATTCGTTACTCAGATTTACAGTGCCATTAATCCATGTGGAGACGACTACATTGGATGATATTTCTGTCAAGTCAGAGACTGCGGGCCACATCGGAAGACAACAACTTGCTTATAAGCAGACATGACAACCTTCTGTATGATACGTGAACGTGCTACATGTAATAAATTTTATGGCAAGTAATCATAAAATGGTCCTCACATGTCACCAGAGATTAAGGAAACGTGTAAAATTAAAAACACCGGTGACACTACTCCCTATAAATCATGTGTAATGTATTTGTTAACTCTTAATTAACACTTCATGTATCATTTGTTAATCATTTTCAAATAATTTATCATCAATAAATCATTTATAAACATATTTATATTCTGTCTGCTGTCCGTTGGCTGTCTGTATAGAAGAAGGAAAGGCGTTAGAATCACAGGTATTAGAGAAGTGTAGCTGGTATTTCACAAGAGGTGGTCTGCATTTTGAGGTGGACTGTTTTGCTCCAGAAAGCTTTTCGAAACTTTGCCTTTTTTTCTTAACTAAAATCTTTCTGTGGAGCAAATCAGGTGCTAGACACTTCTCTAGCACCTGTGATTATATTTTTTGGATGTAGACTTCTCTTTTTTATGCAGACAGACAACCAACAGACAAGCAAACGGAATATAAATGTGTTTATAAATGATTTATTGAAATTATGTAAAAATAATGGTTAACAAATGATGAATGAAGTGTTAATTAGTTAACAAATACTTTATACATAATTTACAGAGAATAGTTATTATACAGTGTTACCAGAATACTTATTTCAACGACAACAAAAGCACAGACAGAATATTCACATTTTAAAACTTGAGAGCACTTTGATTTACAGCCTACAAATCTTGTTTTATATTTCGATCATTTGCTGTACATCTTTTGGCCACAATCCTACATAGAGTGCCTTTAAAGTATCTCCTTTTAGGGGATCTCCTGTGTTAAGTCAAAGTAGTTGTATTTTAAATGCTCTTAAACTCCTTCATGAGTGCTGCATCATTTCATGAAGCCATATCTAGTCTCTTATTGTTTACAACAGGGATGTGTAATTCATTATATCATTTGTCAAATTAGATGGTAAAAAAATGGAATCACAAGGTTTGGAACTTTGTTTAGGCCTTTGTTTCTCTAAAGTTCCGATTTACATGAAATAGTGCATGTTCCTGCTTCCTTTACTGCGACAGTCTCCAAGCACACTCTTCTGCATGTGAGGGGAATGCAAATACATTTGATTACAGTGAGCCCACAAAGTACAGATCAGAGACCACCAATAAATATGCAAGAGCTTGTTTTTCTTCTCGTAAAGAGATAAACTGCTTGTTTTTACTTTGATTTTACGCCGTAATTCTTCTGTGTTTATTTTTTTTAAACAAAGCTGCGGTTCTACACATGAAAGCCATGCATTCCTAATCTCTGCTGGTCTGGGAGTATGCATTCTTGATTTTTGCAGACAGATGTGGAATTACTGAGTGAAGTAACCCTTTGGCCCGGGCCTTATCTTACATTTTGCAGCGTTTCTAATTGACATTCCCATCTTGCTTGTCTTTTATAAAAGTCCTTTCTACATCTTTCTTTTTCCCTGATAGAAAATTTACCAGGGGGAATGGCCATCTGAAAGAGAAAACAACAAGCGTTCTTTCCAATAACAAAGGTGGTCCACCCAGGGGGCGAAGCTGCTGTAACAACAGGACACACTCCTGTGAAACTTAATTCGGCAGTTGACTCCTTGACTTTTGCCAATGTGAGCGCGCATCTTGTCAGCTGTTTGTTGGTTTAGCTGCATGTACAGGTCATCATAGTGTGTTCCATCTTTCTCTCAGTCCTTCTCCCGGCATATTGCTTAAACTCATACACTTTACATGCCCCTTGCATTAACTAGGAAATTTGACTTAACTTTTTTTAAACCAGTCACTTTACTGTAATATCCACTTCAGGAAGACCCAAGTTGTTTAAATGAGCAACATGATCGTATGTGTACGACACAAATATTCCTGCTCTCATTATCCTATTTTTGGTGTAGAGACTGCAGTGAATGTCCCTGTTAGGTATTACACACCACACCATATGGTCACGCTAACAGATTGCATCAGATGAGTTGCTAGATTATTACATAAGTGGATTGTCATTTGAAGTTCCTTCGCTTTTTATCACTGTCTCCTCTAACAATAGGCTGTAAGTTAACTGTGCTAACAATAGGCTGTACGTTTGCAAAAAAAACGGTATGCATTAACAGGCACACCACCAAAAACCTGAATAAAATTTGTATCCATATCCAAAATGCACTTACACATTCGCACACACACACACACACACACACACACACACACACACACACACACACACACACACACACACACACACACACACACACACACTCACACACACACACTTAAAGAAGGGGAAAAACATAAAAACATGCCCACAAGCTAAACACACTGTATATACATGTTTAGAAGGAGCGACCCAGAGAGAAGCCCACAAGCAAGGCACAGACTATTTCTTTCTTTCTTTCTTTCTTTCTTTCTTTCTTTCTTTCTTTCTTTCTTTCTCTCTCTCTCTCTCTCTCTCTCTCTCTCTCTCTCTCTCTCTCTCTCTCCCTAAGAAAGCATCACTAAATGAACCATGCACCCATGCCCAACAGAAAGCCATGGGGCCCCAACTCAAGATGAAGCGTGAAAAAAAAGACACTCCCACTGCAGCCTTTAACTTACAGAGAAACAAGCAATTTACTTTCTCCTCAGTGAGTGAGAAGTATAGACCACTACTCAACCCAACAGCTCTGTGAGCAGAGAGAGAAAGACTTATCAGAGCATTTTTCAAGCTGCTCCTAATGCCTGCCATATAATATGACTCCACATGGTGTAAGCCATGTGGCTCAATCAATTCTGGGTAACACTTTTTTTTAACGGTTCCTTTTTTAGTGTATCTACATGTATCAACATGTAATATTATGTACTTACACTGTAGATACATAACACTAACCCTAACCCTATGGTACAGTGTAAGTATATAATGTTACATATTACTATGCACTTTGTTACACTCTACCTAAATAGTGTTACAATAACAGTAAAAGGTGTAACTGAATACTGAGACGGTTGTACTGGTTTGGACTGACAAACTGGGTCAGAACATGAATGCCATGACTGCCAACTCCTTTTTTTCCTGGGTTCCCTGTTTTGTTTTTCCTGGGGTTTTCCTGTATTTCAGACCCATCTCCCATCCCCCTTTTGTTTTGGGTTGGTAATCTCCTCTATTATTTACATGGTCCAAATTTCCAAGAATCAATATGTTCAGCTTTTGGATTTAGCTATTCAAATGTTGGCAGGTATGTAAATGCTCCTTTACACACCTGCGTTCAGGTACACTAGACATGAAATGTGTGCTTTTGAAGTTGTTTCATCACTTACAGTTTTGTACAACCCCAGTGTGCTGATAGGCTACTTTTGTCCATTCATTATATCCCTGTCCCTTGTGAGTAAAAATAGTCAGCTGGCTAGCTGAAGCGTGTATGTCGTCTCTATCTGCCATTCAAATTCCCGTCCATTGTTTGAGTCTTTCTCTTTTTCCCTCTTGGCGGACATCTGATATGTCCATTAAATAGTCCAGTGGTTCCAGTAAGTGCAGTCTTTCAGTGGTGCACTGAAGTGTGCTAGTCATGGAACCATGAGAAATCCCAGTCTCCTGAATAGAGCCAACAATAGAAGATGATAACAATACGCCATCTGTTTTTGGCCTTCTAGTCTGGGTGACATTTATTATTATGTCTCATTATTTTTACAGTCTACATTTCAGTTGTGTCAGTTTTTGTGTGCTTTTGTGTGTGTGTGTGTGTGTGTGTGTGTCTTTGTGTGTGTCTTTGTGTGTGTGTGTATGTGTGTATGCATGCGCGCGTGTGTGTGTGTGTGTGTGTGTGTGTATGATGGCCGCAGGGGGTGTTTTTATATGTATGTGCTTTAAGTCACAGTGTCATGATCGAGATTTTATGTGATTAGTAAATGTGCTTAATTATAGAAAGACATAAATGATCATTTATTTAATGAGATATCTCAAAGTAGTTTCCAAATCCTTAACTTATTTGTTAATGAGTTAATGAGTTCTAATGGGTTTTAATGAGTTAATGAGTTCCATAACTTAAACACTGTCAACCTACACTCAGATTTTACATTTTTTCTCTTGTTTGAATTTAAGTGTGTCGGGGGGGGGAATAAGTAAGAGAGCCTGTGGACAAGAGAAAGAGAAGATACAGAGGCGATAAAGAGGAAAGAGGAGAAAAAGAGACAGAGAAAGAGAGAGACAGTGAGAGTGAGAGAGAAAAAAAGAGAGAGCGATAGAGGGTGGTGGAAGAACAGAGGAGTCGCATGTGTGTCCATGTCAGATAAGGTAACTCTCTCCCACAGGTTTGCTTTGCTCCTCGCCGCAGTCTGGCTGTGATGTGCTGCCTGTGTGTTTGTGATTTCGAAAATGTGCCGCACATGAGAAACACATCTGTCTACTCACAGCATACTTTGTGAGGAATCTGTTCCGCTGTGTGTGTGAGTCAACGTTCACAGGGATTCCACTGCTTGTGAGACAAAACGGAAGAACACTGTGGCTTTTACATTTTTAAGTTTACAGTTGACAGTGATTGCAGACGGTGACCATAGTGTGCCTCTGAAGCCATAGGGAAGTTGAAAAAAAAGCTGAGGAAGTCCATAAATGAAGCTGTGTTTACTTTGTGTGAGTAGACATGTGTAAAGCATGTCCAACATTTGGTTTTAGTTCCAAACTTGCAACAGCTGAACTATTGCATAGCCTACACATCCTGCCTATAGTATTACTACTACAGGTACAAGCTCTACTCGGGCCATTTTTAACCTTCACAGAATCAATTTCTCATGATACAGATATATACCTTTTCACACATATCCCCAGGCTGGCTGTGCTCAACCTCAGAAACTCGTTCACACGTCAGTGCGTAGAGCGACATGGAATCCTATGAGTAAGACAGGTAAACGAAATCTGGAACACCCCCTGAAACACTCCAGAGGCACACGAGAGGTGGGATGTGCCCGCCGGGTATCAGGGAAACCAGGGGTCAGATCGTTATGTTGTTTTCAGGTTTTCTGAATGACCTATGTATTCCATATAAACCAACCAACGACTTGATATCAAGTAGGTCGAGTTTGTCCTCGGGGCTTTATGGTGAGAGCATTCACATCGACTTGAAGTAACTCAAGTGTGCTTGATCTATGCAAAGTTTAATTACTGTCGACTAATTAATGTCCCCAAACCGTTTTGGTATGGTAACGTCATTAGGATGCGGAGGAAACCTCTAGAAATCATTAAATGCTGAAGCTAGTGTTGTTTCTGTGATTAATGTGTAGAGTATTCACTATAATTAGCAACTGTACATTAGATGTTTCCTTCTGCTCAAAACCTTGCATTAATGTCTTCCTACACAGGGCAGAGAAAATGCTCAAATCCTTCAGGAACAATTTATTTTAATGAGGTTATTTAAAACTGTAAAGGACTTCCCTTAACGTACACCTGATCAATTCGTCCAAATATCGTGAGAGCTGCTCGGTTCAATGCCTTCCAGTATTTGTACAGAGGCGTGCTACCTCCCGTGGCCGTTGGTTCCTCTCCATACAGTGCTCCAGTGTGGTGGGGCAGAAGGACTGCAAGCCCGAGTGCTGAGGTTGCAGTCAGTGCCGTGTTTTTTTTCACGGAGTACGAGCAGGACAGCGACAGGCTGCAGTGTAGGTGTGTCTTTCAGATTTTCATGCAGAATTCGTATTCAAATGTTTTCAGCTGCGAGATGGCGTGAAAGAGTCGCGCGTAACGAACGCACCATAGAGCCGACGCGCGCAATTCATTCCACAGTGAGGAGGGAGAAGGCACAACTCTCCCCTCGGCATCCTGCTCGCTTCAACATGGATTTAGGGTTAAAAAGGCAAAGTGGAACATTCTCATGGCTGACACTTCTTCTTTGCTGTATCGGTGGGACATTAAGCAAAGGTGAGCATCTGTTTGCATGTTGTTCAATATTTACTGACTTTATGAGTATTCTCTGCGTGCCATGTAGATGTTATAGTGTGATGTCACTGGAATCATCTGCAGAAGTTCTTTAAAAACTTACTTGTGTGTTTGACTGCAAAATTCCGAACAATTACACACAGCTCACCGAAACGCTTACTAGAGGTTCGCAGTGTGGTACTCCCTTTAGAAACAGTACATAGTTTAGGTCCGTTGGAGCACCTTCAGTTTGTGGTGCAATGGGTTCAGCTATACACGCCAGTACGACAGTTTATTGACAACGTGATAATCTCTTCATAACATGTAATTGAGTATAACGATTCAGTTCAACAACTTTCATTTGTTTTGGCAAGACAAAAATAGTGTGGTTTTGCCCCATATGTGTATGTGTATGTGCAAAAAAGCTATTAGACTCGGAGTGTTTTTGGTTGTTCTGCTGTCTGTCTCCCTTGAAGTCGTTGGAGTAAACTGGACATCTTAGACGTTGTTTGATGATACACCCTTTGATTTGCTCAATGCGATGTTATAGAAAAGACGGATATCACCCCGTAGTTAGCACAAAAGGACGGGACTGGGCATCTGCAGTGTCCAAAAGACTGCGCTGTATTCCGCACTCAGAAGTTGCTTTTGATATTTCCCAAATGCCGAAGTCATTGCATTACCGAAGCTGTCTAGCTGTATGTTTTAGGTCGTTTAGCGGCACATTGATACAGAATGGCTCCTTCGGTCCAGCCCCGCTTTCCACGTTCCTATCAGACTGTCAGATATGGCGAATAAGGCTGTAAGAGTAGCTTA
>CM059275.1:23004562-23142062 GCA_030347295.1 Setipinna tenuifilis
CATACGGTACGAAACAAGTGGCCACAGGCCAGCATGTGGACATATGGCAGATTAAAATCAATGAATGTAAGTAGTCCCGTTTATTGAACAAGTTTTTGGAGTGTGTGTGAAATACATATTAATGCCCAGTATCGCTTAAAGGTCTTAAACATTTTACCATCTTGGCGATCGACAGTCAAACAGCATCTTTCACTCACAAAATAATTAATTTTATGTAGTATACAATAAAATGCTGATCTGTAACAACAACAGCCACAAATAAAGAGTTGCCATGTTTCCAGATCCTGTGCTGCTGTGGCTATACATTCCTATACATTCTACAATTCTGGTGATAGGCAGATAGTCAATCAGCATCTTTTACTGACAAAATAATGCTCAATGGTGTTTCTAAATTGTCACTGTGCTAGGCTTCCTTTTTCTCTTGCGGCTATACAGTCCTAAAAATTCTTCGATTAGAGTGATGGTTAGGCAAACAGCATCTTTTACTGTCAAAATAATGAATGAGTCATATATAACACATGATAAAGTGCTTAATGGTGTTTTTCTACATTCGCACTGAGCTGTGCTGTGCTGTCTCTGGGCTGTTGCCCATACACCATGAGGCAGCATTAAACGAGAGTGAGGAGAGAGACTAGGCTGATGGGCAGACACGCTGAGCATCCCTGCCTGTGGTCACTGCATGGGTCATGAAGCCAGTGTGGCATTCAGCTCCTGTAACGCATTACACTGTCCGCTGCCTCCCCAGAGGCGAGGTTAGGGATTGGGAGTGACAACAGTGGCACAGGGGGTCAGAGGAGGGAAGCCCTTCTTTTCTCTCTCTCTCTCCCGCTCCTGCGCTCTGTCTCTCTTTCTCACTCTACATCTCTCTCTCTCTCTCTCTCTCTCTCGCGCTCGCTTGCTCTCTCTCAACCCTCTCTCTCTCTTTTTTTCTATTTCTCCCTATGTATCTACTTTTTTCTTTTTCTTACTTTCCTGCTTTCTCTTTTCCCACTCTCTCCTACACTCTTTTTCTCCCTCTCTCTCTGTCTTTTTCCCTCTCTCTCTCTCTCTCTCTGTCCCCAAACTTCTGAGTTTCACAAATTCACTCTTCTGTGGGTTATGCCTGTCATTTCGCCACCTTAATGGTTCGTGAACAGCTACAGAATTGCAATAGTTACAGAAGCCGTGACTGCTCATGAACACCTAACTCAATTTTCGGGGAAACTTTTTTAGCGCCTTTTTTTTTTTAACCGCAGCACTTCCATAAGCAGATCGGACAGTGCATCCCTAAGCTAGTGTGCTGGCAAGGCTAAAGTGGTGGCAGAGGGGTGGAGGTAGGCCAAAAACTGCACTGCTGCTACTGCCTGCACTCCCCACTCTTATAAATTAGTGCCTCAATCCCAAGGCTATGAACAAGTATTGGATCCATTATCTGAACCAATCATTAAGTTTATGAAGGTTGGCTGCAGAAAGGATGAGAATTACAGGCCAGTTTGTGTAGGTTGCTTATGAGCTAAAAACAGCTATAACATCAGAGGTGTCAATCCTTTCCTTACCTTCAGAAAGTAAAATCCCCGCCACATATTTTATCCAGCCATTTTCTGGACCAGCTGATCCTAATGAGCACCCAAATCAGACAGCTAGATCTGCTATTTAGTGAAGTCCCCTGTGTTAGGTGGACAGGCAGAAGGAACACATTGCAGGGTTTGAACTCTCTGAAGCTTGGATTGACACCTCTGTATGGCACCGTTTGTGGGACCAGGAATTCTTTACTTTGAAAAACTAGGAAAGATTGTTTGCTGTTCTTTATGTAAATTTCAAACCAAGCGTCAAATAATATTATCTAACTCCACAGGGTGTTGTCATGTGCAATGGTGTAGTAAGGTGTTGAATGGCATACAGAGAACCTGAAAGGTCCCAGCTTTCCTAGCTCACTGTCATCCCTGAGTGTGACGATGACATTGACTTCACCTATACTGTGAACAATGCTTTTGAACTTTTCAACATTATGTCAAATAAGAAAAGAATATCTACAAAGCAAACCTCCTATTACCTCTGAAGTTTCTCAGAGATGATAGTATGTTTAAAGGTGAGATTTAGGCCAAAATGTCCTCCTTGTCAGATTACATTTTTTTCTCATACAGTGTTAAAGGAGACATCTGAACGTGGTCTCAAACCATAATCAGTTTTTTAAAGGAAGTGTTCAGACATTTCAATATTACCTCCCCAGTTTGTCCTTTAAGACAACATTTGTGTGTAGGGATGAGATGCATATTTGTCCAATAAAAAACGTTTAAGTATCTTTTGACAAGAATACTATTTCAAACTGTTATAGGGGCAAGAATATCTTGGAGATCTTTTTTCAATTGTGGTATTTACAGTAAAGCATCACATCTCAGCCTCGTCTAGGCTATTTCTCTAAAGGTTGATGCCATTAAAACAAAAATGACACCGCATCTAGGTTTTATGAGCTATCAGCTACGTAGATCCTGTTTGAGAACTACAATATTCTTGTGGTGCACCTCTTAACTGAAAAATCTAGTATACAAACCATGGAAAACACTCTGGTTGTAGCATTGTTGTAGGATAAGCCTAACATGTTTGCTCTGCTAAGTTTAACTTAGTGTGTCTGCTCAATTTCTGATGACATGTCATCTCCATTTTACAGTTTAGTATGGTACATACATTACATATAGCTTCTGTTATCACATCTTGAACAGTAGCTTAAAGTCTTTCATTATGGCAAAGCAAAGCAAGTGGATAACTTTTCTCTGTACAAGCACTGGGCTTTGTCTGATAAACACATCTCTGGCAGGGCCAAAGTAGTTAACCTCAGGCTGACCCTAGTTATGTGCGCCATATATTAGACCTGTAACATTGAACTGAACCTCATTGTCATCTTGGCTTCAGCTGAATGTAACAGAGAAAGTGCCACTCTAAAGCAAAGTACTCCTCTGGATTGAACACAAAACATGACACAAAACAAAACATCGTTATAAAATTGAATGCAGCAAAATAATCATTTTCTTTCTTGATTATGTTGTTTTGATTATCGTCGATAAGCCAGAATCATAAGTTGAAGTTTAAAAACATTCCATTAAGTGCACAAAAAAAACCTCTCCAAAGTGGAACGACTGATGAAGTCACAAGATTAGAAATGTTACAGAAGTAAAACTTTGCAAGAAGGTGTTAGACATGACACAGCAGGAATGGCCGCCCTGTAGTACGAGGTAACACAGTGCTGCAGGAGGGGCTTGAGGGCCTGATTCTTGGCGTTGAGGCCGTGAGTGTCTTCGCCTGCCCTGAGCGAGACTGGGAGCACCTGTACTTGGTGCACTTTTCTGAACTCTAAAATATTCATGTGACGCCTCATGGAATTGGATGGGAGCTTTCAGGACCTGACCACATAGACAAGGAGTTGTCCCTTTACCTAAGTCAGCGAGTATGAGGGAGGAAGAGAGAGCAGCTTTATGTGGAGTCAAAGACATTGCGTAGTGCTGCTGCTTTAGTACTGTAGTAAACAAAAGATCGAAAAATAACTCCTGTCTATTCATTTCACTAAAACCATGTCCACACAGTGATGCTTCTATAAGAACTAGGGTTAGACACAATAATTAAGGTCTTTTGATTTGACATGTCATTGACCAAGAGATGCTTAGTAAATCTCAGACAATGCCAAAGAGGGTCTTTACTCTGTGTGTGAGTACACTTGCTCAGTCTACAGTCTTATACAGTTTAAATATTATGTTAAAGATTTTCAGTGGTGAGGACATAAAATATCCTTTTTTGTCTGTGTGACTGTAGTGTTAATGTAGGACTACATAGTGGGATAGTTTGATCACAGTTGATATAAGTAGACTGTAAGTCTGACTCTCATGGCAGCATCTAAATAGACATACAAACACAGACATCTGTACAAACCTTTGCAGATCAATTGTTTTCACCACAAAACCCTACAGTCAAGTTAATATGTAATACTTTTTAGTAAGTAAGATGAATCGTTCATGGTTCACTATGTATTTGTATTTATTTCCTAGAGATAAGTATATTGCTAGTGAGAGCACACCATTGTAGCGTACACGAGGTGTGTGAGGAGAATCGATGTATCCTGTCACTTCTCCTCTAAAATTTGCCAACTGTAAAGTCTTTGCCTTTGTTTTTTCACTTGTTCTGTACCCCTGCCACTTTCTCTGGTAATATTATATGACTGATAAGCTATACACAGTTACATCATGCAAATATATATGCATGGGAAATATTTGTTTTTTAAAGGGGTTGTCACAATTTAATATCATATTAATGTAAACATGTGGAAATGCTGTAGCAACATTTTAGCCAGTGTTCAGTGTTTGGCATATGGCCATTTTCCAAAGGGTCCAGCCTTTATAGTGTACCCTCTGAATAGAATATTTCCCATCATTGGGATTCAGCCAAACCTGTCTCCACAATGTCAATTGTGGTCTGGCACAATTCAAATAGATCCAGTGTAATTTATGAGTGCACTGCATATTCATGCATTGAAAGTGATCCATGACTCACATTGTGAACTAAAACATTTCATTTATAACCAATGTCAATGTCTTGTAAGATGTTTACAACAACTCCAACAACAACAACAACTACCACAAATTTACCAGGTAGAAGCTTATGTTTTCTCTAAAGGCCTGAGTGCTTACCTGCCCACACACATCGTCAAATAAAACGGATCCAAACGCAGTTTGTTTACAAACCCCAGCAGCTATTGATTTATGCCAGAGAAATGCACGGCCTCTTTGTCTCTCACCTCAGCCACTCATCATGTTTGTCAGTCTGCTTCTGCTAAATTAAATCAAACTTGCCAGCTAAGTTAAAATGTTTCTAAATTAAAAATGTCTCCAAGCCAAAGTGCATGTATACAGATAACACATAGTCTGGCGGGCTTCAGGCAGGGTAAGTAGGGTAGGCCACGACCGTTTGAAATCACAAGACTTGTGTACCCCACCACCCCCACCACCCAAAAAAATCAACAACCCTTAAAAGTCAACCTCATTTGAAGGATGGAAACTTGCGACAGCTGCCCATATTTAGGCCTATGATCTTTTCAGTCTCTGATGAATAATGCATGGCAAAGAGAGCGCCTGCGCTGCCTTTTAGGCCAAGTCCTGCACGAGGGGAAAAGCATCAGGCAGTGCCTGGCCTAACCTAAAAAAAGGCTGAAAAAGTTGCAATGGTCACCTGCTGTGTTTCGGATGCTTTGATTTCATACCCATAATATGCTCATCTACATACATGAAATCTCATTGAAATGGCTTGTAGGAACAAAAATGAATGTTTGATGACAAGTATGTTGGGCAGTGCAATTTAGTGACTTGAGTGACAGTATTCATTTAGATCTGTGTCAGCTCTACCATTTTCAGCTTTTTGCACTCATTTTTGCTGGAGGAGGTAATGATAGAACTCTAGCATACAGGGAGAAAGTAGAGAGAGAAGTGGACAACTGTATGTGTTAGGGTGGTGACACTGCTACACAGCCTGGCAAAATTGTCTGAAGTATCAGAGCTGAATGACCTACTTAGATTTGTGCATAGACCCACATCATCTTTTTCATGATTCAGCTGTTGGTTTGTGTGTGTGTGCGCGTTTGTGTGTGTGTGTGCATGCATGCATGCGTGTGAGTGCACATGCCCAGTAGTGCTTGTAAAAGAGTTAAAGGGAAAAGCGACAAGATGGGGAGTTACTGAAATATGATTTGCATACAGTATTGCATATTTGATATTCTACTCACTTGCTTCCACTTATTGATAATTGTATCTAACTTAGCAGAAAGCTATGTGCTGTTTGAGTAGGGACTGAGAAGTGTTTTGGCACTGAGGTTTGCTTTGTAAGACACCAGACATCCCTAATTGGAAAAGTTGGTGTGCAATTTAATGTTCTCTGTAATGTAAAAGTTACAGCGTACACATAAAATTGAACTAGGAGAGCAATTAATGTTCACAAATATTCCAAGTCTGAGTATTGTCACATTCAGGCCAGCATGGTTGATGGACTCAGAGCAGAAACACTGCGATATTAATATGCAACACTGCCCACTCTCTCCCCCTGTTCACCCTGTTCACTGCATCACACCACATACACTCGTCTGCTCAGACGTGCGAGATTAGAATGCTTTGACATGTAATTATGCAGGGAACCGTGATTGCTCCTTAAACCAACCCCATTGCCCATAATTCCCCTTTAAGTTTGCCCTCTGGTAACAAGTAAATCCAAAGAGCCATGACTAAATGCCTCCGCCAAGAAGGTCATGTTTATGGTGTGGTTTGGCTGTGGGAGCAGAATTACTCGAAACCGTACCGGCGTAATTTTCATGAAACTTGGTTGAACGATACGACGCAAAGCAAAGGAAGAACCCCATTAAAATCTGGAAGGGGATCTGGATCACTGAGCACATCCACAAATTTCAGGTGCACACTGTCACCAGTGTTGCACATTACTGTGTGCATACAGACAGAGATTTGGCCACAGAAGAGGTGTGCACATTTTCACGGTGCCATTGTAGGTTACCATTATAATGTCTAGGCAGATGAGTGCTTAGGAGAGGAGCACACTACGCCTTCTACAAAGGCACAGGGAACAGGTGCCTCTAAGTGTCTTCCAAAGATAAGGGGAAGCCCATAGCTAAACTGAAAACTCGTGGGGATACGGCTCCCCTGTTTTCAGCTCTTCATCATCTCCAGCACTTTTACTTTAGAACTCTTTATAATTCCAATAAAAAAGCCACCTCACCAGTTTCACACAAATTAGCACAATAAGCAGCAAATTAAGCGTGCCTGCCTCTATTAGGCTGCCCTTTTATGGGAGAGTGGGGGAAACAGTCTGAGTTTCGATTCCATCCCGCTGCAATTATGTGGGGGAAACTGTTAGCAGCACTGAGATGTTCTGGGGCTGTCTTTTGAGTCTTTTGAGAAAAGATTTCCTTAACACAAAAGTATGTCCTAGACCTTCTACACAGAAGGGCAAAAAAATGCTAATTCAGGGAAGGTATCAATTGAAAATCTCTTTGTTACCTTTAACATGTATCTGAGCCTAGAGAGTATTGGTACTTTTATTACACATGTGAATTGCCTGTCATAGTGAATGACACCATATTGTATTGAAAAGTAATACTGACTAGAGAAGGAAAAACATTGTTTTCCATAACCATACATAATTGCATTAATTAGTAGCACGACATTGATTTTTTTCCCCCACATGATGTACCTATTAATTTAATTTAAGTCGTATTGGTTCTCGTTCCGAAAGAGTTAGCTTGGACAAATCTCAGATATATGCCATGCGTTGAAGGGCTCTGCCAAACACCGTTCTCAAAGTTTTGTTTGAGATGTTTGTCATGGATGACAATAGAGATGAAATGCTGCCGCTGTAACTTTAGGTGTGCTTCTGGCCATGCTAATTTTGACTGCAGCTGCAGTCCCATCTGTACTGTCAGTGTATGGTACACACGACACATGTCAGGGACACAGAATTTAAACTGTTCCGCTAGAAGGACAGAACTTTTGAGGAATTCTAAAAGGTCTGTGGGAAGATTACTGTGGATGTTTTCTGGATGTTGCTGCTAATTTTACCACTGACCACTGGTATAAGGTCAACTTTAAAATTATGTAAATTGCTTTTTTATATTGTAGCACAATACCACATTTGCTTCAATAAACAGCCTACCATACACACATACACTGACACACACACACACACACACACACACACACACACACACGGTTTGCTGATGTAGCAGTATTTGCTATTTAGTTGTCCTTTGCTTTATTCATCTTACAAACACTTGCATTACTCAAGCTGGTGGATATTAGTCCAGGCAGGAGAGCAGGTTTCATTTTAGATGGATGATTGCCTGAGCACGCACGCACGCACGCAAACACACATGCGAGATTAGTTGATTAATTAGGACCGTGCTGGAATAGCATGACAAATGATGACTGTAGTGGTGGAACTGTGGGTATGAAAGAAACTGCATCAATAATAAGAAGAAAAAGACAGGAATGAAATGAAAATACACTTTCAAAGTGTTAAAGGTTTCGCATATTAAATATCTATTTCAGCGTTATATGCAGATAATGTATCACTGTTACCTGGTTTGGACTTTTGCATAATACCCAGCTCATTCTGTTGCCCTTTTAAAAGATTCTATAATGAGTGGAATATTTCCCTTAAATGATAAAATCAAATACTGATGTTGCTGGTAACTATTATGCGGGTGCAAAACTTACTGTGCACACTCATACTTTTTGTCTTCCTGGCCGAGGGTGGCTAATTGAAGCCCAAGGCAAAGCGCCATCAAGTGTTCTGCCATTTCAGAGCACATCTGCGTGATAGGCTAAATTGCCAAAACATGCAGATCTCACACCCATCAACTGTTTTCAGTGCCCTTTTGTTCGGTGAGGAAAGCATCATTGAACGTGAGGATGTCATTTTAAGAGATTCAGATGGTAGGGCAGCTGCGCACATTTCTTTTTTTGTTGTTGTTGTTGTTGACGAAATTAGGACCGCATCCCAAAGAGATCAGAAAGACGTCTTCACGTTAGCAGAAGTCATTCCACGTCCTACACTTCAGTTCGAATGTTAACGGCCGCTTCTCGGCCAAGTCGTGATCTGCTCTGCCGGTCTGGCCAGTTAATCCCCTGCCAAGCGAACGGGCCTAATTAAGGCAGGAAAGTGCCCAGCTCCTGCCACATTAACACATTCAGGCAGAGAGCAAGTTCTTTAAGTCAGCTGCGCACTGCAAATGTTCTTCTGTTCTCTGCCTCTGTTCGGTGCAGAGCTCACGCCGCGATCCAAGAAAACCTGCACACACTCGGCGTGTGATATTTTTTTTTTGTGTGTTCTCACTCGAGATTTTTGCCACAGTTGCTGCAGACCCATTCCTGGGCCCTTAGGGGCAGAGAGAGATAGAGAAACTAGAATATTATGAGTTTGGTAGGAGGCAGCACCAGGATCCCCTGGTCATTAGTATTCACCCTCTCGCTCTGTCACAAGGACTTTGGCTTGTCTGTGATCCCAGCAAACTGGGAGTGCGAGCCAAAACACACCCAGGCTGGTGCTCCGTGCTTTGTGCTCTCTACCAATAATGCTGATTAGATCACTGACTCCAAAGGGCTTGGAGTTAGCGGTAGGTATTTCATGCTTAAAATACGGCTATGCTTCCAACCACATTTTAGAAAGCAGCTTTATTATGATGAGTAAACATTTATGGTGCATTGTATGGGACAGTAGAGACCTGTGAAAATAGAATGGACTGCTTAGGATGCTCTGACGATGAGCCGTTTTTTGGAAAACCCCTTTGATGCTTTTTGTATGCCATTTCGTAAATGTAAACCTCAGAAATATTAACTTCTTTGTTGCCTGAACAACCCTTGGGGATCTTCAGCTCTCATTGCCCATGTTGCAATAAAAATCTCATGTTTATTTATTTTATTTAATCTTATGATTGTTGTTATATCTGCATTAGTCCTCACACATGAACACACAAAGCCATGTTTAGGGGTCCGTGGATAACGCCTGTTTTTACACTTTTTTCTATGCTGCCCAGGGACTGTGTAACCTACTCAGTGAAAATGTTTGTTTTTAATTTTAGATCAGGTAAAGCAGTCCAAATGACTACACAGGAGAGTGCTGTCATTGCTGTCAAATTCATGGCTGTTTGAAGTTATCCCCTCACACTGTCCCAACTATCCAGTGGCGATGACACTCCTTTAAGTTACATTGTCATTCAGTTTGTGCTCCTTGACGAATTAATGATTTAAAACAGCTATGGATGCTTTGAAGCCAATTATACAAATTGGGAGTGTCACTACAGGCCCACCAAAGAAATAAGATTGATGGTACAAAGTGTAGTCAACCCGTCAGATGAATGAAACACTGTGGCATGAAGCAGGGCTTGCTGTCTATATGGTGGCATTTTACACGAGGTTGCATTAAGTGACATGATGATAATATTCTGTTTTGCATCTGCAAAATGATTTGTGAAACATAACCTTGTGTCCTTACTCACATGTTCTTGTACAACTCATTTTTTAAATTATCTAGAGGGACAGAAACAGAGATAGAGAGTATGTGCACTTGGTTTTTACAACTGAGTTTTGATAATATATTTTTAGCGCCCTATGCCAAACGCCCACATCAATTTGTATTTTTAGCATCCATTCAATTAAATTACCGTTTCATACTGAGGACTCTGGTGTATTAGTATAATTTGTTATTTTCAAGATAATGCCTAATCTTTTTTTTCGGGCTAATTAATATTGGGTTAATTTTATACTAAATATTCTCAATAATATGTTCTGGCTTGCTGCGTAAACAATGAAAACCTCCCCAAAGTCATTCAGGTGAAAAGACTTAATGTCTTTCTTACCATTTATAGTGAAGAAGAAGTTTTACTTTTTCTTTTGACATTGTAATGATTTTTACTGATACTAATAAATCATTCATGGCTGAATAGCTGTAAGTGATTCCTCCACCTGTACCGTAAAAAGATTGGTAGATTCAGTGAACAGTACTCAATGCTGCTTTCATTAGAGGAAAAAGTGTTATCCTTCTGTGTGAGCAATGAGAAGCAAATCTGTTTTTATAGCTGTTATGTCCTATCCATTCCAAATTATTTTTGCCATCTGCAGTTAATGATGCCGTTTCTCTACCCCAGCAAGGAAAACGAAATGCTTTTCTTTGCTAGCTTCGCTTGTTCGCCAGGTTAATTACTGCAAAGGGCCTGGAAAAGCTTAACATCAGGCAGCAGATGCACTTGAGCCCTACGAAAATACCCCACAATAGGTTCAGATAAGGGTGTGGAGTCTCTCCAGCCTGGCCAGCACCACAAATGTACACATTCAGCCTCTCCCCACTAGCAAACTGTCAGTGGATACCATGGTTACAGCTACTCCCAGTAGGGTAACAACGAGCTGTGTTTACCAGGAACCAGGAACCATTTACCAGAAACAAAAAAAAAGAAGAAAAACAAAAACAGAGCCAATGGTCAACATGTTAATGGTCAACCTGGTGATTTCTATGGTGTTAATAGTCATATCGCCTGAACTGTTAGCTCCTGAATTTTCATATACGGCAGACAGATTCTGTCAGGCCTCATCTCGTGCCATGCCCTGCAGGCAGCAGTCCAGTGTAACCTAAAGGTATGCCATGCCAGGAGAGCCGTCGAGACTGAGGATGCAAGTGATGAGAGGTGCTTAGCACTTTTGCAGTCCATTGCTCAGTGCAATGTGACTAGCCCTGCAATGCTGTTTTTAGCAGTGTGCCAATCACCCCTTCCAGCAGCGCTAACTGCTTTGGAGAGCTTGTTGAACTTAATTTAAGTGTGCATGTGTCATGTCTGACTGATAATGGCATAAATTCCCCCACTTTCCTGGCTTTTAATGAACTCTCAGTCTTGTCTGTCTGGCAGTGCATCACTGACAAGTTCACTTGGCATGGAGTCACATGTTTATCTGATCATGCAGTGGACTCCCTCCTAATCTCCAATTAAAATTAACTGTTTTTCAGCCTCTTTTTCACATAGCATTGCACTGATAACACTTCCTGTCACTCGCTGCATCTCTCTCTCTCTCTCTCTCTCAAAAAGTTTTCACATGTTGCTGTGTTAATTTGCTTCACTGCTCAGAGTCCTTCGACAAGTGTCCTTGGCTTGCTAACTTGTTTTTTTTCCCCACTTTGCTGTTTGTTGACAGAGAGCTGTGATGGATCGCTGGTGTCTCACCTCCCTCCGTCGGCGTTCAGAAGCTCCTCTCAGCTGTCCAGCAGTCACAGCCCAGGCTTCGCCAAACTCAACCGCAGAGACGGTCAGTTTTATGAATAATCAATTCATTTAGGTTTTGCTCTTTGTCTTTAATCTGATAGTATGGTTGAAAGAGACAGGAAGTAATTAGGAGCGAGATGAGGTAGGAACAGGAAATGACCGGAGGTTGGACTCAACCCCAGATACCCAGGTTTATGATATGGACACCTTAGTCAACTGCGCCCCTGTGCTTCGTCCCCAGAGATGGTCAGTTTTTGCAAAGGGATGTTTTGGCATGACTCCATTCTTTTGGGCCACTGCTGGATCAATGGAAGAGTTTAATTGCATCACGATGGCAGTACAGCTCCACAATTGACTCTGCAAATAATGTTGCTAATCCAAATTAGTTTGTGGTTATTAGGTGGGCTTGAAAGAGCCTGTCTCTCATGAAATTACTTTTTCAATTTCTGTCATTATTCAGGAACAAAGGAATAAATTACTGTTGTTTGAACCCCCTCAAACATACCGATAAGAAACTGAGAGGTTGTCAGTAGGTGAAGCTGGTGCTATTGATGATTCATGCATCTGACCTTCAGCAATGACGGAGCCCTCAAAAGAGTCAGATATCATTCAGATGCAGTAGTACATCTGAGCAACAAATGCACGACTGCAGAAGGCGCATCAAGCATTCTCTCAGCTTTATCAGATCCTACTCTGAATGTAAAGTCTGCCAGCTTGTAGGATTTTAAAAAGAATACACATTCTCTGGGGTTTGACATGTTGTGATTGCTAGCAGGCCTGTAATGGCTTAATGGACTCTATTCGTTACACGGTTTTGTCATCGTGACACGGTCACCTCATTCGAGGCCAGGGGAGGATATTCTTCACCATTGCAGATGATTGCACGTCATGTCACTGGGAGTGCATCAGCAGCGAAAAGCTGTCCCGTCCTTCATTATGCATTTTTAATTACAGATCTGATCCAGTTGCACATTCATTCAGGGGCTGTTGCTGTCAATGGCCATGTGTTTGAAGTGGGCCTCCAATTAATTGTCACCCAAGGACAAGAGACTGAAAGGCTGTGCTTTAAAGATATGATGACGGCCAAGCAGATTCGCTCCAGAGCCGTCTTTGAAAATGAAAAAGATTCAAAATGGAATGTCGGACCTGTACCACAATTGTTTTGGTGGTCGTTTTGCATTGCAATGTCCCACCGCGTCCCTCGCTCCCCTTTGCGAACGTTAGAAATTTCAGGCGAGGAATCAGGTCGAAGCTGACGGCGGGTTTGCGACGAGGCGAACACTCTGCATGTTGTAAGTGATTGTAGGTCAAGCCCGCAGGATTTGATATAAATTGACTGTCGTAAGTATAAATAGTGTTAGGGTGTGAGCAGCAGGGGAGTCAGCTTATTAGTTGGCTGTCTGGAAGATGACTGCCACAGTGTGCCTGGACCTACACCGCTCCTCGATCAAGTGAAAATGACAGAAGGTGAATGGGATAACCCACCGCTGTGCTGTACCTCAGCTTATTTGTATCTCTGGCCTACTGGAAATACACCTGTGTGAAGTACAGTAATTATTTTGGGCATAGTGACCAGTGCAGAAACAGCTCTGAAATATGCACCCTGAAATCTTTTTTTTTTTAAAGATACTTTTGGCAGCAGCAAAAACAATCTGCCTGCAAAAAGAAAAAGAAAAACAAACAGTTGGGTTTTGCTTAATCCAGTTGTGTGCTGCAGACCCCCGCTAACTGGCTTGGCGATCCCTTCCTTCCTAATCGTGGGGTTTTGATAGACAAGCAGAGAACACAGAGAGTCAGATTGAGTTTATCTGGACCGCACACATGCAGAAACCCCCGGACTTGGCATCGGTGCAGGGAGACACTGGGCCATTGTTTGTCTTCCTTTATATCATGCTACTAAGCGGTCTGGACTGGTTGGATGGGATGGCTGGCTGGCTGGCTGTTTGGTTTGCTTGTGTCATCACAACAGCGCAGTGCCTGTCAACACCTCATTTACATCACTGAGTGGACTGATTGAGTTTCTCTATTGACTCTGTGGCTTACAGAGCCATTGCACAGTACCTGGTGAAATGCATAGCATGGGAAATAAATGCCTTCATGTAAGGGAAATAGCAGTAAACACCATAGTTCTCCACAGTTATTATTTTTTAGTACTTTTGTTAAATATGAAATCAGTCAGAAGTTCTTAGAAAGGAATACTTTTTTCTATTTCTCTACAGTCTACAGTACATGAAAAATACAGAAAGAAATAATATTTCTATAGTCGATGGAAAATACAGACATATCACTGTGTTTGTCTGTCTGTCTCTCAAGAGAGTCTTTAGTATGTCTCTGATCCAACAATAAAAGAGTCTTCTGCCCTTTTTGCTCTTGAAGGGCATATAACTGCAGTTTTCTGTCTTAGACAGTGGGTCAAACCTCTGATGGCAAGGCTTAGAAAAAGCTACTTCAATAGGCTTAGAAAACTACCCCAGTAACTGCCACGAGTTAAGACTTAAAGCCTTATCTCAAATAACTATGTTAAAGACATTAGTAAATGTATTTCTTTGCAGTATTTCTTACAAAAAAAGATATAACTGATTTTCTTTAACTCTCTTCTTGAAAGAAACTATAAGGATTATAAAAAGTGCAACTCTGTATTGGCCAATTGTATCAGCATATGCACTTTGGAAGATGGTGTTTTTAACAGGGGCACAAGTTCCAAATTACCATATATATCTGACTAAGATGACTGAGGCAGGGGAGTCTGTAACATAAGAAACATGTATATGATTAAAAGTTGTGCAGACCACCATCAGTGTCAACATCAACAAGGTTTGCTGCTTGTTACACAAACTTAGTCAGGGTTAATGGACCACTGCAGATCTTTACGAAAGCACTCAGCTCAACTCAGTGTTACCTAGCTAACCTTTTAGCTGCTGGTCACTGTGCCAAAACAACGCAGGGTAGTCAAACATGCTCACAGGTTTCACATCCACTCCCCCATGGTGAAATTCTCCTGGGGAGCATTTCAAGTAGGTGGTTTAGTGACTAACCCAGATAAGTTAACTCAGAGTGACTTGAAACCCTCCTAGAGAATGAGTTGTCTGGCTGTATTCTTCTTGCAAAACAAAAGCACACACCTGTCCTCTCAGGAGGTTCACCATTTGCTCAGATTTAACAACGCATGGAAGGGACTAAACCTGCTTTCTGGAATACAGTCCCTGGTGTTTCGCTGTGTGGGAACCTAGTCTTTGTATCAATTTGATTTGCCACTTATACAGGAATATCAATATTTAGTAACAGACAATTATACATGGTAATGTTCACTGACACAAAAAAATTAAGTGGAATAATGTTTTGTCTGTCTCACCCCGATATTCAGTCTCAGCTTCGTCCTAGAACAGGGGGCCTTGTTTGAAAAACACATCCCTGCAAAATGCCACCATTACACTGAGGACACATAACGGCTATTCTGTTGAGCTAGGATGGAGGCTTTTATGGACACTTACTAGGCATTTAAACAAGGGATGGTGGTGCCCATGTGCTTGCACGTGTATTAATTACACATGTGTGTGTGTGCCACTGGTGTTGTGCTGATCACACCAACATTTCATACTGCAGTTTCTCAGGTGCCTGAGCCACAAAAGCCTCTTTAGGCTTCCAAGCAGAAATGTGTCCCAATTTGACATGGTACGATTTTATGGTAATGACACAGAGTTTTTTTTAAGTGTCGAAAGACCTCAGGACCCTTTTAGAAATACCAAGCTCAGCTTGGGGCAGGAGCCAATTTGCATAGAAGTGGCAACACTTGGAAAAAATTGACCGGGTGTTGTCCTGCCATCTGCATAGAGTGGCATCCTGCCCACAGAGCTTTGCCACCACATTTTGTTGGGAGAAAAACTGTCCAGAGCATGTACTAATAGCTGTGTGCTATACCACACCATTTATACCACACCACACCATTTTGTATGTGATTGACATGCAGAAGGAGCAGGCCAAGGTCAGGTGAAGGTCAGATGTCATTTATTGCCATTTAATTTAAACACGATATTGACACCAATGCCATAGTGTAAGAACCACTACAAATGGCTAGCACATAGTCTTCTTAATACATGTTATGATCAAAACACATGCCCATCATATACAATAAACTTTTTCATTTTTTTCAGCAAGTCTACACATTGAAATATCTTGACTGATTAATGCACAATAATATTGCTGTTCACTGTGCTATTTCAGTGCCTCTTGTTATTCCAGTCTTTATAAACATGTGGAGCTCACTTGGGATATTGTTGCATAATGTTAATGCTACAACATCTGTGGCTCAATGAAGTGTTAAGCTATATTTATTACCTGAGCCTGACACCATACACAGAGCTAATTACTTTTTTGGCCAACACTTTTCTTCCTCTAAGAGAAAAACTTCTCTGGGTGTCAGATTTTCCGATGCGTCAAGGAGTACAAACATAATCAGTATGTATGATAAATTAACCAAACTCATTTCAAAGAATTAAGGCTATAATTTGAGACTGCACCAAGCACCTCAAACGAGTTCTGGGGTTCAGCAGCCACAAAAAAAAAATGGGTGTATGTGGATACCTATAATTTATTGCCTCCAAGCATGGTACAGATGGAATTGACCATCTGCTGGTAAATGGAGTAGTTTACTAAACTCCAGAGGAGATGGAGACTGCGGTGTGGGGGCGGCCTACCCAGCACAGGGCCATTTAGAACTTATATGGTAATAGGTACTACCATGAAGGAAGTCATTTATAAGCAGGACTCCCTCTCCTGTGCATGGATATGCCCCACAGTTACAGGGACATGCTTGCACTTTCATTACATGTATGTTGCTATGTCATGAAATTAGCAAAATGATCAAGATTTAGGACAGCCATGGTGGTGTCTGTGAGTTGCTATATGTGTTGGCTTCTCCCTTAAAGAAGGCGTGGAAGAAGAGTAACAGACTTATATTTAAAAAGGCAGAATCCATTTTATTGGCTGTCAAACCACGCCATTAATGATATGACAAAGGTGTCAAAACGCATCATTAATGTGCAGGGTGGTTATCTTTAAGGGGTAAAAATTAAGAGTTCTGTATTATAAATAGTCAGTCTCTGAAGGACATTCAGAGACATAAGGTTCATCCTCAGGATTGGTCTCCATGGGATAGGTTTTTTGTTTTTCAGTTTAATCACCATATTTGACTTATCTGTGGAATTGTGATACTACAGTAAATATGTCAGAAAAAGAGGTCTCAGCTCATCATTCCTGCAGTGATGAACGATGACCTATTTCTTTACATAATTCAACAAAATGAGAAAATGTTTTGAGTGTAGCAACTAATATAATATTTAAAGATTCTACCTTGCGCTGGAAAGGTTTTGAGAATGTCTGGGTGCACAGTTCATTATCATTTCAATATCCTGACAAAATCATGATATATAATGTATCGTGACCTCATTCCAGGTGAACATTCTAAAAACTTTTCGTCAACAAAGTCTGTTTCTTTTCACTGTATTCTTGTCAAAAGAAACTCACCTCCCTCTTCACCTCTGTAAAAGTGCAATCAAAGTACTGCCCCTGTTTTCATTGGCCCTCTCTGTGGTTATGCAGTTATAAATATAACATAAATCCAATCAAAATATTGACGAAATATATTATTCTCATTAATGTTAAACACCTTTTAAATATCAACAGCCTGAATCTGTGAAGTAATTTAATTCAGATTCACTGTCAACTGTAAAGCTGCTTTTTTTCTAAATGCAAAAATGGATAGGAGAAAGAAAGGAGAGGGTGTGAGGCACAGAAATCTATTCTCAAACCACTGTCAATACATTTTTTTTTGCCTGAAGCCACAGCGCCATGGTCTTGAAGTCGATTCTCCCTGCAGGCATTAACAACGACAGTCAGCATTTAAATAATACTTTTCTTACAGTACAATCATGCCAGTTACATTACAACAACTTAAATCACCCTGAATAGAAGGCTTACAATGCCTACGGCGCTCGATAATTTTCGCAAATTTGATTTAAAGTTAAATGAACGCCCAATGGAATTCCTTCCGCTTGGAAAGAAAGCAGTTACATTATCTTCAATTGATCTGTTTGCTCATTACAACCCATAAAAGTGTGGACTCTCCATTAATGTCACCCAGCCTAATGTGCAGGTACAGTCATGCACCGTGAAAGAGCCTGGCTGTGTTCTGTTGGCTTAATTATCATCTAACTGCGCTGTTTCCATAAGCACAAGCATATACAGCATGCCACCTTTGCCTTTACAAGATGTTGATTTCAGTAGAAGCCCTTATTGCTACAGTGTCCTCTCAATTCCCTGGTTGCAAGCAGGTGGAAAAACTGTAAATTATTGATGAGCAAATGCCTAGTTCATTAGACAAGCATCTGGTCTGCACAGGAATACTGTTCGCCTTGCCAAACACATGTGCAGACTGTTTTGTCCTGCTGTCAGAATGATCAGAGGGAAAGTATTCATTTCATTTTCCCTCATTTTGTCGTGTCTTACTCCGTGTCCTCAAGAAGAGCATGGTATTTCACATCATGGGTCTGCAGGTTAAGTGTATTTTGATTGATCGGCCATGGTAACGGCTAATTCACTCATAGCACACAGTGCAAATATCAAGCCTGATACTTAATTTCACAATCATGTGAGCTGGTATTTTATTGACTAGCTGTACGTTACAAAGGAACTTAATCACCATCTTCTTCTTCAAGTCAAGAAGAAAGGTTTCAAGGTGTACCCTCTGACTATTAAAAGGACTTTTCATATAATGGCATGTCGAAGACTGACATTCAAAGAAAAGATTTTAAAAGGCCAGGCTGGCAGACGAATGCAGCTCAGCTTCTGGTCTAGTTCAGAGGGAGTGCACTCTACCTTTTTCATATTCTTTTTAAAGTTGTGTTGGCAGAGAATATCCTGTGGACTCTTTCTTTTTGAACCATTTCAAGAAGCCTCACTACAGAGCACTGGCTATTTGAACTTGCCGGAAGGACTGTACTCCAGTACGTCTCTACAATAGTTCAATAAAAGTTATTTCCTGATTTAAAAAAAAAAAATTAAAAAGGCAATTTTCATTGTCACCATTTCTGTCAATGTACCTACTTATGGTTTCAGTTTTGATGAAACATTATGAAGGCCACACTTTGTTTTGCCTGTACTGTTTGGTTTGGCCTGTGTCCTTGTGGGAACATTCTGACAAAGAGGACACAGGCCACCAAAAATCCAAATTGTACTAGATGTTTTGGGCAGGAAGCTATTTTTTTACATTAGTGTCCGAAAACAATTGTACTACACATATACATAAATATATAATAAAAGATGCCAACCTTCATTCTAATTCATGTTTTCTGCAACACTATGCATTACGGGGGAAAAACACCACCGTCCATGCATATCCCTGACTCACTGAATGGAAAAAAAAAAGTGTTTACGCAATTGTAGCCAATCAACAACAAGAGGTGCTTATGCTCCAATACTGCCTCTGGAGCTCTGGAGGGCTCAAATATCAATAACGCTTAACCAGGATCGAGGACAGCACTCTAAATGTGTAATTTCTGTGAAAGGAACATCAGTATCATTTGGGTTAACAATGGACCAGCGTCGGTAGCATAAATTGTTTATCTCAGTTATGCTACCAATCAATTAGCCGAATGTGCAGTGCATTCAGACCCAACAGCAATCAAGTCTATTTTCAAAGCAGTGACTAAATGCATTTGCTTCATTGAAGACACAATGCTGTCAGGAGTTTAGCAGACCCACTCTTTGGGGGGGGCTTTCGTGAATACATTGTTCTTGGAGGGGGTGTGTGAGGTCAAGCTAATTCAAATATAATGTTACTTGTTACTTATCTAAGTGTAACTTAAGTTCCAAGTTCTTGATAACCCAACCGCACATTCCCCACCACCATGGATTATTCACCCACTTATGTCGTGCCAAAAACTTTTTTTGCGTTTGGATCCGTAGGGTTCTCCAGCGAGTGCGCATCCCTCACTACAAAGCAACTGTTATTGAGTTACCAGTTGGAAATTTGCCACAAGCTATGGTCTCCTATGCTCAAATGATCCAAATTTAGATTGAAAACACTTATTTTTTTAAATCACTCCTCCAATCCAGCTAGGTGTGGAAAGGCCCTGAGATTTAAAGCATCACACATCACGCTGTTGGATGGTTAACTATCTGGCTTGAATATCTCATTTCCTGACACTGATACCGAATCCCTGCCCTGCTGGCATATCACTACTGACCTGTCATTAACCTCTCGGCTCTCCTTTTGCCAGGAGGAACGTTGAGATTATGTTTTTGTCCAGTGAAAAGAAAAGCACAACGTTTACCTCATTTAAAGAGACTGTGAACAGAGACGAGAGCGGCCAGAAATCCTGCAGATTAGCCTCTCATTGTCATCCATTAATATAGCCCTCTTGGGGACCCGCTGACACATTTAGGTGTGGTTTAAAAATGGAGGCTTTTTTTCCCATTTTTTTCCTTTTGGGGATGCGTTCTTGCAGTCTTGCAAGGTTGAACTGTATGTAATTGTTGTTTATTATGTTTTTTCTTTGGCTATTTGGCTCAAACTTGCTGTTTATTTCCGGGCAGTAATGAGGAAAGGTCAATGTGTTTGTTCACTCCCATCACAGTGTCAATGGCAATGTCTAACTGAAGTGGTCATTAAGCCTAACCTTTTGTACACTCCCAAATGTCAAAACAGGGTCATTATTCCACAACAAATGCAAGCACACTTGCATGAAACGTTTGTGACTGTGGGCAATGGTATTTTACTGCTAATTTGTTTTGTCCCAGTCCAACACAGTATACCAGGCCCTTGGACTCCGAATATGCTGTTTTTTTTTTTTAGTTTTGAAAATAGCCACCCTTTTAAAACTGAGCGAGATTGCTGCAAAATGTGGTCACTCAAAACCCTCCCATTTCAAACTGAAAAATATGTTGGCTCGCTGCTTGATAGATTGCCTGTGTCTAGGTGCAGATGGTAGGACGCTCTGCCAGTCTTTGACCTCCCAGGCTGGGTGTAGGTGTTTGGAGCTTTGGAGGGAGGGGAAAGTAATGAGTCTAGATAACTGGCAGTTGTAAATTCGAGCGGGGGAAAAAAAAAAGAAAAAAAAAACACGCTCCTGGGGCCCTGCCAAGCTGCCTAGCGATAGCACATGTGATTCAGCTAACAGCTAATCAAGGGATGGGGGGTGCCGCTGATGACTTGAGTCAGGAGCACTCGTGCCAGGATTGTGCCAGGAGGACTCCTCAGCGAGAGCTCGGAGCCCTATTTGAGCGAGGAAGAAACAGTTTGAGCCGGTAGGATGTCAAGAAAACCTGGTAGAGTTGGCTTCAACCTGCTGCGATGGGATTTGGTTTGTTTTAGAGCCGTCTGTTTTGACATTGGGTACGGCGATGTGTCACGCTTCATATGAGGTCCATTTTATACTGTTGCATTTTGGTTGCTGTCAAACAGCTGTCGTTCCTGGCCAAGACATGAGGCACACAGATAAGAATCTTCAGTAGAATCTTTATTTTAGACATTCTGAAAGCTTGCAGTTCTGCCCTTAGCCCCTGTTGTGTCTTCCCACTCCAGCTACCCAAGTCCAATTTATTACAGATTTGCTTCCCCCATTTAAGCAATATTGCAGTGTGACTGGAGAATAGCGTGCGTGAGAGAGAGGTGGAGAGAGAGAGAGAGAGAGAGAGAAAAAAAGACATACACACAGTCTGTTATCAAGACCTATGCAAAATAGGGAAATTATGTGTTACCTTTTTCCCTCTGTAGCATTAAAGTTGTATGTTGCTTAAAAAAGGTCTATCCCTCTTAATAATGCATGCCACCTGTGCAGGCCAATATGCACATCTAGCTCGGCCATATGGGGTTAGAAGGTTCACATTCGATGGAGCAAGGACACACTCATTTAAATTTACATGATTTGTTCCTCTTGTCTAACTGGTGTTTTCTAAACAAAGGCTTAGGAGAAGCCCACAGTCAGTGATTGACTGCTGTCACGTCACTCAATCCCCAAATCTCCCACATTCTGGGAGATTTAAATCACTCTTACCTGTCTGCGGTATCTCTCTTTCTCTGGCGTAGCAGCGCATCCCTCCGTGGCCCCCCTTTCCTCTCCCTCCCTGGTGTCTGTAAGCCCCCCATTAGCCCTGATCCATAGGGTGCATTAGGGAGACGCTGCAGACAAACACGCTATCTTATATATAGGTAGCCCTGGGCAGGAAGCAAGCACCCTTGCTAACATGCTGGCTGGTAGTGCCATAAATCAGGCATTCTGATGAGTGAGCGAGTGTAGTAGTGGTTAAGCCCCTCTGAGGGTCCAAATGCATGCCATCTCATTCGCAATAGCAGGTCATTTATGGCATACATACATTCCCTGCCTCGTTATTTTCCTCGTGGAAGGAAAGTTTTCAGTGTAATGAAGACTTTTGAAATTAGTAGACAGCCAGTGTGTGTGTGTGTTTTTTTTTTCATTTGTCATAATTTTGATTCTGCAGTAATTTCACTTCCTGAAGCCTAGTATTTGTCTAAATCTATAATCAATATTTGGTAGTATGTGTGTAAGCTGGGTATGTGTATGAAAATTCTATAATGTATATATAAATAAATAAAAATAAATGATTAAAATAAATCTGTTGACGATGAATAGCTCACCAAGAAAGTGGATGTCATTATTTCACTCTTAAGAATTCCATGCCTGCCTGTGACAACTTGGTCCTTTCACCTGGGCTTCCTTGCCAGGACCATCTGGCATTTGGACTGTGGCGTGAATTGGGAAGGACTCAGCACTTTTTTTTTCTTGCATACCGGATCCTATCACCACAGACCACCACCACCACTTCCTCTCCTTTCCGCCTACTTGCTCGCAAACGCAACACAAACACGACCCACATCTTGTCAGGTTTATCATCTTGTCTTCATTATCATTGCTCTGACCCCCCCCTCCCCCCCACACACACACACACACAGACATGAGTATACACACACACACACACAAACCAGTGGCGGATGCTGGTATTCCAAAGAGGGGAAGCTCACTGCCAACTTAATCATAAAATTTGTCCATTTACTTATATGTAAATTCTACCCTTCGTTCATTCTCTAGAAAATGGTCTGTGACCCTATCACTTACTTTCATCGTGCCCCCTAAATGACAGCTCCTGCCTGGCAAGCAATGACGTTACGTCAATGAGGCGATTTAAGAAGGCTCGGTTTTGTTTTACATTTGCGTTGTGCTTTGTTACTTGAATGCGAGCACCTTCGTCAAGTGCGTGTTCAACTCTAACTCTGCCGAGGCAACTTAATCTCGCACAGGCATTGACATGTTCGTTGCTCTTTTCGTGCCGTTTATATGCTCGGTCAAAGTTGGACAAATCCTCAAAGCCAAGTTTTGACCAGACACATCCGTGAGCGGGCTAGTGTAGGCGCGCTAGCGGGCTAGTTCAGGAGAGCTGAACTTAAGTAGCACGAGCACCAACCTAACGAAACGAATTCTAACGAAACGAAATTAAACACGAACAAGAAAATTGTAATAAACCAAAACGGAAATATGTGTGAGTGTGATTTATATACAGTGTAAGAAAAGTATTTTCGCTGAGGAAATGCTAATTGGTCACTGCTTGACTTACGACTTTGCATGCAACATCCGCGATGGGACTGAGCTCCAGCAGCCAAGTGACAGTCTATGTATCAAAAACGCCAGCCAATCAAAACTGGATTCAGAGGTTCACCAATCAACGCGGGGACTGCTTGAAGTCCACACCAGAAAAACTCCGCCCACCATTCCATTCACCCCCAGAGACGCTCAGCGTCCGGGGGCGGGAGACAAAAATGGCATTTCTCCAATGACCATCCAGTTTCCATGCATAGAAAATGAGGGGTCCGTGCTGGCCCATTGAAGTGCATGGACGCTGGACGTCTATGAGGAAATGCGTTGGCCATAGGCCATGAGAACAAAGTGGAATGCTAAGTTAACAACACCAACTCAGTTGATTTGTGATAATGGGTCTATTATTAACAAACTGGTGTTTGAAATGAACACGTTTTAAGGCATTTTGTAAACATTTGACCATTACATTTTTTGTACATTTTAGGGGAAGCTGAGCTTCCCTTGCAGTCTTAGAGAAATCTCCACTGACACAAACACATGAACACACACACACTCTCTTTCCTGGTCACTTTTTCTTCTCCCATGTTCGGCAAATCCATGGTAAATGTGCACTTCATCATCTTCCTCCAGAAAATCCTGTGTCCCAGCTGATCTTTTAAGAAATGCATCCCACTCGCTCTCGCTTCCCTTCTGCACCATCTAGCCAGAGCATTCAGCTAAATATTTAAGAACCTGGCCATTAAAAAAATAGAGGTTGCCTATTTCTGAGTAATAGTAATAAAAGCAACAACACAGACATATATATTACGGGAACTGTATTAAAGCCTCTCCAAAAAGTATAAGATGAGAACAGATGGTTGGTGGTGACAACTTAGTATTTCCGTCCTCTGCACAAAAAGAAAAAACAGCGAGTCAGGTACTCTTTTTTACAGTGTCTAGGTCATTGAGCAGTGTAATGAGTGTTGTTCCCTTTACGTCAGACCTGCCAAGAAATGCACACAGCCCTAATATAATCTAGACTAAGCCCCCGAGCTTTACTACACGTGTCACATGACTTATGGCATGACATCCTTTTGTCTTTGCCTCCCACTGATCTGCTACCTTCTGTTGAAAAACAAATTCGAGGCATTTTTCCAGCTCCTTGTTTTCAGTGACTGAGGTCATTCATCCCCCCCAGCCTATAACTCAGCAGGTTTTCTATGGCCACTAGGAAGGCTATTTCTCTCAATAAGAATACGTTTCATGGCAATGCAGTGCTTCTCAGTCAGTGTACATGAATGGTGTACATGAAGGCCTGCACACAAGGGACTGGAATCAAGAACCAGCCCATGAGCACCTATTACAGATACTGTATCCCGCTGAGCTTTTTTAAAGTTTATTGATGCTGACATGTTTTTCTGACAGGTGGTTTGAACCGTGCCAGTAGTGGTCAATTGTCTATAATGACGTGATTCGGAGGTGTATGATCAAATATTTATGTCATGATTACTCTATGAACTGTGTGTCATCACATTGCAATTAGTTGTGATTGAGATTAATTGCAATCAGGACCATTTTTAAATCAGGTTTTTTTGAATCACGAAAAACAATGCCAGGATATCAGCTTGCATTCAGCAGTAAGTTATAAGCCAACAGCTAGCACAAAACACAGCAACCTAGGTCATGTTAGTTTGTGTCAACACATCTGCTCAAACCGAGCTTTACAGAAGCCTTATTTATACTATGCTGTGAAAACACAGTTATGTAACTTCCGTCTAAATTATGAGCTCAGGTAATTGGTGGAAGTATTTGGTTTACTAATTATAGTGGAAAGCTACATGAAATGCACACTCACTAACACCCAGCATGTCAAAGCATCATGTCCCTGTGGGCATGAGTCATATTTCTCTTTGCCAGTAAAGTTCCCAGTGTTTCCAGGCTTTGGTACATTTCTCAGATAAGAAACACTGCACGTGACAGCAGCAGTTCTCCTTATTCCTTTGAGCAAATCGCAGATGCTTTGCACATTCACGCAAATTGGCTTGTCTTATTATGTTTCAGTCACCTGAGCAAATGTTAAGCATGAGCATATGTTGCTGTAATCAAAATGTATTAGGCAGCCTCTTTATTAAATAGTCATATATGTGAGCCAAGTCATGCTTAATAGTTAACCATTTGTCATTGTTCATCAAGCATATACACTGTTTATCAATTCTAGTGTATTATTTAACATTAGCTCATTTTCATGTTTGTTTGTTTTTTTTACTGTACATGACATGGCTTGATTCGATATGCAGAAAAGGCAGAAATACAGTGTGTCTAAATTGCCATGTGTCAGTGAGCCAGAGTAGATGTACCCGGCAAGTAAACAGCATCAGTGCTGAATGTGCCACTCTGTCAAAAAATAAGGTGTCATACTTTCACTAGTGGGCTTATGTAATGCAAACAAAATCCCACCTTTGTGGTGATTTCTTCAGGAACTTAATACATCTTAATATTAAATCTTAGTGTTTCAATTTTTAAAGATTTCTGTATGTAGTTATTTGGGTTGTAGTATTGTGTTAACATCATCTGGTCAGTTGTGCACATCATGAACGCATTTTCTCATCTTGAACAAATACGAAGCAAAACCAAGCAAATAATTATATACAACTATGTGATATTATTAAGTGCGTATGTATTGTATTTTCTCTTTAAAGGGGTCCTTTCATCGTTATTTTTATTCATATTTCTGTGTCGCCACTATGGTTGAATGCATTGTGCGTCATTTCTGTGAAAAATTATGTCCTAGTTCTCTTGCTTGACGCTGTTTTCTGTAAGCTATAACAGGTCTAGTGGTTGAACGACTGGCTTTTCCGGTGTCCCTCGTGAATATCCATGACGTGTCAATAAGGCACCTCTGATTGGGCAAATTCGCTGTCTTTCGCTCACCTAGCTTCTGTCCACTGTTCTTCGTTTGGGATGTGGGCTTGCCATACATGGCTCTGGGCGGGGCTTACGACCTAGTGACGTAGATAGGTTTAGCCTGCTCTGATCCGCTCGTTTTGGTTAGCTCGACCCTTCAATGACCAGTAAAACCATGAGGGTTGAATTTCACGTCTTGGAATGCTGCGTGCATATACTGCTTGTTGTGACCCACCACAGTGTAAATAGAGCTACTCAAAGTGTTTTTTAGCGGAAGGACCCCTTTAAAAGTTTTACTCTCAAAAAGCATCTATGGATTAGTTTGTTAAATGCCAAAGTGCTGAACCAGATGTCTGTCCGCCTGTCAGGTATTTTGTACATTTTTAGGACACTGCCTGTTAAATATTTACTGAATTGACAAAAATTGTTCTCAGTTATATCTCGACTTATAACAGGCAGCGAATGACCCTTTAGATAAACCAGTGATTGATAATTTCTCTATGCAGCCTTTAACCAGCAAGCATACACACAGAAAGCTTAACACAGAAATAGAAGAAGCAACACAGTTCTCAGTCATGGCCCCACAGTGGCAGATTATGTGTTGGAGGGTGGATGAGAGTCATTTGCCTGACAAACTGAAGCATGATAAATGATGATTCGAGAAATTTACCAAAGAGACAAAGAAAAGCTGTTATGAAAACTACATGTAAGATCGCATAGCAGTGCATAAACACCAGCTGGGTGCTGTTTAGCAGCCTCCAAAGCTGCTGATTACTGTTACCTAATTGCAATGCAAGGGTTATTTGTGAACCTCTTAACTGTAGGTGAAAAATCTAAGATCCTCAGTCTGGCTGTGTGATTGGATCATGTATAAAAAAAAATGGTTCACAAACAATGTTTGTGGCAAGAAAGACATTTTTTAATGTTTATTATTAGATTGTTAATGAGAATGCTGTTCAGCTTTTAGATTTCCAACCTTCAACTATGTTCTTACAGTGTGGAGTACACAGTGCGAAATCTTATACGGTGATTACCTACATAAAATTAAAATTTATCAGTCACTTAAACAAAAGACTAATAATCACTTAACCAACTCTGTCTTATTCTGCCCCTGTGTAGGAAGTATGTTTCTGTAGTGTCCCTGCTCTGGGAAACTTACTTCTAGGCACATACATCTCCTTGTATGTATAGAGGTAGTCTGTTTATTCTGTGTTCCTGTGAAAGGGCGAACTTCTCTGTCTCCCCCTTTCATCGTTTTTAACTGTTTAGAAACTGAACACACGAACTTCACCTGCGCACACACCCACACGCACACATCCGCAATCAAACCCGTCAACACAAATGGAACTGCTTAAACCTTTATTATTAACATATACGGCATAGTGAGGTACCCGCTCATGTCCCATTTACCATTTCTTTCTGTTTAAATTCCTGGTTCAAACACTCAGTACTACTTACATACTTCCTCATCTCCTGGACACTGGCTGCTATGCGGGAAGCGCGCCCCGCTAGGGCATATTTTAAAACATTCGTTGGGAGCGGGGATCGGTGATGTGGTAGAGGGGTGTTTGTGGTGGTAATTTGGGTTTGTTGTGTGTATTGTCAATGTCTAAATTGTAAATATTATCGTGTATTGTGTGTGGTGTATATATGGGGGTGTTATTGTTAAGTGTGCAAGTTTATGTCTCGAGTTGTGTGTTCATGTATAATGTAGCGTCACTTGGTGGTGGTATGGCCCAATCACGGAATGATTGGGCCAATTGGTTACAATTGATTTTAATTGAGGGCTTATTTAAGGGGTGCCTCATTTTCCACCGGGAGAGCGACAGAGAGACACGAACAGAGTCGAACACGAGAGAACGTTACGAAACAAGAGCTGAGTAGTAAGGCGCTGCTGGTAACCGGCTGAGGTCGCAGTGAGCCTAAAAGCTTTGTTTGAGTTCTCTTTATGTTTTGTAGAAATTTTTATTTCGGTGTAAGTGTCGTTAATATTATTTACTTTTTGTTTTGTTTGTGCACGGGTTTTTGTTTTGTCAATAAAAGGAATATAATTTTTCTACATACGTTCGTGAATTTTGGAGGTCTTTTTGTACCCGCTTCACCCTTACTTCCAGCAGCTCGCATCCTACAAGTGAGGAGACTGGCCGGCTACTTCACAGTTCCTCTACACCTCTGTCAGCTTATGTCCTCTTTTTTGTAAGTTGCTTTGGATAAAAGCGTCTGTGAAGTGTAATGTAATGTAAAAGTTATAATGATCATTCTTAGTCAGGCAGGCAGTGAAGCGAGAATCTAGACATAGAGTCCTTTCTAGTGTTGGCTGTCCCTGACTGGCATTTTCAATAACATGTATTTATCTTTAGACACAAGAGATTTTTAGCAAGTTACAGGATTTTGCTGGTAATACATTGCATGGTGCTGTTACTTTAGTAACTGTTACTTACTGTTCTGAAAAAATAACCAATTAAAAAAATTTACCAAAGCGACTGAGAACATCTGGTAAGAAAAGCAAAGGCAGATGGGTTGTTTTGTGTGTCCATCACTTTTCTATCTTCTAACAACATAAAAGAATGTAGAAGTATGCATAGGCATACCTGTATTAAGATGTGTAGATTAACGAAGAATGCACCACTGTCTCAGCAGTTGAGATGTTGAATGGCTACGATAGTGTAATGCTAACAATAGATTAATGTATCATTAATCGTTGGATTACATGTGTTTTTGTACAGTTTTCAAAAGAATTTTGTTGTAATTTTCTCTGTGTTGCTCACCACATCCGTGTGTTTGCAGTTTAGTGAGCCTCCACTATTGCATAGCTATAAAAGCATAGCTTCATGAATAAAGAGTCTTGCTGATGGGCAGAACCGATAATGGTAATGATAATTAATAATGGCACTGGTATTGTCGTCCAAAAATTAGTTATCAACAAAGTAGAGACAAAGCCAAGCCAAGTAGTGGTAGATGACAAAACCCTCGAGGTTTATTGTAACGGATCCGGGAGCTTAATACAGCGTGCACCTAAGGCTGTGACCATACAAAACTCCATTATACGGGGCACACCGCCCTCCTTATATACAGGTGTGACGCCTTTGTTTCGTGTGGCGGGAGATCCGGGAGATCTGGTTGGGGGTTGGGATACGCGGTGTCAATGGAAGCACGCCCCAACATACATGCATCTTTGATTTTTCTACTACAGTATCAAAAACATTCTTTTTCAATTTACATCCCTAGTACACACATGTGTCATCATCAGTTATACATAGTCAACTAGCAGCTTCAAATGAGTGAGCAGGTTTTTGTCCTCACAATGTTTTACCTTACTGATAATTAGAATAGTATGAATAAATATAATTTTAATGTATTTGCTGACCCCTGTATGTTTACTTGTAATTTTGTTTACCTAGAGATGCAGCATGTTTCTATGGTGAGAATTGTATAGAGCAATCTAATTTCTTAGATCTGATAATGTCAGCTTTTATGTTTGCATAACAGATGCTTCCTGGAGACCACCTCATTTATTGTGTTGTCATAAAAGGCAGTAACTGCAAGCAATTATTGGGGAAAAAATGGTGTTGGTTTTAATTTGTATAGTTTGTGTTTCAAGTCAAACCTGCAAAGGTGCGTCTAATGAAAAATATGTGTGCATTCCCTTTCATAAAGGCTTTCTTTTGCTAGAGAAGTACTGCACAAAATTGGCCCTAAAGACATAATCAATACACTATTTCACGCATCTAATTCTCCTAAGAAGTCACACGCTGAGCAATTAGAGTGTGGGACTCTAGACAGGTCCCGCTGTAGCCAGGCGGATGGGGATAAGCATCAGCTAACCCGTGACATTGTCTGGATGGAAAAGGCGGGGGGAGAAAAAAGGGATACTTTGTTCTTGGCCAGCCAGGTCAGGAAACCCATTTAAAACCTGCAGTCATCGCATATATAACACTGACCATACGACAAAGCGAGCAGAAAGAGTTTGAGGAAATCCACTTGAAACATTGGACAGTCCTCCGCTGTTCTTCTTTGTATGGCTTCCTCCCCCCTGGTGTTATGCATCCGTGCATCATAGGGAGTGCATTTTATTCCATGTTGACAGTGTGAGTGCTGAGTGGGTCTAAATTGCTTTAGCTAAATATGAACATTGGAAGCACAGCCCACGTAATTTGTGTTCTCACATTTTAGCTAATGATAAGGCACCAAACCGACAAGGCTGAGCAACCTGTGGTCAACCATTTAGCCGTATCTCTGTGATTCCTGAGTTCCAGCAATTGGACAGCTGCAGGTGATGCAATTATGACATTTAAGATCCATTTCGACTGAATGCAGGAATGCATGTGGGCAACATGCACTTAAAGTATTTATGTACATGGCTGGGTGCCATTTTACATTTTAGCTCTGGCCATTTGTGACAGCAACAATCAGATAACTGCAGTGCCTCTAAATAGAAGTGGCTGCTAACAGGTATGAATTGAACCCCGGGGGTGGGAGGCAAAGCCGGATGTTATATTTCAAGTTTTTATTCATGAGCTAAGCACACTAAGGAATAGAATGTGACGAGGTTTATGTCTCGAACTTCCTAATCATGCCAATAGTAGTGTAATTATTTGAAGGATCAGTGAGGTAATCTGCCAAAGTATCAATTATCGCATCAGTGGTGGATGGAGGAAAGTTCGGGAATGAGACAGTCCACCTGTTGTTCCCCCACCTCTGCACATGGCCTGCTGTTACAATGATTACAACCTGCTGGCTGCAAAAAAAAGTCCAAATTAGCAAATCTAGGTGACTTGAGTGAAACACTTAGGAGGACAGTCAGCTATTTGAGGGTGCATTGTGTCCCCCTCCAGGCTTGAGTTGCAGTCGTGCAGTGTCTTTCAGGCTTTTTAGCTTTCAAGGACAGCATTTGCTAATTGCGCAGCATGTTGTTCCACCAAGTCCCATCATGTGCTTTCCCTCAGGTGCCTCTCGAATCCACTGCATTGTCATCTGCCTAATTTGGTCACTGAAAACGCATCTCAGTTCAGTGCTCTTCCTCACATAGGATTAAATGTTTTTTTTCAGTCACGAATCAGACTTTGTATACACAAAAAAGTGAAGTATGCAAGTAACTTAGAAGAAGTAATGCAATGTGCTGCATGAATCTGTTGACTTTGGTTAAACATTCACTGTTTTTCAAGTATTGTTTATTATACTTCAAAAATAGAACAAGTTAAACCAACAGAAACATATCCATGCATCACCTTGCCTTAGACTGTTTTAAGTTAAATCTAAGTTTTACGTTTTATAGTGTACTTAATCTGTTTCTCTGTCTGCCTTGGTTTACTTTCCACATAGGTGCTGGAGGCTGGTCACCGTTGGACTCTAATAAATACCAATGGCTGGAGATCAACCTTGGGGAGCGGACAGAAATCACAGCTATTGCCACTCAGGGTCGGTACGGCAGTTCGGACTGGGTCACTGGCTACCAGCTCATGTTCAGTGACACGGGACATAACTGGAGACAGTATCGACAAGAGGACAGCATTGGAGTAAGTTGGCAGAAGTCCACACGATTATTTTTCTGCTGCCTGCATGCTGTTTCTGTGTGTGTGTGTTGTTTATGTGTGGTTGTGTCACCATTAGATCAACAGGAAAGAGCTCCCAGTCCTCTTATTTTTCTTTTTCTTTAGAATTTGGGGGACATGAACAACAAAAAGATGTGTTTTTTTTTCTTTCAAATCTTCACTGACCTTGTAGTGTTATTTTGAGCAGAAAAACACAAGCCTGAGTGTTAATGAGAAACAAAACACTTCAGGTTACATGACTTTTCATACTTCCCTCACAATTAACAATTTCTGGCTTTCTTCACTTGCGCCCTCACTGTATGCTTGTGCTATTGACAGGAAAACAAAACCGTTGGCGCTTTATTCATGCTAAAGCTCACCCTGTTAAGTCTCACAGCAGTGTTTTGTTTTTAAGTTTTCTCAGCTTGCGGCGTGGACAGCACCACATAGAGAGGCTCCCTTGGAAGTCTTTGTGTAGGTGAAGTTAATTGGCCCTGTCAATCCCCTGGCACTGCCTGTGCTCCTAGGATAGGCAATGTCAGCAGGTGCGTGCGAATAGGATGACTTATGAGCGGTCCAATATTCTGTCATGTTGGGCTGCAGCTCAGATACTTTTTTGGGGGTTTTAAGGTGTTATGAGTGTCCCTTCTGTCTCCTTTCCCCCTTGACTAGCTAGCCGGGCCTTACGTTTGAGGATTTTGCCCCTTGACTTGTGACATATTTCAAAGGACACTTTAAAGCAAATGAGATGCCTCCTTTTCTGGATTCTTCAGCAGGAAACACTGCAATTTGTTCGGCTTAACGCTTGGCTTCTCCAGACGGCTGATCCCTTCAAAGGCACTGAGGATGCTACTCAACCCTGAATTACACCACCACTAAGAAAGTCAGTTTGATTCAGGCACATCTCCAAGCTGATATTCTTAACGAATGGCAAAAAAACCCTTAAACCCTGTTTTTTCTTCCTTCGCTCATTAACACATCCTGCTTTCTCAGTTACCTTAATGCCTCTTTTTGCCAAATCCAGGTGTGATGCCAGCACATGTTCTTCATGTTGCTTTTTTTTTTTTTCCCGTGTCGCGTGTGAAAGAGTGTGGGTATCGATTTCTGTTAAAAGGGGGGTGGGTGATTGGACATGCAGGGGCCCACCGCTCCCGTAAGAGAAGCTGTGGCAGAGCAGCGAGAAAGTACAGCGCTTATCGATTGCTGGCTGCCTGCATTGTGCCACCGACTCTCCCAGGTCAACACCAGACTGAATTTCTCTCACTGTGCTGTGCTGAAACACACAAGCTCGATCCGCAACTGCTCACACATGCTAACTTTAGTGTTAAAGAGGTTGTCAAGCAAGGGCCTTACTATCAACACATTGTGTGTGTGTGCCACAGACAGGATTTCAAATATTAAGTTGATTTTACAGGAAACAAACGAGGTGTTTTAACAGTCACAAAAGGGGAATTTGTTGACAAGTGAATACATTGTTCAGCATTCTGATTATTTAATATGGAAGTGTAATGAATGAACAGCTCAATACATAGATGGAACACACACCCTTAATAGATCCCCGTGGATAGTAATTGAATGGAGCAGACTTTTAATTGATAGAATTAGGAGCTGGCCTGTGCTGTCACCTAGTAAATAAGGTTAATCAGACCAAGGTCACAGGTTGAATTCAGAGGGAAAAAAAAGAGAAAAAAACAGACTGCATGCCCTAACTGGGCTTACATTTTCTGTCAGATAAAATTCTCAACTGAATGCTGTCATCTCTTTTACCACGTCTGCTGCAGGTATTTTCCGGGAACACCAATGCTGACAGTGTAGTGCCATTCAAATTGCACCAGCCCATGTTTGCTCGATTCCTAAGAGTTGTGCCTCTGGACTGGAACCCTAACGGAAGGATTGGATTAAGACTGGAAGCATATGGTTGCCAATACAGTAAGTATGTTGGTGTATATAAAAAGGCTCACAGACTTTAACTGAAACATGCCATGTTGGATGATGAGATATCGCAAAGCTAAAGTGTCTGAGCTATTAAGGATGCATACTGCATCGCTGCTATAAAATGTTTTTCCTTATCTGCACTTAGTCTATTATTGTGCTGATTTGTGGTGACAGTAAGGCAAATGCACACCACCACCACCAATCCAGGCCCCCGAGAGATGAAATTTCTCCTTCATATTCGAGAACTTTTTCTGTACAAATAAACAAATACCCTTGGACGGGCTGAGTATAATAAATCTGCCATCTGCACGGCTGATTTATGATTGGCTTTACATAAATACATGATTGTTTTATAATGGCACCCCTGATAGGAGATGCATTATAGCATAAATGAAGCTGGACAGTACTGATGGGCTGGGCCATGTCCTGAATCATAAAGATTTGTTGAAATCCAAGGAACAGATTAACAGTCCATCCCATTATTAATGGTGTATTTTTATGCTGGTTTTTACTTGTAGAGTGATTAGTGGACAATTAAGCTCTTCTGAACAATCACTGTGTGTTGCATATAAAGAGGTTTCCAGGGTGAACCACAACGGCTGCCTTTCACTGCCACACTTTTATGTGTTGACGCTTGATCAACTTGTGTTGACAGTTTAACAAAGGGGACCAAAGAGCCGTCAATTATAAAAGAGAGCGTTATGCTAATGTCTGCGTTTGAAGTGCTGTTATTTCAATTTCAGTGAAGTCTGACAACTTCTCTAGAATTGTAAGTGCAGTAATTTTAAGTGTTGGATAAAGGGGAGCTCATTGCTTTGTTACAATAAACTAAATGAGAGAAAATGCCTTAAGAAACATTTCACACCCAGCGACATGTTTCTTTTCACTCTGTAGTGAGGGAGGTATTATTTCACTATGGACATTTTTGAACAAAAGATATTCTAAAATAAGTGTATAAATGAGTGCATAAATAAATTCTGTCCTTATAACCATTTTTTTATTCTCTACCAACTGGTATTCTAAAACTATGTTGTGTTAATTGTGATACATTAATGTTTTTTTTATCTTGTTCTATTTGTAGAATCTGATGTGATGGAGTTTGATGGGAGTAGCTCATTACTCTACAGATTCAGCCCCAACTCCAGTCAAGCATCCAAAGACAAGCTCTCCCTGAAGTTTAAAACCTTGCTCAACTCAGGCACTCTCATCCACATGGAAGGAACACATGGGCCAAGCCTAACGGTGGAACTACTGAATGGAAAACTATTATTTCACCTCAGAAAAGGTACTAAGGGCAACTTTAAACCTTAAAATAGCCATTATGTTTACTGTAGTCAAACTATAAGGGCCATACAATTTGTATACACTTTAAAAAGGATCTGCATGAATAAGAGTCTGATGATCTGATGTCTAATGTCTTTGCCAGCTAATGAATGAGTGTCCTAGACACAAAACTGAGAGTCCTCAGTATGCTACCACTGTGGTCACTCTGCAGCAATTGCAGTGTGTGTGTGTGTGTGTGTGTGTGTGTGTGTGCGCACGCACTTGTGTGTGTGTGTGGACGTGGGTGAGTGTGTGTGTGTGTGTGTCTGTGGATGTGGGTGAGTGTGTGCATGCATGCTTGCTCATGCTCGTGCTTGCACAAGCTCCAAGGTTTCCTGGCTGCTTGTGATGGTGATAGGGGGAAACGGGTAGAAGAAAAAGCGACAGTTGAAAAAAATGAATGCATATTTGTCCTCATTTAAATACACTACCCACAACTCTGTGTGGTCTGTGTCATCAACATTAGCAACTCAGCTGCCATTTCCCCATCACATTGTTTTTCATTCCTCTCCATTTACATTTCATTTCCTTGTCCCTGGCTCATTAGAGGGGCACTTTTTGGAGTTCGGTTTATTTACATCATCAGTCAGCAGTCAGTCAGCACTCCCTCCACTGGGATATACTCTGCCGCATACAGTACAGAGAGAGAAGCCCTCTTGTGTTTTAAAAAAAGGGCTGTGTAGTCCGCTTGCCTTTATTAATTAAGTACAAAAGTGGAGCATCCCAACGATGTGTAAAAAAAATAATAATTTGCAGAAACTAGAGTCCGTGCACCACTAGGCTTGCTTATTTTACCATATCGTCTCTGCTGAGGCCCAGGGACCGACCACACAGGGGGAAGAGCTTCTCTTCTTCCGCTGGGCCAAGCGAGGCCAGGCACGCTCAGCAAACCTCACGTGCATCCTCTTTCCTGTACTAATGATGCAGAGCGGTGCCAAGGATGTGAGCGCTTGCCAAGCCCGTGTGGGGGTACAGGAGAGGGACAAGGAGGAAGGGGGTGGGGGGGGGTGGAGGTGGGGGGAAGAGAGAACTCAGGTGTTGTCAAAGACTCAGCTTGTTGTACGCGCCGTCTGATGACCGATTCGCTCAGAGATGCCATCTGTCCATGCGGCACGAGGAAGCACTCGCCAGCCGGCTCCCACTGGGACCGCTCTTAGTGCTTATCGCCGATCGCGAGCAACTCGCGCACAGTGGAAATGTGATACGCCACTAATGGCGTCGTGTAGGCAGCTGAAACTCTCCACTGGAGGCGAGAGAGACGACTCGCGCCTCTTGAGTTGCTGAGCTGCAGTTTAATGTGGAGCCAGGACTGAGTAGAGTGCTGCTTTCGTTTGATTTAGGATCAAAAGAAGGAGGAATGCATGTCTAAAAATGGGGCCTTTGAAAGAAAAAAACACAAATGTAAAGTGTGCTCTTTAGGCTATTGCATTCAGCCTGGCATGAATTATGTAGATTTTATCCTATAGATTATTTAAATTCTGCCATTAAGCAGGTAGTGCCACAGTGCTGCTTATATGTGACTTGATTGAATGACATCAGACTAAAACCAATTCAATCCTTTGCTAACTGCTGCCATCCTGGACTTAAAAGGCACACTGGAGTTTGTGCTTAAGGATAATTTCTGTAAAGTAGGCCATCCTAGGTTTCACAGATGACTTCCTTACCCTTACTTACTGTTCTTGATGTGTTGGAGGCCTGCCATTTCACCATATTGTGAAAGGTTGTGTATATTTGTGTTACTGTACTCTGATGAGTTCACAAGGGGGTGAAGTTGTTACACAGTTGTGTTGTCTCTTACACAGTTGTTGTGTCTTACAAGGGCATTGGATGGAATTTAGGTGTGTGTGTACCTGAGATGGTATGTGTGTGAAAAGAGGATGAAGGCAATCTGGCCAGGATTTTAAAACAATATCCCAATCACCACCATACATTTTGCTCCATTATATGTTTGAATAGATTATAGCTAACCAATCTTGGAAACAGTATATACATGTTTAAGGCGCTAACTTTTGGGAGATTTGGTGGCTACCGCAGTTTTGATGAAAAGTATTAAAGGTTAAAATGAGATGCTCATCTTCGACTCTCAACCATTCCCAATGTATGTGAGGCAGATTCTCTCACTAGCTCATCACAGGCTACAGTTGCGCTGTAGTCACTCTCCTCAGGTTTACACAAGCTAGCTGGTAGCCAGATAAAATGTAGGCCATGGATGCTCATCCTTGTCCTCAACTCATCTTTGCTCACATCATTTTTTCTGTTTAGATAAGGTAGCGACGCATAGTCCACCTGGAACGATTCTCGTGTCTTAATTTAATAATCTTCACTCTAACGTTTATGAAATATGGTAGCAGAGGGTCAGGCTGGAGGCATCTCCTGGGAAACCGAGTGTTCCTCTTTATCGCACGACTGCACGGCTCAAAATGCAGCAGCATGACGGATATAGAAATAGGCCACACGTACAGGCACGTTTGAAGTTAGCACATCAGACACAAAATTAACAATTACTGGCAAAACATGCTACTTATTACAGGACATACTGACTTAGACATGTGTATCACAAAAGCATAGTCTCTTTGTACACTTATGTTCTTGCAAAAATGCTTTGGAGAAAACTCCCCTAGACCAAGGCAGGATTTAACATGCATTGTCTGCATTAGATAGTGTTATTTTATTAATCTTTTATAGACATATAAGGGAAATCACTTCTCACAGTGTTAAAGCAAGACCAGCATTTATGATTAAGTGAAGGCAGTACTGTGGTAGTGGCTGCCAATAATGTCATTTCATGTGGTGATGAATTTTATGAGTGGTGCATACACAAGCGCCTAGCATGTCTTCAGAATTATTCTTAAAGGTTTCATTTTGACTCATTTTTTATTGATCCATATATGACAGCTTGGCTGACAATCATATTCATAGCTTAACTCTCACCCTTAGGGAATAACAATAGGCTAAGTATCTATATTCAAAACCCCGAGACTCCAAAACATAGAAATATGCAGTGTCAGGAAACCTACTACAATATCATTTAAAGAGTACATTTCTTCCAACTCATTTTTTGATGTAAGCATAATGTGTGAAATGTACCAAATAATTCAAGAGTCTTTTACTACATACCAAATGCCAAACTGAAATTCAGAGTTTTCCGGGAACATGCTGTGTCTGGGTTTGGGCAGGTCTGGAATTGACAAGTGTTTTTTTCATTCCGGCATTTCCATTGCTTTCTTCCTCCTCTAACAAACCAAGTAGAGAGGTGAAAATTAAAACCATTCGTTGTTATGACGGACGAGAGATCGCATGCTACTCGGCTCGTGCTGATAGGGATACAGACTGACAAAGGAGCTGTGCTGTTGCCTCAATCAAAGCGTTTGTCTCATGCTTCCTCACTTTTTCTGTCTCTCTTGTGCTATCTCTCTTTCTCTGTTTATCTCTGTGTGTCTCTCTCCCCATCTTTTTCTCTATCTCTTTCTCTCTCACTCCCTCTCTCCGTCTCTGTCTGTCTTTCTTTCTTCTCTCTCTCTCTGCCTGTCTGCCTCTTTATTTGCCATCTTACCTCTCTGTTTGTTTCCCCATCATTTTTTCTTGCTTTCCTCCACTCTCATTTTCATCCTCTTGTCTGTCTCCTTTCGCTTTGCCTGGTTGCAGTTATGTCAGTTGAGGTGTGTAGAACTGTCTGTCCTCCGCCAGACGTGTATACAGTATATTCATACAACATTCATCACACCATACTTTTTATACATTTATACCTGCATACATATTTAGACACATTTATATGTTTACTCTTACAGTGTTGCCAAAGAATATCTGTACAAATTGGGTTGTTTGTTAGAAACACTGTGCACAATTTGCAGTGTGCTTGGGGTCTTTATCTTGTTGGAAGATGTAGCAATGCACAAGCACATATTTGTTACAGTTTAAACAGTTTTTGACATTCTTTTTTAATATCCACAGTTTCACTCCACTTCAGATGATTTGTCAGAGTCTACAAATCATTTTTGCCTACACTGTATGTGTAAAATATTCCTCTTTTATACAGAGACTTCACTGGTGACATCAGCAGCCCTGTCGCAAAAATCTTCAAGCATTCATTTTGAGCTGTGTTATCAGCTATTGCACTGACTTCTCCATCTAAGCTCAGATTTAATAAAAGAAAATAGATTTCATAGTCCATGTCCCTCTGTTCTCAGGCGGTAATGTTCAAAAAGTCTATCTGTATGCTTAGTCCCCCAGTCCCTTCATTCTCAATGATCCCAGCTTATTTGTAGAAATGGTTTGGTTTATCTCCTTAATGTGAAGATAAAGTCCCTCATTGTGAGAGTTCAAGGTGCCATCCGTACTGACAGCAGTGCAGTAAAATAAGTCAAGGGCAAATGGCATATGAACCGAAGGGCATTTAATTCCTTCTAGTTCAATTTTATTATTATTGCACTTTTTACAAATGTCAGCATTATGAAGGCACTTTGAGAGAGCTTAAAATATTCCCTTTCCAACCTCTCAAAGGACATAAGTTGGGTAGGACAAATCCTAAGAGAGTCAGAACTCAGAACAGAATTAAAATATAAGAAAAGTTATAATTTCTGCTTTTGGATAATTTCATCTTTGTGTTTTCCATTTTCCATTCCATTTTTTGCTCAGTCCAGTCCCCTCATAAATGTGCAAGTCTGACTCATTGTCCGTGGCTTACAGTGTCCATACCACCTGTCGCTGGCCACTTCCTGTAATTTCCTGCTGAGAAATTTCATGGTCTGTTTGCCCGTACAATAGGAGGGTACATAAAATGGCTCTCCACGGTCCCGTCTAGTTTTTAGAATCGCAGCGCATACCGTCAGCTTGTTTCCTCCCCACAAAAGGCTCTGTCTTTTCCCTGGCTGTGATGGTTGGTCATTCTTTTTTTTTATGGGGGCTGTAAGCGAGGCAGAAATTCAGAGCTCGGTATGGGCACCAGACTTCAAAAACCCTGTGGTTCAGACTTTAACAGACAGCCGTCCTCTATTTTTTTTATACACAAGGGAGACGTGTTGGTCAGAGGTTATAGCAGAGACGTATGACAAGTGCGGAGGAAAAAAAAGTGTGTTATGAAAAAGCAGGACGTTTTCTTCTTTGTGTCAGAAAAGAAAATATTTACCCTCGTTGTGTAGTAACACAGTAACACCTGAGGAGAGCTCTTCAAACCAGTCGTGCTGACGCACCAGAGGGAGCTGGTAATGTTAAAGCAGTCAAACATCTGTAGACACACTTCCTGGTTCCTTACAAAAGAGCTGCTGAATTGAGGTCCTGGTGTACAGTGTGGACAGATGCTCATTGTTGGTAGGCACTTGCCTTAGCACAGGAGAGAGGGGAGAAAAAAATGAATAAAATAAATAGCATCACGAAGATTTATGCCCAGTATCCGAACCCATTTCATTTCTCCTGTAGTTTACATTCATCAAAATGTCTGTTCATATTGTGCCTCAGCGACTCCCATTTGGCCCCAATTCCTCACGGGAGTGGCAATATTTATCGGGCACACAAACACAAGAGGTCATTCCAAGCAGCGGCAACAAATACGTTTATGGCCACTGGGCTGAATTAACCTGGGGAATATCACGTACACTAATTGCCCCAGTGCTTGAATTTGTATCGAGCTCTGTAGGAGATGGAAGATTCTTTCTCTGAGTGTTTGGGATAAAAGGGGGGCTGTGGATGTCAACTGGTGTGTGGATCAATACGACCTTTGTGATGAAGTGGCACGAGACTGAAACAGTGATCACTGCAGGGTGTGACATAATTAAGTGACTGAGGTATCTCATGTTCTGTCTCAGTCCCAATCCTAATGTTTTGGTTGGATATGGGAAAGTTTTTATTTCAATACCAATAAAAAACGCAGAAATAAACATTGCATAACTTCAGATTTGGATATTTTTTGAAAGCTTAATCGTGTGAGGAAATGTACAGGATAAAGCAACAGTATTCTGAATGGATGAGTTTATAGAACAGTATCTTGCCGTGCAGAGCAGTGAGCAGTAATCCTTCCAGTGATTTATGCTATCTCAAAAAAAAAAAAAAAAAAAAAAAACAAGTGATTGCTCCACGGCCCAGAAGATGCTATGAAATGATGTTGTTTTCTGGGGCCTGCCATCTAGAGTGCTCCAATTATTGTCTAGGAGAGATGTAATGAGATAATCTGCATTAGAGTCACATAGAAAGAGCCACTCCACCATGAACGAAAGAGGGGGGAGGAGAGAGGTGTGGAGACGAGCTTTCTCCTTCCTCCTCGAATCACTCATTAGAACTTTGAAACACCTTTCTTATGAACGACACTTTTTTTTTTCCTCGGAAATACACTTGAACAGCACCTGTTTTTTAGCAACTGTGTGTCTAGCTACATCAGTAACAGCATCCATGACAAATGCAGTGCAGCTGCGACAGTAGTTTTGCTGAAAGCACAGCCACTAGTGTACAACCGCATATGAGTTTTTAAAGGCTTCTTGATGAGTCTCCTGTCACCCTTTGGCTGTGGCATTTGGATATTGGGCCTAATTGGGCCACTGCCACCATGTTTTTTTCACCCACTCTCTGTTCTTCCCCGTTTCCGTTGAGAAACTGTATAGGACACGCGAAACCTTGGAGGTAGTTTGGGGATAATGCCGAACATTGCACATCTGTTACAGGAAAAACATTACCAAAACATTTTGTTGTTTATAAGTGAGTGCGGAACGTTGGAGTGCTTTTATGCCAACAGAAGGGATAAGTGGTTTTGCTGCGGGGACAGACAGATTGCACAGGCAAATGAATCCATATTTGAGAATTTTATAATTATGTGCTCATTTTGTACATTGCAGTTTGTTTTTTAAAGGGACCATATTTCTCCGTTTTAAATGCTGTTATCTCCCTCTTCCTGTTCTACCCTGTCCTCTTTAAATGGATTTGAATAAATTTATAGATCACAGTCTAAATGCCATTTGAATCATGTACTTCTGAAAAGCAAGCAAACAGTCTGACATGGCTGTACAGCTTTCATGCTTGTGTGCAGTCATCTGTGCGTGCACATGTGTTTGTGTGTGTGTGTGTGTGTGTGTGTGTGTGTGTGTGTGTGTGTGTGTGTGTGTGTGTGTGTGTGCGAGAGAGAGAGAAAGAGAGACAGAATTTTTACTTCATGTTAAAAAAAAAGTGTTGGCACCCATCACATTTTTAGGGGGTATTGATTACAACTTTGTTTCCCTTCCATTCCCACCCTAGGCAAACGTCCATCTCCTGACTTTCACGCCTCCGTGTCGCTCGGGAGCCTGCTGTACGACCAGCACTGGCACTCAGTCACGATCGAGCGCGTCAGCAGACACCTCAACCTAACAGTGGACAAAAGCACACAGCAGCTCCCCATTCCTGCCCACCTGAGTCTCTCTGACATCAGCGAGGTGTGTTGTTGGTTGATGACCCGTCTCTAAATCATTCCTCACATGCCAGGCAAAGCCACAAACAACCTCTTGCTCCAGTTCTCTTCTCTTTCTGTCTGTCTGTCTCTCTCTCTCTCTGTTTTTTCTTGCACTCTTTCTCCCCCACTCTCCTCCACTCCACTCTCCTTCCCTCTCTCCCTGCCTTTCCATACAGTACAGTAAATGGGGCAGGGTAAAATTGGCAGTTCAGTCTACCAGTCTTGACGCCCAGAATTATTTTGGGGGAAATTACCATGGTTACAAATTAAACAACAGCCAACCTTTTGTGGAGGAGTGGTGTAATTAAAATGAAGGTTATGGAAGGACTAATCTGTTGGCACCGGCTATACATTAGGGCCTAGTCTACATTACAGCTCCAGTACACGTCAGTTTTTTCTCTCACTATTCATGTTTATAATGTCATAGATGGGAGATGCAGATGACTATACTGTTTATTGACGGCATCCTTTTGTATTGACGCAGGTCTGTTATTGGTTTCTCTGTCTCTGTTGTCGTGTGTGTCTGGGTGTTTAACATCTTTATTAAAATTCAGAAAAATGAGTTTACAGACAGTCACGTTTGGAGATTATAACAAAGCCTGTTCTTCTTTTCCAAGATTAGCTTCGGTGGAGTGTCGGGTCCTTCAGCGTCGAGAACTCTCTCCAAGGTGAACTTCGTTGGCTGCATGGAGAACGTGCTGTACAATGACGTGAACATCGTCAATTTGGCTAAGGAAGGACGGCACGTCTCCATAACGGTAGGCAGCCAACACACAGGCCAACCAGCTTCCGCAGGGAACTTCACGTTAGCATGGGAGTTGATATGCTTGCCTGCAAAATAATGAAAAACAATATTAGCAGCTCTGATGTTAGTTATTATGCCTCCGATGTGTAGGCAACCTCACTGTCATTTGTGTGTAGAAGGTACTTTGTCTTGTGACTCGTAGTGATCTGTTCACTGTCAGACAGGTTTCCTTTCCCCTGCCGTTTGATCTAATCTCATATTTTATTAATCCCCTCAATGACATTCTACAGACTGTGTGGCGAGGCCAGTGTCTGTGCCGTGCCCCTTTTTTAATGAGGAACTTTTTTGTACATGAGGACTCAACATCCGCCAGTCACTTTCATTTCTACAAAAGAAAACAACCCAGAGTTTTTATTTCTTTTTTTTTTTTCAACACAGTACCCGGCCAAGATAAGGGACTTCCGAGGCTACCTATGGAGCCTGCTCCATCAGTCCGAGCAGATGTTCTCTCTTTTGATTTTTCAAAGCCATCACAAAACAAATGGGCTCAGACGCTGTGTGCTGTTTACCAATGAGTGGGACGAATTGGAGAGGAGCACAAAGTGCTGTGTTGAGCTCTGCGGGGAAAAATGCTGTTTGGCTTTTTCCCGACGCAGCGGGCCATAGAGACCCCTGCCTCAACCGTAAGAGACTGCTGGGTTAAAGCTACAGTATATCCTGACTTGGCCTTGCCGTTCCCCTGCCCGGTGAGAAAACCCTCTAAAGTAGAAGTTACCATTCTCTGAATTGCAGAGTGAAAATGGACTGTTTTGCACACATATATAGCCGATGGCAATGTACAGAATGTGTAGGGTTCTGCAGAGCTGTTAACAGCAGCTTTAAGACCTTGGATATTGGGTTAAATGTACAGACTTGATCTTGATCTGATTTACACTGTGCTTACCTAAATTTCATTCGGTAGTCGGAGGGGGAACTTGTGTCGGGTGTGCAGATAACACCATTTGATCTGATGAATTGATTTGGGGGGAAAATAATTAAGTTGCTAATTAATTTTTGCTGTGTCAGCTCACGTTGTGCCATGGGAGTTTTATTTTGGGTATTATTTCATTATTTTAGCTTGTATTAATGCAGTGATGCCCTACTGCGCCCCAAAGTGTGCTCCCAAAGCTCCATGGATTAGTATACATAATGTTGCGACAAAGATCTCTATTTGAGACCATGTTTACATTTGGTTTTATAATCCGTGAAGGGTAAATGGACTGCAAGTGGACAGCAGAAACCCCTTGCCATTAACATTCGTGTCTATCATGCCTCTGCAAGGTGTTCAGCTGATTGCTTGTGCTTCCATGTCATTAGTGGCTATGTCACTTCTCTATGTTACACGTTTTAAGGGGGGGGACACACCAGGACACAAAAAAGGATGCAAGGAAAGAAGGATGCAAGGATGGTTTATTGTCACATGCATAGACATGCTGGGTAGAGTAGGACATGCAGGGAAATTGGTGATAGTTTTACTAAAACTGTGCATTGGGAGAGGGGAGTAAAGTGCATAGAATGTACTTTGACGTTGGCTATCTGATAAAGGGCAGAGGTAGAATGGGTGGTGGTGGGGGGGGGGGGATAAAGTGCATAAGGTACAGTTGGGGTTGAAAGGGAGGATTGGCTTTGGCGGCCGATGATGGGCTGTGTGTGTGGGAGGTAAGAAGTGCTTAGGTGGGGATGGGGAAATGCTTGATGAGGTGGATGAGATGGGTTGTTGGGGCAGGGGGGACTCCAGTGACATCCAGTGGCAGGGGCTTTCATGTGTGTGTGGGGCAGCGGGGCTGAGGGTACACGAGGGCTGTGTTCATGCTATTAAGGGGGTGGGGATGGCAGACGTGAGGGCTGTGTCCAATATGTGTGTGTGTGGGGGGGGGGGGGGGGGGTGTGTAGGGTAGCATGAAGGGTCATAAGGGGAGTGTTGGGTGTTAGTGGGAGAAAGTTATGGTGTGTCGGTGTGGAGGGTTAATGATGGGCTGTGTGTGTGCAGTGAGCAGTGCTGAGGGTGGGATGGGCAAACGTGTGGGAGTTGAGTGGGCAGGAGAGGGGGGGTTATCCTGGAGACCTTTCAGTGATTGGGGGCAAAAGTGTTTCAACAGAAGATTTGTTGTCAAATGCAACACCCAACAAGTGTTTTGACTGTTTGGATCACAATATGTTTGGATGTTAGTTAAAACTTGTATTTATCTTGTTTTTATGTTTAGATGTTAGTTAAAACTTGTATTTATCTTGTCATCATACTAATTTTAAAGCTACCACCTTTTGTTTTAGACTAATGTATGCATATTCCTGTAATTTAACTTATAGTTCAGGTGACAATAACACCAGGGCCGCAGGTTTGATTCCTCAGCTGCTCACCTACTGATGAAATTCACACTTTTGATTAAAGGTGTTTCAGATGAAAGTGATAAATGCTATATATGTCTTAAGTGAAAGTGCTAAGTGCTAAATGAGCCAATGCAGGCTTGTATGCCATACATTTACTCAATGACACCATTAGTCTTTGGCATATTAAGCCATTGAATTAATGCTACTGTAGTTTATTTCTTATGGAGCAGAGGAAGAAAAAGAAGATTTTTTTTCTGCATAATTAACAGCTTCTTCCACACATATGCCATTCCTTAGGGAGCTGTCTCATTCACCTGCTCCGAGCCTGTGGACGTGCCGGTAACATTCTCCAGCCCTGGAAGCTTCCTCCAACTGCCACTGAGCATGCCCAGTGATGAGCTCACCATCAGCCTGGAGTTCAGGACATGGAACAAGGCTGGGCTGCTCCTGACCTTCGACCTCCAGCAGCAGGCCGGGAGCACTTGGTTGTATCTGAGCGACGCAAGAGCCAGGCTGCAGATCCACAAGGCTGGACGAATACTCATCGACATCACTGCAGGTTAGGTCCCTGAGAATTTCACACCAGTCTGGTGAGGACTTTATGGAAACCCCATAATTATAGCTAGCAATTACTGCCAGAGGTGTCAAATCCAGCTTCAGCAAGTAAAACCCCCTGCTGTGCATTTTTTCTGCCTGTGCACTTAACACAGGTGATTTCAGTAATTACCCTATCTACCTGTCTGAAGATTTGTGTGCTCTTTAGAATCAGCTGGTTTAAAAAATGTTTGAATTAAATATTTGGCAGGGTTTTTACTTTCCGAAGCAAGGATTAACATCTCTGACCATTGCAGTATATTGTTATTGTTAAAGGTGTGCTAACTGATGTGGTATATTCTGGCATAACATGCAAGAGTCTTCAAAGACACACTAACCCATGGCCTCTCTCCATACTTAATGGCTAATAGTGACATTTCTGTCTTAGTCATGTTTTACTGGTTTGTAAATTTCATACTCCCTACAAACATGTTAAACAAAAGCATAGATCATTATTATAATGTCATCACTGGCCAGTTTATCCGATACTTTTTAGAGAAAAAATGTGCTTCAACCCCACCTCTTGGTATAACCTTCAGAATATTTGCAGTATTCTTAAGTTCAACTAGACTTTATAAGTTTTTTTTTTTTTTTTGCATTTTTAAAAGGCCACAGCCATACATCTAAATTCTGGCTCAGCCTCTGCTGCACCACTTCTTCTCTGCTGATAACGCCACCAGCTTCTCTGTCCTTCACAGTTCTGCTAGTTATGGAAGGGAAGCTGCATGCAACTCTGAGGACCTAAAAGTATACTGTACCTGCCAAGATTTAAGTAGCTAAATCTAGGAGATTTCAGTGGCGGCAGTCAAATATATTCATTTGATTATTAGTAAAGAAGTTTAGACCTTGGAAATTACAGGAGATTACTGAGGCAAAATGAGGAAGAGACAGAAGACGAGTCTGAGACTTTTGGGGCAGGCTTGAACTATGCTTTAAAGGGATGCATTGAATTTCAGGCATCTTAAATGTTTGAATAATCTCATTAAATGCGGAATAAAAAATCATCATCAAAATGAAAGATTAATTTGTCTCTGTAAGGGCTTTAGATTAAAAGACCACCCCATTAGTCTTTCCAACAAAAAAGGAGGAAATTAAAACAACTGCAGTTGAAAAGTGAAGAGTAAACGCCATAAAATAACTAAAAAGATGCCGTAAATATCCCAAACTGTTCATCTCCATCTTTCACAGGATCGGGCCTGAACGATGGGCAGTGGCACACGGTGCATCTGAGTGGCCGAAGGGGTCGCGTGGCCATCGCTGTGGATGGGGAAGATGGCGGCACGGCACAAGCCCACCCCTCCTTCCCTGTCATCCCAGAGAACCAGCTGTTTTTCGGAGGTGGGTGGAAGAAGCTCAGAGTGAAGGGGGGTCCGCACACGGTTTAAGCTTCACAAAGTCTATTTTATTAAACTTTAAGACAGGCAACGTTTTGATCACATTGTATCTTCTTCTTAGAAGAGACTTGGAATAGCACACCTTTTCCACCTAATTACTTTCCTTTTCTAACCCCTGCCCTCATCCTCTGCTTGTGTGGTTATTTGACAATGATTTTTACATATTATTCTACTGCCTCTGATTTGGAGTCACTTTAAACTTCCAGTATAGTCCTTTTACTCTCCACGTTTGTTTTGTGTATCTTGGCTCAGCTTTGTTGGGCTACCTCAGAGATTTTATACTTCTGAGTGCTGGCATGCCTCAGTGTTGTCTTTTTTCTTTGCTGTATCTAATCTCCTCAAATAGTTGTGTGTGTCAAGGCAAATATATTTTATTTGTTCCTCTATTGACCATATCCTGAAGCAGAAAAATGACAAAGTACAATGCAGTTTTCTCATCACAGTGTATCATTCGCACCATTTCATCTTAAACGAATAAACAAATTGACTGTAGCACAGTGTATTATCGAGACCTATAAATAAACGTTTAATGATGAATGTATCAGTGTTGAAATCTAGCTTTTCCTATCAATGCTCTATGTCTCCTAAGGTCGATTCAGTCCTTCTGTAAAGAAAACATGGCTCAGTTTCTTTCCTCCACCACCTACAGTGTGTCACTGAAACCTTTCCAATAAGATGGATGGCACTGCCTAGCAGAATGCCTTTTGTGGTTTTCTTGCTCTCGTCTACCTGAACAACCCTTAAGGACCACAGTGAACCTTTGTGGTCAACAAGTTCAAAAGCTTTTATGACAGTTTGAACTCTTTTGATTGAAACTCCATGAAAAAAAGACGATTTTTGACATATGCTTATATATTGTATCCTGGTGGACTCTTACTACTTTCCACTTTCTGCAAAAAATCTGCAGTCTCTCAGTGGGCACACATTGACTTCCTGGTGGGCAGGTACTTTCAATGAACTGTATAGCTATTGGGCCTGCTTTCAGCCAATCACAGCTGTAGGAATGAAGCACACATAATCAAACTTCAAGTTCAGTGTCATAGCTTTCAGCTCTCATAGCACTTCCTCTGTTTGCTGATTGGTAAAAAAAAAAAAGTAAAGAAAGAAATTGTAGTCGAGGTCAACCAAGCCTTAGTAGAGGTAGAGACAGAGTACAGTGGTGAAATACAATATTGAGTGGAGGTACTCCTGCGGTGCAGGCCTGGCTGCACATATTGGGTAAAATCCATCACATGTGTTCATTGACCCACCTGTACCCACTGGGGCGCCAGCATTTTCTCAAGGGTCTGGTACTTTGTGTCTGGCATCAACGATGCATGGTGGAGAACAGGCAGGAAGCAGAAGACCTTGTAGTGCAAGATGGTAGATATTTAGGGCGGTTAGTTCCTTTAAATGTCAGCCAAAAAGTACATTTAAAACCGCCTTTTTTCTCAGATAACGTGGCCTTCTTCAGCATGTTTTAATGTAAACTACAAAGTTGTATCCCTCTAACAGAATTTTGAAGAGAAATTTGAAATTGATCGAATCGTTCCCAGAAACACTGAGGTTTTCTTAGCAAAAAAAGGAACAAGGATTCTCCAGGATAGAAGGATACTCTCCTTCTTCCCTTTGGTGCATATATGCGTATATAGGGTATACTTTAGGTTAATTATGCTAATGAATTGTGGGTTTCTGTGAAACATGGCAGTAATGCTAAAAGTATGAGAATGATGAGGTGTACTACCTTTGGTATTGTAGAGCATCTTTGTTGTCAGAAAGGGTTAAAACCACAGTTTTTTATGAAAGCCTTTCTATTACACATTGAGCAATATGAAATCACTGTGCTATTTTTCTTCAAATGAGCCATGTTCTCCCCTATTCCCCAACCTATTTTCAACCTACCTGTCCTAAAACAAAGAGAAAAATAAGGCCTCTTATGGTGAAGAGTTCAGTTTTATGATGCAACCACTAAGTCAAACTTAGAAACATCAAGGCCGGTACTAATAAATATTCTCCATCTGTCGTGCTTATTTCGACATTGTTCTTATTTTCGCCATCCTCATATTTAGAGGGGCAGACAACTGTCACAATCATTTCAAAGTGGATACAAGCGCCACATTTTGTATTCCTCTAGGGTCATTAAATAAAAAGTTAGTTAGCCACTTAAATTTTCAAAACGGCTGGCATTTTCCAAGATGGCCACCAATGTGTATGTGTGTGTATGTGTATGTGTGTGCATGTGTGTATGAAAAAGTCCTTTGAACATGCAACTTTAATGTGTGTAATTAGGAAACTGTTAGCCCTACGTGTCTCTTTATGTCATATTAGAATTGTGCAGCAAATCACACTTTTCTTGTATCCAGTGCCTCTTAATTTTGACAGGTAATGTCGGGACGATTGTGTGATGTAACTTTGAAACTCAAACTTCAAAGCATGGCTACAGATGTTTACTTCTTCAAACCAGTCAGAGGCTTTTTTGTATAGAATAATAATATATGATAGTGATATTATAGTTGCCAGTCTTTAATGGGTTAACGCAGCAGAATATAGTTCCTGACGTATGGTGTTTTTTTTCTGTATTTGATTGAAATCACCTGCAAGCTGACTCTTGTAATATGGTATTGGCTTTACTGATTACTTCCTAATTAGAGATTTGAAATGGTAACGGTCGTGCACACTTAATTATACAGCACACATGGTTCAGTTCCTCTGGTAATTTTGCAAAGCAGGAGCTGATTTTTATACCCCATCCAGCACAGAGTGGCTGACTGACTCTGTAGGTGTGAATGGGGGATGATGGAACAGTTCAAAACTGTTTCCTCTCACTGAAATGTGTCATTTTCTTTCACGTCTTAGCAGATTTCAGTATACTTCCATCAATGGCATTGTTGTATTGTTCTATGTAACTTTATCCACTGAAAACACATCCCAGGAAAATGTGAATAATCTGCTAATCAGCTAATGGACTGATGCTTTTGCAAAACAGGTTGCCCAGAAGAAGGGAAAGGCGGCGATCATGGATGCAGAAACCCCTTCAGTGTGTTCCAAGGCTGTATGAGGCTCATTCAGACAGGAGACGAAGATGTGGACCTGATCAAGGTGCAGCAGATGTCCCTTGGAAACTTCAGTGATTTGCAAATGGACATCTGCGGAATCATCGATCGGTGAGTGCAGCTGCAACCGCTGGCTCTTCCCCCATTAAACCGGCCTCCTGGAGATAAACTCAATGCTTTTCCTCAGAAACTGGTGCCTGATAATGTTTGTTGTTCTCACGCAGATTGGTCCAAACAAGGACAAAAATGGAAGAGATAGCACTAATTAAACACATTTTTTTCCTTTGTTAGCCCAGTCAAATCAATAAAGAGCTATTTCTTTGCTTGGTTGTAAATTTAATTCATTGCGAGTTACACTTAACAGTTTTGAAATAGTTGTCACTGGCTGGCATTGTTCACCATTCATCGTTGCAGCACAAGGTAATGCAGGGTAAAAAAAAACCCTCATTACTTTATTTGATAGATACTGTGTGCTTGTTTGTCCTCAGACTTTTTGTTATGAAGAAAGTTTTCTGCGTGTATGATGTACTTTGTTGACAACACAATTTATTTACCTTGTGTGCCAGGGAAAACCTAACAGATTACACCATCCAGCCTGTGCTGCTCTCTCCATGTCCCCAGCAGAATCTGTTTTTTTTTTTTGTGGAGCAGAGGCCACACTTTGGAAATGACCATTCATACACACCCCTGCAGCATTAAATTTGTCACATTTTGAAGCCCTGACATGTTGAGTGTCACATTTCAATCTAAACGTCACACCCCTCTGTGTTTAAGTCCCCAAACCTTGTGCTCTGTCACGTCTTATACTGCCAAGTACAACGCTCATGTAGTCAGCTTGTCCTCTGTTCATCTGCTGTGTCTGAAAAGGGGGGGATTACATATAGCACATAATGCTTGGGTTTGTTTATCTACCAGAAGGCACCTGTGCCATTTTGTTGGGGCTAAGTGTCAAAGATATGCTGAAACTGAAATGAATGCAGAGAGGCATAGGTCAGTGGATGTGGATAGGCGCAGATGTGAAGTTGCTGACCTTGTGCATATGACCAATGCGGCTGTCAGCTGACCCTGTCGAGGTCCTAGCAGTGGACTGATCTCATTATGAAATAGAGCATGTGATATCCTCTTTCATCCTACCACCCGCCACTTACATACAGACACACACACACACACACACACACACACACACACACACACACACACACACACACACACACACACACACACACACACCACAACCACTACACCCTCAATGCTTTGCTTCCACTAAGGATGAACCTCATCAGAATTTGGGCGTGGATTTCTCTCCTGCTTAGTGATCTCTGTAATTAGCCACCTTAATGAATGTTGTTTATCGCTGATGCCACGAAAGCCGGTTCCTGGCATGTTTACCGCATGCCCCCTTCCTGCTCCTTATCTTCCTCATCGCCACTAACCTCATCATGACGATGATAACTGCAAGTGCTCATATCACAAGTGTCAATTTGACTCTGCTTCAGTGTTCACTGTTCATATCTCGTCTCGTTTCTCTCTCTCTCTTTCTCTCTCCATCTGTCTCCTTTTCTCTCTTTTCCTCATCTTTACAGTGTTTTTTTTTCTCTATCTCCCTCTCCTTCTCTTTCTCACTCTTCATTTCTCCTCTCTTCATTTCTCTCCCCCTTTTCACTCTCTCCTTTCTCTGTCTCTCTCTCTCGCTGTCTCTCCCTTTTCCCATCTCACCCTTGAAACAGCAAAACAAATTGATTTCTGCCCATCTGCCTGTGGACCCGGTCGGAGCCATAATAATATGACAATTATCAACTTCTTATGGCTCAGCACCGCCTCAGCAGCACTACCCAGGCCTGTGTAATCAAGAGAGAAATGGAGGGCTTTTCGAACATCACCAGCGTGCTAATGAACAGCCCCATCAAATCAGTTGTCGCTCGTTTCAGTTTGATGGGGCTCACCATGCGCGCATCGCCATGGCGTTGTCTCCTGTCTTCGGCTCTGCCCATACAGTGCTGCATGCCTGCATGGTTGCTAGGTGGAGGGTGGTTGTAACTTAGGCCAGTGGTATACTTCCAGGTATGTTTGTGAAGATTCTCATTCATCCAGGTGATGTCAGTGAAAAGACCTAAGTTGTAAGCAACTGCACTTCTTTTAGTAGCTTGAAGACATTTCAGAACTGAAGGTCAGAACTAAAGAAGCCTTTTGGATAAGAGGTGAAAGGTCTTCAAGCTACTAAAAGAAGTCCAGTTGCTTACAACTTAGCTCATTTGACTATACTTCCTAGCCAACACAGCACAAGCCAGGAGCATGTGACGGAAAATGGCGAGCATTGCATCATTGTTGCGCTACACACAGGCTGTGCCTCCTACATTATGGATTCTGTGCAACACGTTAGTATGCAAAATTGAACTCCAATTCCATATTTGGCAGAAACTCTTTTGCGAGGGATGTTCTTGTGTCTGGAATACCGCCACGAACTCCAGTTGAAAATTGGATACTGTGTAGGTCGCCAGTCTGTAGCTATGAGCTGTGCTTGGCTGGGAGCTTCCATAAGCCAAGAAGCCCCCATACACGCTCGAGACAGCAGGAAAACAAGTACGCCTAGGGTTCACACCACACACTGTGGGATTATTGGGCGCATACTGCAGTGGACGCAGAAGTACACCTTATAGTATTGCCATAGGGCCATTAGGGTGGGGGGTAGAAGGTCTCTCCTACAACAGTGCAGCGGTAAATGGAAGTTACAGTGAGCCATTTTGATGTTTAAAAAAAAAAAGTCTTGCGCCACTGTGTTTTTGCCCGCTAATATGGGTTCTCAAAACATAAAAAAGTGAAGCAGCTGGCAGCCACAGTGAGTGTGACTCCCTCTCTCTGTCTCACAGTTATTATTGCCTTTTTTGTGGGCAAAAAAAAGTTGAGGCTAGAAATCATCTCAGCAGTTCCTCTCTCTCATTAAAGCAGAGGGGAGGATATTGAGTCTGCGGGCAAGAAAGGGAGAGAGTGAGTGAGAGAGAGAGAGAGAGAGAGGGAGAGAGAGAGAGAGGGAAGAGAGAGCAGGTGGAAGGGAAGGAAAGGGGAGAGAGGAAGGAGGAGAGGGAGAGTAAAAAAGGATGGGGAAAAAAGACAGAGAAGGGGAGAGTGGGAAAATGGGAGATGGGAAGCAAGAGAGAGAGAGAGAGACTGAGGGACAAATAAAGATAGAAAAGAACACCAGCAGGGAAGTAAACAAAACAGAACATATGAATAGAGAAGGAAAGAAAAATAAGCAACGAAGATGGGGTTAGGTAGAATGAATGAAAATGACACACAGACGACAGTAAATATGATAGAATATGAGAAAGTTACAAACCCAAAAAAAGAAGAGTAAAAGAAAAAAAGCACAAAGCCAAAAGAAAAAAAAATAGGTGACTGAAAAATAGGGTGGCGAGAAAGGCGGAGGGTTGGGGAGAAAGGGAGGGGGCACAGAAGAGGAAGCAGAAAATGAGGCAAGGATGGAGCGAAGGCTGAGTAACAGGAAGGCAGCAGCAGGACAGATCTTCTGAAACCTGAGGAGGAGGCAAGGCTGTGTGCAGAGCTGGAGATTCCACTGAGGGTCATTACCTTTTGAAGTCAGGTAGGGAGTTTTACACACATCAGCCATAACAAGGCTAAATGCAGCATGGGATGAATCCTCCAACACCCATAACCCCACCCCCCGACACACACACACACACACCCTCTTTCTATCTCTCTCCCTCTATTTCTCTCTCTGTCTCTCACACACACACTCACACACACACTGACAGACATTTAAGCACACGCACACACCACAGCACATGCACACACACACACACACACACACACACACACACACACACACACACACACACTCTCTCTCTCTCTCTCTCTCTCTCTCTCTCCATCCCTACCTCCCTCTCTCTTTATCACCATTTCCCTCTTTTCTGTCAAATACCCTGATTGCAGACTCACTCTGCATTAGCCTGGAGCAGCAAACCCTTGTAACAACACACCAGCTTTCAACCCACACTGTCGTCCACCCGACAGTCCGACCACGAAAAGAGAAGTCTATTAACTGGTGGTGGGACTCCATTAAAAAAAATCTAATTTATTAGAGGCTTTGTAATTAATTCATCTCAATGAATTGCATAGAAATATTTGACACAAAAAGCAACATTTTTTTAATTTAAATGGATTTTGGTATATAGCTTAATCAATGAATAGACATATAAATGAGTCTAAACAAAAAAATCGTGTTTATTTTCATCACATACAGTGCAATATGAATGAAGAATATTATTGCATTGTTTACAAGGCACAAACTCAAATATAAGTTAGCTTTATTCAAGCTTTTTTAGGATTTTTGTAAACTTGCTATATCATAAACACATTTGACAGTCCACTGCAGTCAATTTTGCTAGTAAGTTCATTCATTTGTCAGTCATGGACTTACTCAGCTTTGGCTCTGAGCCCTGTCATCTTGTTGAGTGTGGATTGACGACACTGTCTGCTCGAACTAGAAGCGTTGTCTGTGCTAGCTGCAACATGTTTGCAATTAAGGTGGTAGCAATTGATGCACATTTGCACACAACTGGGCTTTTATTCAGGTTTCCACCCAGTAGTGTTTTAAAGTTAAAATTTCTGCCCACTGAACCCAGTAACGGTCTCTCTTCATCGGTTTCCATGCTTGTTTCTTGTGTTGTGTCCTGTGCATCAGTATTACTCCAATGATTTTTTAACATAAAGTTCTATGAGAGCTCAAGAATGTTCATGTAGAATTCTAGAAGACCAGGGACAAATAATTCACTCCTCAAAGGATCATTATCCACATGATCATTAGCCACTCTAAATGGGTCTCTCACCTGAAACGCAACACCCTCATTTGTGCTGTCCCCTCCATGCCCAAAAGCATCACCAAATGGGGCTGACAACATCCTGCCGGTCCTGGTCGTGGCTGTGGTTGTGCTGTGTTAGAAGCAGAAGAGCAGAGAGGTAGAGCGCACTCAGGAGTCACATTTTAATGTCCCAGGTTAATGCAAAAGCTGTGTACCCGGACTCATGCATTTATGCGTCATGCGGAGCTACTGGGTAGAAAAATGGAAAAGTAACGGTGGACAAGGCTGCTGACTGTGTCATATTCTCTAAGCTTAAGAATATTTGGAGGGGAGAGACAGAGAGAAGAGAGGGGGTGAGACAGAGTGAGAGAGAGAGAGAGAGAGACTGAGAAAGAGACAGAGTTTGTGGGCGAATTCTGCCTCGTCTACACTTTTTGCTATCTTTTCATCACAGACACCTGTGTACTTGTCTGTCTGCACACAAACCCCCACCAACCGCCCCCACTCCCACCCCCTCAACCACCACTACCACCCACCCCCGCACCCCCCCCACAACTCCCCTGGCCCAAACACACGTCCCCTGCACCAACGCGCTGTCCCACCCTGTGATTACGTAACTTCAATCTCGCCCAGGATAAATACAAACGTGGTAGTTTTGGAGCGTGTCACAGGAGATGAGGGAAGTGATATATAAAGGGATGCGGTGTGTGCATGTGTGTGTGTGTGTGTGTATGTGCATGTGTTTGTGTGTGTGTATGTGTGTGTGTGTGTGTGTGTGTGTGTGTCATCAGTGGGTGATGTGTGTTTGTCTGTGGAAAGGGGTGGTGGGTTTGGGGGGATAGCTTTTAGCTCCTGTCGTGTTGTTCCAGTCAGTGTGAGAGACATTCCAGTGAGACGGCAGAGCTCCTGTGATAAATGAATGTGGGTAAATGGCAAGCGTTGAGGAGAAAATGAAATAATGCCTCCCCTGACGCTGGGCTTGTGTCTCTCTCCACTGTCTCCATTACCCCTAACACCAGAGCCCAGCGCACAGAGAGACTTTCTCTTGGCATTGCCACTGAACCACTCAGGGGACTGAACAAGGGGACTTTTAACATTACTAACACTCTCTGTGTAATTCCGGAGAGTAGCTTATTATATCCATACCACAATGGTGCCATCTGAAAGGCTAGTTTATTACTTGTGGAGGTGTTTTTGTGCTATGTGTTGGGTGGTTTTTTTGTTGTTGTTGTTGTTGTTGCTGCTGTTTTTTAATGAAAAAAGACTTTGTTTTTTTTTTCCAACCAGACGCTTTTTTTGGCTTAGTCCTTTATTACATTCTCAGCATGGTGTGGAGCCCTGCAGTCATTCCTCTCTGCTTCTTCTATGCGTTTTTGTGTTATGTTTTTAAAAAGAAATGCAAGCTTAGCTCATTTATTTATTTTTATTTTAAATATTGGATGGTTTGTTAGGAGTTTGTCTCTGCATGTTTATAGTATTTTCTTTGTTCAGCCTGTCATACTTCACACTTTTCAGGGTTTTTTTCGGGGAGGTTCGTTTAGTTTTTTTTTTTGTCAAGTTTGACATTCCGCACATGTTGGATTTTCGAGTTTGACATTCCGCACATGTTGAAAGGCGGTCAGTGCCCTTGCAGCAGCAGGCTTGCCACTGCCCTTCAGTTGGCAGGCAGCTCTACTTGTGCTCAAGCAAGGCACCCTGCCCAGGTCAGGACGACTGCTAGAGAGAAGGAAAGCAGAAAGAGAGGGGGGGGGAGGGGGAGAAACAGACAGACAGACAGAGGGAGAGAGGGGCAGAAAAAAAGGGAGAGGGCAGTGCTCTCTCTCTCTCTCACTGTGTGTGTGTGTATGTGTGTGTGTGTGTGTGTGTGTGTGTGTGTGTGTGTGTGTGTGTGTGTGTGTGTGTGTGTGTGTGTATGTGTGTTGTGTCTGTGTGTGTGTGGGTGTGTATGTGTATGTGTGTGTGTACGCGTGTGTGTGTGTGTGTGTAGGGGGATCTGTTCACACCCAAGCACGACACCCTGTACAGGTCAGGGCAACTGCTAGAGAGAAGAAAAGGGGGAGAGAGAGAAAAAGAGAGAGAGACAGACACAGACAGACAGACAGACAGTGGGAGAGAGCGGCAGAAAAAGAGGGAGGGGAGTGGTGTGTGCGTGTGTGCGTGTGTGCATGTGTGTGCATGTGTGTGTGTAGGGGAATCTGTTCACACTCAAGCAAGGCACCCTGCACAGGTCAGAACAATGACTGATAGCGAGAAAGAAAGGAGAGAGAGGGAGGGGAGAGAGAGAGAGTGAGGGAGAAGGACAGTGACAAACAGAGAAAGAGAGAGAGAAGGACAGTGCAAAACACAGAGCGAGACAAAGGATAAGAGACAGACGGAGAGAAAGAGAGAGTGAGAAGTGATGTGTGTGCGTGGTTTGGGGGGGGTCGGGGGGTGTGGATGGGTGGTGTGGGACGGCGCTGTCTCCCCTAATATCCTGCCGTCCACCTTTGGGCTTGTGGCAGGAGGGCAGAGAGGAAGGGACGTGTCTCCCCCCGCAGCCCCTCTGCGTCAGGCAGCCGTGAGGCGGGGGACAGTGTGTGTGTGTGTGAGGCGGGGGACAATGTGAGGCGGGGGACAGTGATGCCCGAGAAGCCCGCTGCTGCTGCTGTCTCTCAAGCAGCACCTCGCAGCCAGACCTGTCGCCTCCCTGAGATTGGGGCCACTGTGCACTGACCTCCACCTGCCAATGAGAAGGGAGAAGGTGGAGGTGGAGGCCTTTGTATGTGTATGTGTATGTGTATGTGTGTGTATGTGTCTGTGTGCATGTATGTGGGGAGGGTGTAGGTATTTTTGTGTGTTTGTGTGTGTGTGTGTGTGTAGGTATTTGCGTGTGTGTGTGTGTGTGCGTGTGTGTGTATGTAGGTGTGTGTGTGTGTGTGTGTGTGCGTGTTTGTGTGTGTGTGTGTGTGTGTGTGTGTGTGTGTGGATAAGGACACCAGTCACGAGTATCATGCTAATGTGAATTGGCAGTTGGGGAGTCAGGTGCAAACTCCCTCTACCACCCACTGACTGTCCAGGAGTAGATCGGTGTTTCTCTGCTAATAAGAGCCTTTGCTGATGTTTATGCATTGTGTGCACATGCAAAATATAGCATAGATTTGTTGCTATGAGACGAGGTTGCATATGTATGCTCTATGTTTAAGAAAGTGTGTGTCTGTGTATGTGTCTGTGTTTATGTGTCTGAGTGTATGCTTGCATGTGCATGCTTGTGTGTGTGTGCCTGTGTGTGTCTGTGTCTGTGTGCGTGTGCATTTGTGTGTGTGCGTGTGTGTGTTGTGTGTGTATCCATGCAGCACAGAATCCACCATTACTCGACTGATGTTCTGTGGTACACAGATGCTTAGTAAACAGCAGAAGACATCACAGCTTGTTGAGCCTGTCATTCGGCTTCGCTTTGTTTCGGATCTGTTGGGCTCGTGTCCACATGGCTGATCCGAGTGTCCACATGTGTTTCAGACTTCACTTCACTTCACTTCACCTCACCTGTCCAGCCCATCCTTTCATGTTAACCTGACTAACCCCAAACCGCCAGTCTCCACCATCCCCTCACTCGGCTCTCCTCCTGAGCTGTCACTAGCCTTTTCATTCAGCGCTGTGTGAGATATCTACACCCGCCATGTCAGGAGTCACATTTTGTAATACAGTAGAAAGGAAAGAGAGAAGAAGGAAGAGACACAGAGAGAGAGGATAAAAGAAGGTGAACGAGCGAGAGAGACAGTGAGAGAGAGAGAGCGATACAGAGAAAGAAAGAGAGGGGGGGGGCAGGCCAGCAATATCAGCCATCACATTTTGTAATACAGTACAAGGGAAAGAGAAAAGGAGAGAGCAGACCAGCAACATAATGAGTTAGATTTTGTAAAACAGTAGAAAGGACAGAGAGGAGGGAGGGAGTTCATTTGCTATGTGTCTTTTTGCATTTGCTTGCATGTGTGCACTGTTTGGCTCAATGTCTTCTTTCTGTGTGTGTGTGTGTGTGTGTGTGTGTGTGTGTGTGTGTGTGTGTGTGTGTGTGTGTGTGTGTGTGTGTGTGTGTGTGTGTGTGTGTGTGTGTGTGTTTGTATTTGTGTGTGTGTGGGTGTGCGTGTGTGTATGTGTCTGTGTTTGTGTCTATATTTGTTTGTGTGTGTGTGTGTGTGTGTGTGTGTGTGTGTGTGTGTGCGTGCACATCCATGTGTGTGTTTGTGAATGTTTATCAGGCTGCGCAAAGGTCATTCCTTACCCATACACAATGACTTGCTCCCTCTGCGTCCCCTCTCTGTAAGCCAGTAACAGCTGCACCGGCCCACTCCGCCCGGCTCCCGCTCCACCACGGGCCGAACCCAACCCAACCCTCCCTTCAGCAGCAGCTCTCTGCCAGGGGACCTCCGCCGACCTCCGCCCCTCCACACCGGACCTTCCCATGATGCAATTCAATAGATGTGTGCCCGGGATCCCGGCCAGTGCTGAAACGGACACCTGACAGTATTGTAGTATCGGAGCCAGGGAGCTCGGCTTAGCCCAGTGCCCTGCTTAGCACAGATTCCCCCGATTCCCCCGATTCCCCCCCGCTCCCCAGCTCGGTAAATCTATATCTCCCACACCTGGCTCAGCCAGCCGTCTGCATTTGTCCTCACTTGCAGATGCAAGCAGATCGGGTTCTTTGTCTCCCTCCCTGTGTGTGTGTGTGTGTGTGTGTGTGTGTGTGTGTGTGTGTGTGTGTGTGTGTGTGTGTGTGTGTGTGTGTGTGTGCGTGTGTGTGTGTGTGTCTTTCTTTTTCTCTCTCGCTCTCTCGCTCTGGCCTTTGTCTTCTGTTCTGCGACTCCTGCATGGAAACCAAATCTGTCACAGAGTGTTGTTCATCAAAGGCCGCCTCAACTGGAATAATATTTATACTAAGCTGTGTTTGTGTACGGATTTTCATGTATTATACACATGGCTTTGTAGAAGATCACAGACATGACACAGTGTACACGGTGTGCAAAGGGAAAGCAAACATATTGTCGAGAAAAAAAAATAACGAATAAAGAAGGGTATATAAAGCCGCCCAATATTGCGGGACAAAAAAACAATATATAAAGGCGTATGTATAAAATATTCCAAAGCCAAGGAAAATGTAGTGCTGTGAAATAAATGGATGGAGTTATACAGTTGAATATGCCTATTCCACCATACCTCTCCGACTGTTGTGACTGTTTTATGTGTTTCCGGGGAGCAAGATTTAAACAGCATCTACTCTGAGACACCACAGAAAGACTGTCTATAATCAAAGACTACAAAGAAACTAATGACCTTCTAGTAGCAATATAATGCCCATTTAGGTTCTTGGCCTCACCTTTAGGCAACGTTCCTAGATTGCTTCACATATAATCAACACACCGCGGGACTTCATCCCTCAGAACTGCCAATATATCAGTTGGAAGGGATTGGAAAGGTATCTTTTCCTGATATGTGGGTAGTCCATCCACCCTTTACAGCATGGTCAGCAGATGGAGAGGTAAAAAGGGGCATAACATGCAGTTCTGACCAAGAGTGGACGAATCTGCCCATCGTCTGTCTGTAAGATGGTGCAAAATGGAATAGGGGATGCTGGCATACTGGGATTGTTCAAAAGGTTTACACCTATTTACGGTATGCATTTGTCTGTTTGCAAAGGATTATTATTATTTCAGATTAAATTAGAGTTATATATAATTTCAGATGTGGGGTGAAAATGTGTGTAATTTCACAGTGCCTTACCTCAGGCTTCTAGCCTAAGACATAATGCTGCTCTTTTCCCATTCAAAGTCAATGAAACAGTAAAATATTTCACAGGCTCTCTGCGATTAAACTTTTGAGTGTTTGAATGGTTGGAGGGTGCTGAATAGTGGTGGCCGTATGTCAGTGCTTATACTGTTAAGTGGCTTTCAGCAGGCAGTCAGTTTTCAAATTCAAAATGAAAGACACATTTCAAAGGGAGAGAGGTTGCCATCCACCATATAGAAAAAGCCTCTCTTCTAATCTAAGTTCATCTGCAGTCAGATCATGCGGCACTCAGCTGCAAGCCTTGACCCAAACAAATAGCTTTAAACTGGTCACATCCACCAAGTGTATCAGGGCTGGGGGGGCAATGGAGGATACTGCAGCTCTATTGGCATCACATATTAAAAGTGTCATGCCACCATAGTATTGATTTGTTCACAGTGCAGAAAAAAATATGCATTTTAAAATGTGTATTTATCCAATTAGCAAAGGGTTGTGGCAAAACAGCTTTTAGAATCCTCATGAGTCCTCACAGTCTTTTTTTTATAATGCATGAAAAAAAGTGAGCACCTATTTGAACATAAAAGATCTAAGAGTGGTGTTATTACATATGCAATTGCACACTGCCGTACCTGATATCGCAGTAGACTTGAATTGTAATCACTTGTGACAGTAGCAATATGACATTATTACAATATCTCCACACCCACTCCCTAACATGCTGATTTCAAAAGGTAACCTGAGACTGTGCTATTGGATCTCTCAGTCAAAACTAACGTGATGCAGGTGGGATGATGATAAGACACTGATTAAAAGTCTGTTTGTTTGTTTTTTTTTTTGTTATTCTTCATATTCATGGCGGGCTGTATTGTTTATTCAGTTGTGCTCTGTGGGAAGGAAAGAAAGAACTGTTTATACCGAACGAGAGCTCATGATGCTTGTGAATTCTGAACAGAAAGGGAATAAAAATATGCTTTTGGATGCAGTCGTGCCTCTGCAAATATGAGTCATAAGTCGGTCTCTCTGCAGTTCCTCCTTGTCCAGATGTTGTCCAGACGATGATGATGATGATGATGATGATGCTGATGATGCTGATGATGATGATAATCAGTATGCTTGTGTTTGTCTTGCAGGTGCTCCCCCAGCTACTGTGAACATGGAGGGAAATGCACCCAGTCCTGGAGTGCCTTCCACTGCAACTGCTCCCACACAGGCTACAAAGGGGCCACCTGCCACAGCTGTAAGGCCCTCGCCCTACCTCCATACATGCACTTTAGCATATTTTAGCATTCTACTAGAGTTAACACACAGAAGATTTAAGGTTTAAACCTAGGAGCAAAACAAGGTCTGATAAACTGAACTGCTTAACCATGAATTTCAAGTTTTGTTACATAAGGTTCAGGCCTGGCTTCCCCCTACTAAACCAAGTGTCTGATACTCTGTATTTTAGTCAGTGATGAACTCAGAAGCTACAGTGTAGTACCACATATTTCAAATCACCTGGTTCTACCTGTGCTCTTAAAGGGGTCCTTCTGCTAAAAACCACTTTGAGTAGCTCTATTTACAATGTGGTGGGTCACAACAAGCAGTATATGCACGCAGCATTCCAAGACGTGAAATTCGACCCTCATGGTTTTACTGGTCATTGAAGGGTCGAGCTAACCAAAACAAGCGGATCAGAGCAGGCTAAACCTATCTACGTCACTAGGTCGTAAGCCCCGCCCAGAGCCATGTATGGCATGCCAACATCCCAGAGGAAGAACAGTGGACAGAAGCTAGGTGAGCGAAAGACAGCGAATTTGCCCAATCAGAGGTGCCTTATTGACACGTCATGGATATTCACGTGGGACACCGGAAAAGCCAGTCGTTCAACCACTAGACCTGTTCTAGCTTACAGAAAACAGCGTCAAACAACTAGGACATAATTTTTCACAGAAATGACGCACAATGCATTCAACCATAGTGGCGACACAGAAATATGAATAGAAATAATGATGGAAGGACCCCTTTAACACTGGCAATTTCAATAATTAGCACCCCTGGCTGACTGAAGTGCTACATAGAGTCAGATGGCGTAGTGAACAAATATGGGCTACTGTTTTTTAGCCTGGTAATCCAGGCCCTCGTTTTTTTACAGAGGGTAAAATGTGCTGTATTGAGAAACGTTTTTCTTCCTGAAAGGTGTGGACTCGGCTGAAATTGATTGGATCTGCCTTTACCCCAATAGTTATTCTCTAAACGTGACGTTAGGTGTGCTGGAAGCTTAAACTTTTCACAAGCCTGTGGAAGTAGGGTCACGATGTCTCTTCCACAAATGAAACTCCTCAAACATTCTGACATATTGCTCTGACTTTAATTATTTAATATTCAAAAGCGTTGCCACAACAGACTGAATGGCCTTACTTACTTTGTTCTCCACTGCCATTGCCGAGCTACATTCAGACGGCAAGTGAAATGCAGCACACATAATAACGTCATTAGTCATGAACACTCCCTTTGTCCACTGATTGGCTAGGATTGAGTCTGCCTACAACCGGCGCTTTGAATGATACCAGCACCAGACCGGGACTGTTTTGCCAGGCTACTGTTATTCAGCTTTTGTTGCCCATCACTGGTTTTATCACCCTGCTACAGTAAACACATAGAGGATTTAATATTTAAGCTTAGGAGCCAAAAAAAGGCTTATAAACTAAATTGTGTAACTATAACTTTAAGCTGTGTTAAATAAGGCAGCTGAAACAGAATTTTTAATTACACATTTAATGAGTGCACAGATGAGGATCTGCTCACCAACACAACAACGCAACAGAAGGTACGGAAGCTCCTATCAGAATTAGGTGTAGTATTATCTCTTCTCTCTCCCCCCTCCCCCCCCATTCCCCTGCCACGACGCCTCTGTTTGTGTGTTAGCGGTAGCGGTAGCGGGAGTTTTTACCACATTATGGGCCATCCCAAACCAATTAGCGGGGGAGGCGAGTGGGCTGTAAAATCATCAAACGGCGAGCTTGCATCAACGCCGCCTTCCGTAACAACACTCCACGGGAACACGACATGTGAAGCGGAGTGGAGAGAGCGTCACACAAGTAGCCCATCTGCCCGTCCGATCTGGCAAATTTCACGAACAGTGATGCAAACGAAACATTCTTCTTCTTCTTCGTCTGGGCCGGTGCCTCTGCATTGTTATTGCATTGCTCTGTTCAGTTCTTTACAGTAAATCAGTCAAGGTGGATGTGCCAGATTTGTCAATTAGCGTGGCCCGTGGATGAATAATTTCACCGCATACGCACTTCTTCGGGGATTTTTATGAACTTTTCCGGGACCACGACTGGGATGACAATGTATAGTTGATTAGTCTCCGAATGGAAGACAACGGCCACATGACAAAAACAGCTGTGTCTGCTGTGCTGTGAGCGAGGCATTCATCAGTAGCCATGGTGACAGATGCCTCGCGCCTCCAGTGAAGAGCCAGGGGTATCCCACTGTTTACCTATTTACACCCCCTCTCGTTCTCATGACTTGATTTGGAGTACCTCACACAGATGCCAGCTTGAGAGTGCAGAGAGGCACTCGGTGCTGAAGGAGTGTCAGGGGATGGGTTTGGGAAAAGGGAAGAGTCTGATGTGGAGTGTGACTTATTCCTCTCTCTGGTGAGGAGCAGGCCAGGTGTATCAATGGATTTATTTACTTATCCAGTTAGTTAGTTAGTTAGCTAGGTAGTTAGTTACATCACCCTTTCTTATGATCTGTAATGGCATGGCGAAGTGAAGCGATCTAGACTTTTTAAAGTTATTTTTTTAGACATTTTGGATATGACAGTGACAGAAAATGAGTGGGATTGGAAAATAACTAAGGGTCGGAATCAAACCCATTGATTTATGGTATGGACCCCCACCTAGCAAGTAAACTAGCTGCATGAGCTCTCCAAAACAATAAATGTCCTACAGAGAGTGGTTTCTACAGGAGAGTGTTTTTTAGCCAATAACAACTTTTTTCACACTGTGCACAGCTTTGAATTAAAAATAATGCACAGAGTCAGTCAATAGAACAATGGACTCCTTAAAGCCAAACAAAAGCATAACACGTATTAACAATGTCATTTAATTTGTAAATGACAGAATAACACAGACCGTCTGCTGAATGACAAGAGAATGCACAGAGATGCTCCAGTGTCCAGTGGAGCAGACACAAAGCAGAGTGTGTGCCGCAAGTAGGAGTGTTTGTCTCCCTTAAACAAAGCTGGCTGCCAGCAGCCAGAAGGCACTCAAGGTCAAACGCTTATCTCCATGAAGCCGCAATAGCCACAGAGGGAAAAGCCGACTTTGACAAAGCCCTGGCATTGATGGGGATTAAGAAAGAACCTTTAATGATGTGAAAAAGAGGGGCCTCTCCAAGTCCAGTGTCATCAGAAATTGCGTGGAACACATTCCTGTGAAATGAAGCACTTGCCAGTCAACTCTAATCGCTCGGCCATTTAACACTTTCACACTCCAGCGAACGGGAGGGAGAGAGCTGAAAAGGGCCGAGCAATCTCGCTCTCGTCTTCGGCCCTCCGCAATTAGATTCCGTGTTCAGACCTTCAGCCATAAGAAATGTGTCCTAAGCCTTTTCAGGAAGTGGAGGGGAGAGGATTTTGCGTGTGGTTTACTTAAAACTGCGAATGCTTTCTAAAAAGTGTAAGGAGCTTATGGTATGGCGGGCCTGCCTTGGCTTCTATTGACTCCTTTGTCACCATTACTGTTCCTATTTCATGTTTTGCTAATGTATGCCTGTCATGTCAGTTTCACTGATATTTTGGGCACCTTCCAAATTGCAGTGTGAAAAATTGCCTATGATTATTGGAGATGGGGGAAAGGGAGAAGGAAACACAACCGTCATTGCATTGTTCCTGTACAATGTAATTTCCTTCCACATAATTCATTCCAGAAAGGTTTTTCATCGTCGAACGTGACAGCCCAGCTGCATATTTGTCAGTCCCAAAGCGACAGAAGGGACAGTGATTGCTGAAGAGGTGCATCTTTTGTCATGTCTTAGAATCCATCTGCTATGCCCAGCACAACACAGACGCTCCTGTCGCATCCAAGCGCTGCAGTTTGTTGTGTACTGGCGTCCAGCTATTCTCTCCGTTTCACTGGGACATATTGGATTCAGGCAGCACTGAATGCACCTCCGAAAAGCACTTCCATTCACTTGGGAGGCATGGCACTTATAATAATATAATGATAGAATCAGCATCCACCCTTCAAATTATGTGAATTGGATACCTGCAAATCTTGTCAGTAACATAATACCTGTGTTGAGTGGAAAATGAAATATTGCATATTGTGTGTGTTTGTGTGTTTGTGTGTGTGTGTGTGTGTGTGTGTGTGTGTGTGTGTGTGTGTGTGTGTGTGTGTGTGCTTGTGTGCTTGTGCACGTACATGCGTGTGTGTGTTTGTGTCCCCAACACAGTTAATTAGTTTCATTTAAAATGTATCGGTGCTCAGCTGGCACACAGTAATAGCAGTCTTGATGCATTTTCTGTTTTGTCCTTCTAAGCAGCCCAATTAACCGCATTATAGTTGAGGAAAGGGTGCAGAGGGAGTAGTGCAGTAGGGTACTGGGGGGTGGGGTGGGGTTGGGGGGGTATATCTCTTGCATGTGAACTCTGTGGGGGCCAGCAAAAACTTAACTTCATCAAAGCAGTCACTGGTAGGTTTTTTTTTTTAACAGTTCATTTTGGGCTACACCATAGGGGAGAACTCTCCTCAGCCCCCTTTGTGTATGTTCTGCTCTCCTCATGCATGATACATCTGTGCTTGATGATTGGAAGACTACCAGGAGAGCGGTGGTGTTGCTCACCGACAGGTCGGCAGAACTGAGAGGAGAGCCATGGGGGGGAACCCTAAAGACCACGTTTCTTTGGTCAGACTGACATGGGCCATTCGTGCCTATTAGTGGGAGATCAATACTCTTCTATAGTGAATGAGATAGATAGAGGGGGCTTGTTAAGGTAGACTTAAAAAAATTTGACAAGCGCTATTAGTTCCCTTGAGGCAGTTCAGAAAAGTTTTTTTTTTTTTGGCTGTTGGTTGTTTTTTTAATAGGATTCCTCCTTCCATGAAATAGTAAATATTAATACGATGTGCTCAGGCCAGCGTTCATAAATACACTTCACTCAGGGTGAAATAACTGGCTCTGTTGTTCAATTGACTGTTTACTTTCCTCCCCTTTTCTTGGTTTACTGAAATAGTAAAATTAATAGTGCTTGACCTTGGCTATTGTATTTCTATTTACCTCTCCAGCTATTTATGAGCAGTCCTGTGAGGCTTACAAGCATAGGGGAAACACATCTGGGTTTTACCACATCGATGTGGATGGCAGCGGGCCCATCGACCCACAGAGAATCTACTGCAATATGACAGGTGAGCGTCCTACTGGTAAAGACCGGGCCTCTGCTTCAAAGGAGCTAACCACGATGTATACACGGTCTATCAAATGGTCTGTGACAGATATACAGTTATGTATTCTGTTTGTTTGTAACAGACTGTGGTCTGCACCGTGCACAGTCTGTTTACTGACTTGACTTGAAAGCATTTGTTGGTCAATATCCACGTTTTACAGAGTGTTTGTTTCAGTGTTAATTGAACAATAAGTTCTTACATGAAAAAAACGGCCATGCACGAGTAATTCTTACCTGCAAAAATGAGTTTCTACCCTTTCAGCAAATAACATACACAGAATTAGCACGGTTTGTTATGCCATTAATTACAAAATGACAATGTATTCTGACTTCACTGTGGTTTTCAAAACCTTTATGAAACAGACCTCCCCCACTCAGCAATGTATTTTTTCAAAGAGGTAATGCAGACCATATAATCAACACTAATAGCTTGCAGTTAGTCCAGATTGAATTGTGTCAGGCTGTGTGGATCAGTAAGTCACCTCCTGCTCCTGTGACACAGCCATCGCCACTATCGGAGGCGCCTCATCCTCTCAATGATTTTCCCACTATCTGTTTATGATTTGCATAATTATGTATAATGATCCCTTGTCTTTCCCACACACTCTACCCCCCCTACCCCCTCCCCCCACCTCGCCACTCTCACTATCCTCACCCCGCTCCCTCCTACCACCCACCCCTTTTTTCTGCAACTCTCTCTCCCCCTTCCTCCTTGCTCCCCTCACCCAATCTCTATCTTGCTCTCTCTACCCTTACCCACCCACCCCTTTTGTCTGCAACTCTCTCTCCCCCTCCCTCCTTGCTCCCCTCACCCCGTCTCTATCTCTCTTGCTCTTCTCCGCCTTTGCAGATAAAACATGGATGGTGATCCAACACAATAACACAGAGCTGACCAAATTAAAACCGTCCTCCGGGATAAATCAGCATTTAGCCCACTTTAACTATCCTGCCGACGTGGAACAGCTTCGGGCTATAATTACCAAGGCTGAGCACTGCGAGCAGGAACTTTCCTACCACTGCAAAAAGTCACGCCTTTTAAACACACCTGGTAAGCCCTTTTTTGTTAAGAGTATTGATCCACCCTCCTCAGTAAAGGTCACGCTTATTAAAATCTCGCTCCATCTAGCGCAAGTTTGCCGCCCTCACACAAAAGATTAAGCAGACAGTGCAAATTGATTATTATGCTCTTTGTTTCAAACTAATTTAGCTTTTTTTCTCTTAATCTGCTGTTCCATGCCCAGCCTTGCAACCGAGTGGGGCAGGCTTTTCGTTGTTGTTTTGTTTGTCTTGCTGTCTAGTTGACTTTCGCGCCACGTTCAGAAGTCCTCCGTCATCTTGGTCGCTCCTTACATTTTTGTTTGATTTCACTTACGCTGCCAATTTGCTGTTCATTAGCGTTGATAATTGTTCTCTCGGCTCTTCAAACAAACATGCAAGGCGGCGACATGCGGCTGAGGAGGTATAATTGCTGTCCATTAGCTGTCTCATTAGGGCTGGCGCAGACGAGAGGAGAGGAAAACAGTGTCAAACGTAAATAAATAATTTCTCCAAATGTCAAATGAAGAATAATGAGACCGAGTGCTTGGCACCTGTGTCGGCTAAATTCTGAAGACAGACAACTTGAGATGGATGAACGTGAGCAGACAAGCGATGGGCCAGCAAATCAATGCCAATCTCTCCCATCTCCCCTCTCCTCATCTCTGAGAAGGAGCTTTGGTCCATGGCTCGTCCAGGAGCCATACTGCCACCAGATTTCATGCTTCATGCCTTGTCGGTATGCTCTCATCCTCTTTTGTATACGAGCTCCAAAGCCTGGAGAGGTACATCTGTATATATTTTTTTTCTGCCACAAGCTGTGAGTTTCATGGCAGCAGTCCCTCTCAAACATTCATGATATCTGTATGAGTCACGCAATTTGCACCTTACCTACACTGACACGAGCCTTTGTGTCGGTCGGAGTCCTTATGAAAAAGTCATGGCTGCATTTTTAAACAAATTCTCATTAAACACGTGTGCCACTTGGTATTGCACTGCAATGTCAATAATTCATAAATGTTTTTTTTTTCTCTCCCCTCCCCTCTCCTCCCCAAGAAGGCATTCCTTACACATGGTGGATGGACGGAGGCGGGGAGGTGCAGACCTACTGGGGGGGCGCCACGCCCGAGAGCAAGCAGTGTGCCTGCGGCCTTCGGGAGAGCTGCGTCGATCCCGAGCGCTCCTGCAACTGTGACGCCGACGGAGTCGATTGGTAACCACCACAATCATCCTGAAGCAATAACCCCCTTCCCTCTGTCTGTCTCTGCCTCTGCCTCTTCCCTCCCTCTATCCCTCCCTCCATCCATCCATCCCTCCTCCATCCCTTGCTCTCTTGCTCCCTTCCTTGCTTTGTAATTCCCTCTCTCTCTCGGTGTCCGTCTATGTTCCACTCGCCTCTGGATCTGTGCCCAAGCATGCCGCACATAAGGCATCTATTTTTACAGCTCCTGATCTGGCTGGCCACTGAATATTTAATCGCACACCCAGAGAATGGCCTCATCTGCTTCTACAGCACGCCGTTTTTCCCCCTCCTCACTCCTTTATATGAAAAGCAAGACTCTTTCAGTCATTTCTGAACACAAGGTGGTGCCGAGGCTGATTGAAGAGTCTTTCTTCTTTTTTTCTTCTTGCTCTCCCTTTCTCTTTCTCTCACCCTCTCTCTCTCTTCTCTCTCTCTCTCTCTTTCTCTCGCTCTGATTCTGAAACTGCAGGGCTAATGACACAGGACTCCTCTCTCATAAGGAGCACTTACCTGTGCGAGGCATTGCTGTTGGGGACTTGAGCAGACCGGGCTCGGAGGCCGCATACAAAGTAGGAGCCCTGCAGTGCTATGGTGACTGTAAGTACTCAATTGTATTCTACTGCAAAAAAAAAAGAAAAGAAAAAGAAAAGTAAAAATTATTCCGGCACACAAACTTCTGTTTGCCTCCCCTGTGTCGTTTGCTCCAAAAAAAAAATGGAGGAAACAAATTTTGCTTCCGTCTCCAGACTGATTGGGGTTTGTCTCTGAGTACGAGAAGGATTTGTCAAATCTTGTTCCGAATTTCCCATGTAGCAACGCCCAAAGCTCAGCGCCAGAGACAATATCAGCCTCTGCGTGGCAGATTTTCGCCTCAGGGCTACCTGAGAAGAATCACACTAATGATCGCAAGACGGTTGCGATTCCGAGCCGGGCACACTAGACTACTCAGTGTCGGCGGCTAGTGCAGATGGTGAAGTCATTCCACGAGCTGAAGTAACAGTGTGCGGAGATGTACCCCACTGAGACTCCAGAGCCATCCTTGTCCCCCTGTAGTGCCCTCTTCATTGGCTGAGGACCCCCTACGGTCACTCAAGGCGTGGGGTTTGCAGTGATGCATTTTACACAGGGATACGACTTCACAACCAATTTCATCCTCAACCTGGCCCCCACCCCCAGCCATGCATGTGTGCATGCACCACACGCAGTGTGAGTTTGGCAAGAGCGATATGGGCATGCACCACCCAGAGTGAGTTAGGTGCCTGAGGATAACCTTGCTGTTCGGCTGACGGCCCCCATCTCTCTGTGTTTGTGAGCAGCCCTGCGTGGTGCTTCAGAAGCAACAGCAAGGTCACACCTCAGGCAGCCTAAGCAAAGCTATCAGTGCCTCGCGCCTGTGGAATGAACCGATGCAAGGGGAAGGTTAGGCGTGGAAAAAAAACTCAGCAAAAGCCTGTGCCATGACTTTGACTTTGCCCTTGTGCTGAGGTTGCAGATTTCACTTATGAATAAAAAAGGGCTAATTGGCAGATCCAGATAGTTGACATTAAAAAAATATATATATTGGGAAGGTTTACTTTACTTCGCTTGAATTACCCAGTGCTGTATAAGTTTTTTTTTATTCTAATAATGCAAAATGTGCTCTCTCCACCAGTGCATTTTTGGAACTCTGCCTACTTCAACAAGGAGACGTCATACCTGCATTTCCCCACCTTCCACGGTGAGCTGAGTGCCGACATCTCCTTCCTGTTCAAGACCAGCACAGCCTCGGGTGTGTTTCTGGAGAACCTTGGCATCAAGGACTTCATACGGATCGAACTAAGCTGTGAGTAGATGCACTTGGACTTGTCACTACCACACCCCCGAATATCGACGCCGGAATTAGCAGCGCTGTCACATTCTGCCGAGCTGTTCATCAGAGGCCGAATACGTGCCAGTTATCTCCAATATGTCGAAGCTCCTACCTGCCCAGAAAAACCACCATTCAGAAAAGGTCAAACCCATTCGCTTTTGTCTTGCTTGATGCTGTGGGGCTGATGCTGTGGTGCTTCCCAATGCTTCCCTGGGCCATTACATTACACTTCCCATCATTACTTGCTGTAAAGAGATGAGACATGAGACACATTCTGTGTTTTTTTCTTTTTTTTTGGGGGGGGGGGGGGGTCCTATCCTCCTGTCCTCTGCTCTCATTTTCTTGGGTCTTGCTCCGGTCTTTCCATTTGTCTTGAGTGCAGGGTGCTTGTTTAGTTCACCCCCCCCCCCCCCCCCGCCCCGCCCCCTTGTTACCAGAAGCGGGACGGGTCTCCAGGCAGCCGGTCGCTACAGAGTTCTCCATAGATTAGCTGTGCTGTAGCTATATTCCACTTTGTCATGCAGAAGCGGCCCTCTCGGTTTGTCCATGTTGTGCAAAGCAAAAAGCAAAAAGTGGCTAAGCGATTGGTAGCCAGGGAGTGTTCTTATCAGGCCACTATACAAATGATGGATGAGAGTCGCGTATGCGGAGAGAGACTGTATAGGGGTTAGCCCTCCCGCTCCTTGGCGATGATGAATCTGTGACCTGTTGCAGACAAATTAGAGCCCCCCATTACATACGGGAGAACGGGAACAGAATCAGTACTGATGAAAAATGTATGGGTCGCCCCAGAAAGCGCCACTACAGCCCCACAAACACACACACACACACAGGGAAACACACACACAGACACACACACACACACACACACACACACACAGGGCACACACACACAGGGACACACACACACACACACACACACACACAGGGACACACACACACACAGGGACAAACACACACACACACACACACACACACACACACACACACACACACACAAGCACACACACACATAGAGGGAGGGAAAGACACACCCATAAACAGACTTTAAAAAAAACAGCAGCAAAGAGGTTGCTTTTCAATCCAGTATTTTTTTTATTGCTTTTGTTCCCAGCTGAATACCTATTAAAAGGTAGGCGTAATGGCATTCTCTGTAAACTGCAAATCTATAACAATTTTAGCACGGTGTTTTCTTCTCTGGTGTGTGCGGTGTGCACAGTCCCTCGTAAGAGTCTCCCATTGTGTGTGTGTGTGTGTGTGTGTGTGTGTGTGTGTGTGTGTGCGTGTGTGTGTGTGTGTGTGCATACACTTATGTGTGTGTGTGTGTGTGTGTGTGGCTGAGTGTCAGCAGCGAGAAGCAGCGACACGTTGTGTGCCCAGAATGCTAAAACGATCACCGAACACATGATCAGCACATTTTTTCAGCAGAGTGGATCCTACTGCCACTGGAGTCCTAGTGAATGACAGCTGGGTGCTCCTTTTTCTGTTCTGCTGATGTTTGTGTCATTAGGATCTATTTACACACACCAAGATCTCACAGATAAGTGTGTGTTTAGAATTGAGCAAAAGAGCTGAATGAGTAAAGCATGGTTTGACTGATGTTTTCTAAGGTGGGGAAAATAGATTAGCTGAACAACCATGCTAGATGTGTGGATATAGTTTTCACATTGCCTGGGAAGAAGACGTAAAGGGTTCTGACTGCCCTACAGTAATGTATTAGTACCGCGTTGCCTCCGGTTGCATCAGGTAGATTTACACTGGTTGTAGCAAAGTACCTGAGTTGGTTGGGTTAGATGCTAATACATTCTTCGCTGTGTTTGCTCAAAGTTGAGGCTACTGTCTACAAACAACCACAACTGGTATAGAAAATGTGAGAAGATGTTTTTTGTCTGCGTTAGGTTGTCCATGGCTGTTTTTAGCCTCTGCTTTATCAAATAGTACATCACCTTTAATAATAATACAGTGGCCAAAAAAGGAGTTTGTAATGCAGTTGCAGTTACAACTTGGATTATAAATGGCTATGCAAAATATACTGTATATTTATCCCTTAGTCCCCCCCTCTCTCTGTCTAAGCTGTATTGGCATGACCATTCAAGAATAAGTGTTGCCAAAGCACATATACAAACTAGACTATATAAAAACATGAAGGTAAATGTGTTGTGGTTTAACCTCTCTCTCTCTGTCACTTCCTCTCTGTCATTCTCCATCTCTCTCTCCCTCTCTCTCACCTTCTTTCTCTCTCTTTTTCTCTCTCTTCCTCTCTCTCTCCCTCCCTCCCTCTCTCTCTCTTTTTCTTTCTCCCTCTCTCTCACCTTCTTTTTCTCTCTCTCTCTCTTTCTCTCCATGTCCATTTCTCTCTCTCTCTTTCTCTCTCCCTCCATAGCTCCGTTTGAGGTGGTCTTCTCCTACGACGTGGGCAACGGGCCGGTGGAGGTTCGAGTGGAGTCTCCCGCTCCGCTGAACGACGACCGGTGGCACAGCGTACGCGCCGAGCGCAACGTGAAGGAGGCCTCGCTACACGTGGACCAGCTGCCCGGGGCCACACAGAGAGCGCCCCCCGATGGCCACATCCACCTGCAGCTCAACAGCCAATTATTTGTGGGTAGGCAAGAGACGCCAAAAAGAAGAACAGTCCACAAACAGAAAACCAACACACTTCCACACACACACACCCACACACCCACACACCCACACACACACACACCCACACAAACATTTGTTTCATTTATGAAAGGCTCACTGCTTTTCCTTTCCCCTGGCGTAACTCTAGAGAGATGTGGTATGTCTGTGTCAGATTAATGTTGTTTGCCAGGCATTTGAACACCACAAGGCTGGCCTCATTGCGCGCAGGACCTCGAGGAGCGAGGAGTACAATTTTAAGAAATGAAGTCATTTGTGCTGGCCAGTTCTGTCAATAAAAAGAATAGTACAATCACACCCTGTGTTTACTAAAAATAGGTGGCCCCGGATGGAATACCAGGTGCAGTTTGATTGGGCTTGGTTTTTTGCACTCGCTCTTTTTGTCTCTGTTCGACCTGTATTTGCAGGGATGGATTCTGATTGGCCGCGTAGCGTTGACACTCAGCACACGTATTCAGAGTGTCGTATCAAGCGCAGCCACCCATGTCTTATCGGCTACACGTCATCAGTGCTCTTTTCGAAAGCCTTCTCCAGTGATAAGCCCCGTGTTGCTTTCACATAGAACACAATAGAGTAAAAACATTCAAGGATGTACTTCTGTCTGTGTGTGTGCGCATGTGTGTGTGTGTGTGTGTGTGTGTGTGTGTGTGTGTGTGTGTGTGTGTGTGTGTGTGTGTGTGTGTGTGTGTGTGCCTGCATGTATGTGTGGATTTTCTTCTGTGTGTGTGTCTTTGTGTTTTTACGTTGTATGAATGTGTGTGATGTATGTGTAAGGGTCCATGTTTGGGTGTTTGTGCACATATGCAGACAGAATGAAAAAGAAAGAAAAAAAGAGATGGAATTGGGTTGATGTCAGCTTGTGAAAAAAATGCACATGATTCTTGCTCAAGGCTATGCAATATAGTATATGTTCCATTACATTTCTTTAATAAAAGAGATTCTTATCCTTTACTTAAGGCCTGCTCATTCAGACAACACACCATATTGGCTGACATAATCGCATAGTTTCATTACCCCGTACTGGACCCATTCTAGAACCTGTCATCTTATTCCCGCATTCTAGAAGCTGTCTCATGATTCCAACCTTAGCATCTCAATACCATCTTGATCCACACAAGCATTCGAATAAACAAAAAAAGCAAACAAGGCTTTGGGCGATTTATGACATACAATAAAACTTGATCTGTGAGCAAATATTAAATGTATCTGCTCATATCTGTTAAGGCCAGTGCTCAAATGAGCTTTTGGCGGTGGTGGCGGTGGTGGTGGTGGTGGTGGGGAGGTGGAGGTGGAAGAACGCAGCGGGACAAAAAAGAAGAGAATCCTGACCAATTTCTAAATAGAAAGAGCAAACAGAATGAATGCTGAAGCGGTGGAGGACTTTGGGTGGATAATCCTTAATCATTACTGGCAGTGAATAAGAGACCACCAGCCGACATTGAGCAGAGGAGAGTCTCCCAGTGTTGGGTCTGCTTCAGAGAGCGTACTGTTGGAATGCATTCGGTGTTAGAGGGCCCCTGAGGAATTCAAATCTCTAGTTTTTTGTGTTTTTTTTTTCTTTCTTTCCTCCATTCTGTTCTGCTCTGTTCCACTTTTCTACTGTGGCTATTGCACTGGGTATTGTCAGCGAGAGGCTTTACAAGAACCATAGCACAGACCCTTCAAGTGAGAGCCAAAGGTTGTTGTTCAGTCCCACATATATAAAAAAAGGAAACAAAAAAGAAAGCCATGGTTGCTTTTTCCAGCTGTGCGCTAGCAGTCCCGTAGTGCAGTGCAGGCTGATGTGGCAATATGAGTGAAAATTCATACGACCAGGAGCCAGATGGTCTGATGTGTAGTCGTACTGCGATAGCCTATCTGCGGCGTGGTGCTTATGGCATACTTAGAGGCTCATTTGAAATTCCCCATAAATCATTGGCCTCGTGCTCAACACACAAACTAATTTCTCTTATCCAAGATCTCATTCTCTGCTGCTGCGCCTATAGTATCTACCGTATTGGCTGATTAAAGTGGTTTGTCTCTCATTTTGTATATGTGGATGGATTACATGCATTACATGAAGTGCCATGTGTTCCCCATCGGACGGTCGGTCTCTGTGAACCTTTTGCTTAAGCAAAGCTGTTATTTGGTCACAGATCGTTAAATAAAAAGGTGAAAAATGCTTGGAAATATTATTGTCATTGTCTCGCGCACACAGAGTCCTTGCAAAGAATGTAATTGAGCTAACAAATTGCACGTTTGCCCTTGGTGCATTTATAATGGCAGAGCTTTAGTAAGCCTCGTCGGTTACGAAGAGCGTATTGAGTGGACCTGCCACAACAGTAATCCTCTGTGAAGCCAACAATCAACAAGAGACAGTGTTTTTCGCTGGCTCTCAATTACGGCTGCAAAGTGGCACAGGCGCACAGAGGCGGCCAGAGCGCAAGTGACAGGAAATCCAAGTCAGCCTTTACCGAGGAAGGAACCATTGATCATGGGTTTTGAGACGAGCGTCTGAATACAGGAAACAACAGGCGACTGTGGGGGATTAAGCCTGCAAACCACAGCACACAGAGAGAGGGAGAAAAAGGAAGAAAGCAAAGAGAGATGGAGGGAGAGACGGAGTGGGGGGTGGGGGGGTGGAACAGGGCCTCAGAGTTAGGGAAGAAGACAGGTGCCTGATCCGATAGACGTCTTTTTATGTGTTTTTTTTTTTTTTGTCCTTTTTTTTTTTTGCATCCACCCACGGCTTTGTTTTCATTGCCTTGTCATTTAAGCGGCTTTTGTAGTCTAAGAGTATTGACAGTTTTATGCTCCCAGGAGAGGGGGGGTGCATTATTGTAGTTCCTTTCACACAGGCAAACAGGGATGGGGGGATTGACCAAAAAAAAGAGTAAAGAAGAAAACAACAACAAAAACAATTTTTTTCTTTAAAATGTATCCTGAGGTCGTTTTTTATCTGCGTTGTTGGGGTACAATCTTCCCGTAGGTGGGACAGCATCAAGGCAAAAGGGATTCTTGGGCTGTATCCGCTCCCTGCAGCTGAACGGAAGGACGCTGGATCTGGAGGAGCGGGCCAAGATCACCCCCGGTGTCCGGCCCGGCTGCCCGGGCCACTGCAGCAGCTACGGAGGCCTCTGCCAGAACCGCGGCCGCTGTGTGGAGAGACACACGGGCTTCGCCTGCGACTGTGGCCTCTCGGCTTACACCGGAGCCTTCTGCCAGAAAGGTAACCCTATTACTTGCTTAAAACATAGGAAGAAGGCATCCGCACATCTATAGTTCATATAGGTGCTGAACCAAAACACTGAAGAAATCTAAGACATGGCCTTTGAGGGCATGTGCATCCATAGTTTAAATAGGTGCTGAACCAAAAAAAAAAACTGAAGAAATCTTAAGACATAACAGAGAGGTCCACACACTTCAGCTCCCTTTTTTTCCACTTTTATTTATGTTTGTTACCCAATTACCATTTCAAGCCAAGTGAGGAGCAGTTGGATTAAAAAGTCACTTGAGTGAAGAACGTGAATAAAAGTTTAAAAAAAAAGAAAGCCAAAGTGTGCGGACCTCTCCTTTATGTCTTGAACCTCTCCTTGCTCACCAGACACCTACTGTACATTCAGTGGTTTCAGGACATATAAATCATTAGAATCGGAAGAATCAGAAGCATGTTTATGGCCAAGTCTGTACAACAGGCGAGGAATTTGTCTTGGTGCAGGTACATTGGAGATAACATCACATAGATAGCATAAAGATAAGATGATGTTTATCGAATGAACCTCCATTACAGTACACACAGAGATATACTGCAAAGACCTTAAGGTAACCTTGGTTGCATTCCTGTATGCAGGATTGCATAAGCACTAGAATACTGCTGGGAAATATCCAGTGTTGTCTGATTCTACATAAGTGCAATTGAATGTGTGATCGCAAATTAGTGCTGATACAGTTGTCGTTTGACATGTGTTGTGGTACAGCATAAATACATACATACATGTAAATGTGCAAATACAGTCGGCAACACTGCAGTCTGTACTTAACTTGGGTATTGCTAATGGCATTCTGTAACATAGAATCATGTTTTATATATCATGGAGTTATACTACATATATATATAATGTCTATGAATGTACAGTACATTAGCTAGAACTGTACTCTACTTTTTTACAAGTATGCCTGTAGAGAAAATTGCTGCAGCAAAGCACCTTTGAAATAGTAATTCACATGTGTGGAGGCCGTTTTCATTAATTAGCAGGTTATTATGGCTTGAAGGCTCATTAAGGCTCGTAGTGCTGCTTTCCAAAGGCCACCGTTATCAAAGCTTAAGTGTTATTGTTAACATTTCAATGGACCATTCAGTGGTAATGCTTCCAAAAGCAGTGATGGACTTTCAGTAAAGTCGTATGCAGCTGTATATCTGATGAACTGTTGGCTCCTCATTACAACTCTCAAATCCCGCTCTCTCAGATCATTTAGACATCATCTCCTTACTGTCTCCCATGCCATATTCCGTACCTCTAGAATTCCCCCCCTCCACCCATAATGTGACAGTTGTTCCCTTCCTCTGTTTAATCCACATCTTAAGACTAATCTGAACCACATTTCCTATTCACCACTGTACAATATACCCTTTACTGTTTCCTGAATTAGACTGTTCTGCTGTTTGTTGTGCTTGTGTTATGTCATTTGCTTTGTAGTGACCTAGTTTGAGAAAGGTGCTGTACAAGTTAAACATATTATTACTTTTAATATCAATCGCAGAGGTGTCGGCCTACTTCAAGCCTGGCACGTCGGTGTCGTACACGTTCAAGGAACCGTACGAGCTGAACAGAAACAGCAGCAGCAGCGTCCAGGCCTCGTCCATCTACTCGGACATGACCCTGAGGGGGGAGAACATCTCGCTAGGCTTCCGCACCTCCCAGGCCCCAGCCCTGCTGCTCTACGTGGGCTCCTACTACCGCGAGTACCTCGCCATCCTGCTCAACCGAAACGGTCTGGAAAAACTCCCCCTCGCTCTAATCTCACCCTTCGTTTCATTTCAGCTGAGGCTCTGAGCCGCCTTTTCATTTAGATTAGCACGAGTCGCCGAGTCTCAGAAGACACCAGGCTGTCAGAAGCCACCACCGCTCAATTCATGTGCAGTAAATTAGCCCCGCACATTGTCTGCATTCTTAAAAAGGGGCGGTTAAGAGTCTGAAGGAGCAGTCTGTTGCTCGAGAGAGAGAGAGAGAGGCGCCGTAAATTAGATGTCGCCGCACGCGAGGAGAGAGGATAGCGCCATAAACTCTGGACTGTTTCACTGGATGTCACCGTTTTGTCACCTCTGAGGCTTATTTATATTTACTCCATAAACAAACATCAATTGATTTATCTATAAATCACAATATAATCATCATTTTTTCCCAGCAAGGTTTTTTGTTTTTTTTTTGCTGAACAAACACTTTTAGTGCTGTGGTTTGTCCCCTTGGTCCTGCCAAGTCAGTGTTTTCATGGGTCTGAAACCATCATTTGTTATCAGCTAGTTAGTAATTCAGCAGTGCCTTTGACGCCTGACTTTGACTCGCAAAATATCCTTCAGCAGTTTAGTTCTAAACTCCCTATCACTAAAGGTGTGAACCAACATAGATAAGGCAAATAAGCTTCTTCTGGTGCCTCAGAAGTATGTGTATATGTGCAGTGCACAGGGGTCAGCCAATCAGACGTTCACCCTTCTTAAAACGAGGTTATTTTCACAGAGCTGTTTGTGATCAGCACAGCACACAAGACCGACTTTATCGAGAGGTAGTGTAGGCCGAACTGACAAATCCCTGTGCCTCCATATGGGTACGGGTTATTCACCATGCTGTGTTTGGAGTCCTAATTGTCTAATTTGAGAGTTGTGGAGCAGCTTGAGACCTGTGTGACAGAAACGCAGATGCTAGCATAGTCCTGTTAGCTGACTGTGCTCCACATTTGCAGAAAAAAAAGTTCTACCACTAATGCTAGCCTTCTCTAAATGTTGGCCTGCATTATGCCAGAATGAGGTTTGATCTTTCAAAGCAAACCTGTGCACACTACAGAGTCTGGCAGCAACCCCTTTTTTATGTTGAGAAAGATTATTGTCTCTACCACTGAGAGCAAGCCTAATGTTTTAATTAGATCTTTATCGTACTGAAGATAGAATCTTTATATGTGAGGGTAATTGGTATTCTGTGCTTTGTGGGAACGGCTCTTTGATTTTTTTTTCTTTTTTTACTTTTTCACTATTTCCCCAATCCCTCTGTTTCTCTATTTTAATTACTCTTGCGCCGTCAAAACACATAAACACTAGATGAATTGGGATGAACATGAAGGTCTAGATCATGCTAAAATTATGAAAATTAATTTATAGTAGAATCTCAGTCACTGATAGGGGATTAAATTTTAATCTTCTTTAGGGTGTGTTCTGAGCCACACTAAATGCTACTGGCTGTGCTTTCAAAAAATCTGATACTTTCTTCCTGGTGTAAGCACATTTTTTTGGATTTTAATTGTCACTCCGTTCCTCCCAGAAAGCATTTGTGTACAATGCATGCTATTTCTTTTCCATTCATGCTGAGCCAGTGTACGAATAACATTTGTATTTCCTTATAGGACAACTAGACGTCAAGTATAAACTGCAGAGCAACAGGGAGGCGGAGGTGTTTAAGACCAACACGAGAAACTTGGCCAATGGACAACTGCACACTGTGTCCATCAGAAGACAGGCAGAAAACCTCTACGTCCAGGTAGGGCTGTCCAGCTGACATGTTAACAAGGGAGCTGTTTTTGTTATAATGGAGCACTCTGTCATTTGCTGATTGAACTTTAAGGCTCATTGACATCTGTGGTGGGGGTAATCACCGAATACTGTGTAAACGAGGACTCACTGCTGTGAGTTTCCAAGAAAATGTTCATCTATTTAGGGCTAGAATAGCCCCACTGCTTTGGAGAGCTATTTTTTGAACAGTAAATACCAACATCACACTAGACTGGTCACGGCAGCATCTGGCCAAATGGATAAGAGCCCGGGATGAGGGGGTATCAGAAGTGGCAATTGTTGTGACATTAGCCAGGATTCCTAAAAATATATATGTGTGTGTAACAGTCACCGTTCTTCTAACACCTGCCTCTAACACCAAGCAACCCACGACCAAACACAACCCTTGGAACTCTAGCTGGGTTTATACCTTGTCTGTACAGAAGGTAACCTTTGCAATTAGTCCTGGCTTCCATAGTAATCACATTTTGAATATATAAGCTCAACTAGAAAATTTGCTAGGGCTTCGGCTCTTTCCCATTAATTGAATGGCAGAGGCTCAACAGCTGAGGCAATGATGTGTTTAAAGCACTTTGAAGAGCAGGTTTAATTAAAAAGCCCTCCATGGTAGAGCAGATCGGCGATAATTTGAATCATGAAGAGTGCCATGCAGTTCTCATCCATTCCCCAGCACGCACGCACGCACACTCGCTCTTACAAACACACACATGTACACGGTCACCCTCTCAACTCTCACAAACACACACATGTACACACACATACACACACACACACACACACACGCACACACACACACACACACACACACACACACACACACACACACACACACACACTCAACACACTTCCCAGACCCATGTTAATGTGTTGTGTTTGCCCTCTGCCAGGTTGACCAGTACGAACAGGAGGACTTCAACATAACGTCAGACGTCGAATTCAGCGCCATCAAATCGGTGGTGCTGGGGAGGGTGCACGGTGAGTGGGGGGGGGGAGTGGGAGGAGTGGGGGGGGGGGCTTGCTGTCATTCTGACAAAAATCTCCTCCACTTAATTTGCATTAAAACACACAAACACATATACTCTCTCTCACACACACACACACATACAGCCCAACGCCCCTCCTTTTACACACTAGAGTGACTGCATGGCATTTGCCATACGGTTTCGAAAACAAATCACACACACAACAAAAAAAAAAAAAAGATGCTCCAACAAAACAAAAACATCTCTCTGGAAAAACATAAAAGTAAGCCAAGAGGGTAGAGCCAGATGGGGCAATGTCATAAGTGATCATTACATGTAGTTAGAGACATCCACTGGGCCATATAGCATAGCAAAACGCTCTGAAGTGCATTAGCCAGCTTCTTTTTTGCTGTTGGGCTTCCGGTAGTTTTTTGAGATGTGACATTTAATGAAAAAAGAAATGCTCTTTCCATTTAGTTCAGATAATGCTTGCATTATGTTTTGTTTGACTGGAGTCAGAACTAGGTCACCCTACTCTATAAAACAACATAAACACTAGGACTCCCAGGAAATGGACTGGTTTTAATGAAGGGGTGGCTGATGTGTAATAACAAAAGTAAAATACAGAACAAAAAAAAAGGCTTTTGATCGCTCAGAGTGATTCTTTCCTTTAAGACTTCAAATTGAAATTCTCTGATAGCCTCCAAACACAGTTTACAAGACATTCACAAACAGCATGTCCATTTTTTTTCCCAATCTTTTTTCAAAATATTTCTCCGCAAATGTGTGTTGAAAGTCTGATGGAACTATCATTATCAGTATGCAAATGAGCAAAAAAGATGGAAAGCGAGAGAGGGAGAGGGAGGGAGAGAGAGAGAGAGAGAGATGGATGATTGAAGGAGAAAGGAAGACAGACAGACAGATGAGCAAGACATTCGCTCTCCTCCAGGGAATGAGCAGGCTCACTCATACATGCATAATACATGTCATATCTGTTCACTCTGTCCTGTGGTTCTAGCTGTTGCATCTACAGTAACACACCAGGCTCTCTGGCGAAGGGTACAAGACACACAACTTCCTCTCCATGTCAGAACAAAAAAAAAAAAAGCAAGAGACACAACGCAGGTTCGTTTGTGCTCACGCGTGACCAGCACTTCATTTGCGCCGACTACATGGCTAGTTTGTCACGCCCGGATCAAGGGAGTCAGCAGGCAAGTGGATTTCCTGTCGCTCTCCCCAGAATGAGCCCACCATTGATCAGTCCGACAAATGGACCGGTAATGAATACAGAGGTGGGAGAGAAGAGAAAGGGAGAGGGCAAGAAGAGACGCAGAGCCAGAGTCACCAGGCTGAGCGTTAGATTTCGAGTGCACTTTTACAGAACACCGTATGGGGAATGGCAGCTGGAGTGAGTGAGGAGTCTGTGGATTGGAGAGATAAAAAGAGAACTCGCTGTGTTCATGCATCTGTTTGTAGCTTTAACTTTCTGCAGTGTCTCTCGCTCTCACTTTTGCTGTCTCTCTTTTTGTCTTTTTCACTTATTCACTATTTCACTTATTCACTTATTCACTATTTCTCTCCCTGTCTCTCCCTCGTTGTTGCTGTCTCTTACTCACCCACTCTCTACATCTCTCTCTTTCTCACTTATTTACTTATTCTTTCTCTCTCTCTGTCCCTCTTTCTTGCTCTCTTACTCACGCACGCTCTCAATGTCTCTCTCTGTCTCTCTCTTATTCACTTACTCTTTCTCTCTCTCTCTCTTTCTTGCTCTCTTTTACTCACTCACTCTCTCGCTCTCCCTGTTTCTCTCTCTCTCTCTATCTGTCTGTCTGTCTCTCTCTGCCTCTTACTTGCTCTCTCTTACTCTCTCATTCTCTCTATCTCTCTCTCTCTCTGTCTCTCTCTCTCTCTCTCTCCCTTCACATATCTCCCCTCTGTTTTATCCTGGGGCCTCTCTTATCTGTCGCATTCTCCATTCTTCACTGTCTCTCTCTCTTTCACACTTTGTGCCTCTGTCTACCACAACTTATGTTTCCCTTTTTCTCTCCACCGTCTCCCTCTCCTTATGTTTCTCTCGCTCTCTCCAAATTTCTTTGCCATTTCTTCGCTCTGTTTGCTTTGCGGTTTGTTTATCGCGACATCTGTCTTCCTCTCCGCATTCCCTTCCTTCTCTTTCACTGAATCTTATTCTCGACATCTCCTCTTTTTTCACCATTGAGCCTGACTGCATGAACTGAACATTACCATCTCTCCTTCTCTATCGCTATCTTGCTCCCTCTTTCTCTCCCTCTCTCTTTCTCGCTCTCTCTTTGCTCCCCCCTCTCTCTTTCTCCCTCTCTCTCTCTCTCTCTCCCTGTCTCTCTCCCTGTCTCTCTTTGTCTCACTCTCTCTCTCTGCCTCTCTTTCTCTCTCTCATTCCCTCACTCTGTCACTGCTTCTCTCGGCCCTCCATGTAGATTTGGGCGAGCTGGACCCAGAGATAGCGCGGCTGAACTCCCTGGGCTTCACCGGGTGCCTGTCTGTGGTGCACTTTAACTCCATCACGCCCCTCAAGGCCGCCCTGCTGTACCCGGCCACCAGCCCCGTGGTGGTCATCGGGCCCCTGGAGGAGTCCGCCTGTGGGTCCTCTGCGCCCACCCACCACCACGCCACAGAGACCACCCACTCTCTCGCAGGTAAACCACCCGCTTTCTTACACAGGTAGATTAACCTATCCAGTACGCACCCATACAGGGAACTTCCCCTGTCCATAACAGGTTGATGGTAATTTGTATGTCCCACAGATGATTCTGGAGACTCAGTTAAGATGTTCAATCAGGAGACAGGCTTTATTCTTTCAGTGATGTGCACCAAAAAAGGGAGACAAGTTTGACGCTGATGATTCACCTGTATCTCTGAATTGGTCAGAGATGTTCAAACAGTAAATAATATTAGGTCAACAGCGGGTGTAACCCTTAGGCCCATTCTAAATGGATATACATTAGGCAACTGTATGTGAAAAGGCTCTTTGTTACAATATGGCAGATGCAGAGATGCAGAAGACAGATGGTAAGAAAGGTAGGGAGTAACGCTCCGATCTCTCTGGTGATCAGGACAGAAGGATTAACATATCGCTGTGTTGTTAATGAACCTCAGAGTCTGTAAAGGGCCTTTTCCTCTACTGTTATACTTCTAGATCTTTGTGTTGTAAAGTGTCACCCAACTCTTATGGCAGAGACATACCGTATATAAGAATGTTTCTTACAAGGATCTAAATGCTGATAGAGAGAGTTAAGAACACAGAATAACCTAGGAATACCAAAATAATAATTAAGGCTTGTGTTAACATTAAAAATGATCTATGCAAGATTATTATCATTATTCAGATTCTTTGAAGGTACACCTCCCGACTTTCATTAAATGTTATGAAGCGCTTTGCATCCACATCTGTTGTTTTTGACTTGACAAACTAACTTTTAAACAGTAGTCAGGTCCGCATATCCAGTCTTGCACAAATCAACCACACAGGTAGACCTTTGTGCCGTTCACTGCTAAATCCCAAACTCTGTTTCCAGGGCATCCTTACTGTGACTAGCCACACAATTATCCACACAGAGTTAATTAATTGTTCCTAAAACAAAAGTTCAAGTGACATTAATTTCAGTTGGATAAGGACTTTTCACTTAATTATTCATCACAAGTACAAATTCATTGGTCCCTGGATAGGATGGGTGTTCACCACACTCTTTTAATTCTGCTTACGTATTTTCTGATGAATAAATTAGCAAATATAGTTGTTCGCACTCTAAACTTGTGGGAAATCAACTGAAGTTGCGTACAGTTTCTGTCGTCTCTGTGGACCTGCCTGAAATTAAGTTGTGTGTGTGTGAGCACATTAACATTTTATAATTAAGGAGCGCTATGTTGGCTAAAAAAAAAAGAATATTGCTCCACTGGTAGGACACTCATTGCCTCTTGGGTTCCCTCTTACACACGTCCTGACCAGTGGAAATCCTTAGGGAGGGGTTCACAAGGAACGATGACTCATCTGTCCGCTCTGTCTGTTTTTGATGTCTATTTTTTTCTACTTCACTCTCTGAAATTAACACAACCCAGGTGACCACTCAATTTTGGGACTCTTATTATTTTAAGCCCTTCATCTTTTTGCATATTTCCACTGGTTCTAGGGTCACCAGCATATAAAAAAATTGGGATCACAACAGATTTTCATTGCTGTTGTTGCATGTCCATTTTTAGGTTTTTTTGTTGTTGTTTTGTTTTCTTTTAATCTGTTTTTAATATTTGGTTTATATGGTTTTACATTTTGTACAACGCTCTAGTCAGTTAAAAGTTGTTTATGAATTTTGCTTACTTACTTCTAAGATTTATTGTGGACTGCATGGGGCTGCCATTGGCTCATATCTTAGTAGAAAATAGGATTGGTGCATGTATGAAATGCCTGTGTTTCTGAGTGTCTTCAGGCTACAGGTCTTAGTTATGGTAGAACCTTAGCTTTGCCTAATGGGAAATCTGCCCTTGTCCAAGGTCACCTCAAAGCACCTCTCCGCCTGTGTGTCTGCCTCAGTCTGTTTACCAGCTCTGCTTGACTCTTTCCCAAAAGTGTGATTTCTAGCTGGTAGTATGACTCACAAAGAGTGGCTCATTGAATACTCCCACCACCATTCCCTGTTAATTAAATTAAAAGCCATAATGTGGCAGATCAGTTTATTAATCTCCGAGAGGCGTTTCGCCCTCTCCTAATCTTTTTTTGCCGAATTCCATCTCTGAGCTTTAATGGACTCTCGTGGACTGGAGAGACACAGTGCTCAATGAGTCATGTCTTTGGAGTGATTATCTAAGACTTTAGTACTGATATTCTGTCTTTTCCCCTTTTCTCATCTCCTCTTGCCTTCTTCCCACTGCTGTAGATCATTTTGGCACAGTAGGCACTGGTGAGCCTATAGTCAATGCAATCAACAGCGATTCTGCCTTGATTGGAGGTAATGGGGATTTCACTTTTCTTTTTATTTTATTTTGCTGTGGTGATGTTTCGTGAAGACCCTAATTCACAAAATATAGTAAAGGAAAAGTTGAAAAATTCCTAACATGTTACTTCATACATCAGAGACCTATAATGAAATTCGTTGACTTTAAATAGCTATGGCAATATTTTGTGTTTTTTTTAATAAATCAAAAAATGTTCCATGCATCTATCCATGTTCAGCTTCACTTCTCTGTGGGAATATAGCTGTAGAGGCCAGGCCAAAAATAGTGAGGAATGATTATTATTATTTTTCCTGTCATCTCAGGTTCTCATCCTGTGAATATTTCTGAGATGATTACAGAGTCTCCGTTAACCACCCAAGCAACACACTAAAATAACTTCCTACTTCTCAATTTGTTTTGTGAGACAGAAAAAAAAAGTTCTCAAAACTTATTCATGAATTGAACAGAGCACACAAAGGACACCAAAACTAATTACATGTTTAAGGGAATTATTTGCTGATTAAGGAACTTTTTTACCTCTATCGTCAAATACTTTGTTCTCTTAACAGCCTCCGTAATGTGGCATTAAATTGAGTGGTGATGTATTGTGGCATTCCAATTAGACATTTCCCTCTATCCGAGATAATTAAATGTGTCATGCGCAGCAGCCTTTGAAAGAGGAAAAATATTACAGAAGTGACAATGACATTGGGTAAAATGAGGCTAGAGCATGTTGGTGTGCCCTGCTTTAAGCATTTATTTAAAAGCTCATTATTGTATTGATGGGATTATTTAAAGATGCCGCACAGATGTCACTGAAGAATTTTGAAGGGCTCCTCTAAAAGTTTTTTTTTTTACGCTACTGATTCTGTTTCAAAGCCCATACAAAAAAATTAGAGAAGACGCCGAAATTCAAGGACGACGATTGTTAGCGCCAGTAGTAGTATCGCTAGGAGGGACTCAAGCAAGGAGAAAGGATGACATAAACAGTCTATTTGTCACTGTCCATACCTTGTTGTCATCATGCCTCACATGTATAAAACTGTTTCTGAGTCCATCATTGAGTCATAACACCCAGACAAAGCCACCGAATTTGTGTGAAAACACCTTTAAGGATGGAAATAGCTTCTCAGTCTGAACCTCCGGACATTTGTCATGGGAGAGCGGGTGCATGTTTCTTTGTCTCTGGAAATAACACTTACATACCCACTTTTAAGAAAAAAAATTGAATGACAATTATTTCCATACTGTAAACTTTGTTACCCCTGTTACTGCTGCAGGGTAATGATGTCATGTTGTTTGTGGACAGGTGTCATTGCCGTGGTGATATTTGTCACCCTGTCGGCGTTGGCCATCATGGGCCGCTGCCTGTACAGACGGAAAGAGACGTTTCAGACGCAGCCGCCAAAGGGGGGCAAGCCCGAGGACAGTCCCGAATTCCCCTTCAACAACGACGCCAACTCGCAGTACGTGCTGAGCGAAAGCCAGAGGGAGCATTTCATATGATACCCCTAACCCCCAGCCCCACCTCCCCCAACCCCTCAACCCCCAGCCCCCTGATACCCATGCCCCTCCTCCCTCCCTGCCTCCCTCCGTTGTGTTGGACTAATTCTGCGAAAAAACCTGAGGACACAGGCGAGCCTTACAGAGAGCCTAGAGACATTAACATTCATGGAGCATTTTTGCATAATACCTGCAGGAACTGTCAACAGTTGGGAATGCGATGGTGAGGACGCAGTAAACAGCAAGAGGCAGGTGATGATTAGAGAAAAAAAAGTGCGAACAGATTGCCCATATAAATGATTTTCTATTTTAATTTTGTAAATACATATGAGTACAGTAACTTTTTGGCACAGTTATGTGGCTTGAGTTTCTAAAGGTTTGTGTGCGTGTGGAAAAAATGTCAGAAATTGTAAATAGCCTTTAAAAGATGTACATGTCTATAATACCTTTATAACATTTAGCCCCCCAACCTTCCTCCTTCTTTTCCCCTTAAAGTGCACAGTGTTCTTCTTTGGCACATCACACACAATTATGCACATTCGGCACATGGTAAACATACATATACAGACATTGTTATGTTGAAATAAATGTTTGAAGTGGCACTAGTAATGTACTTACAATGGGAGTTGTACGTGCATATTCAGTTCATCATTAGGTGTAGCAGTAGGTGTCAGGTGTCAACTGAAGTAACTACGTGGAAGTTTGGGGGTGTCAGGATCTAAAATCCTTTAATTTTTTTGAGTTCATCTAAAAGCCTGTCATCACAGGCTCTAATGTGTTTTATAAATCAGCACTATGAAACAGCTAAATGAAAACAGATGTTTACTTTTTAACCACACTCTCGCACCTCCAGTCAATGTTTGCATCAGTTACAAGTAAATCCATGAGCTCTCTTTACTTTTTTCCACTTTTAGTCGAGAAAGAAAAACTGTGATTCTTGCTGAGCATAGCTAAGCACTACAGCCCACCACCTGCAAATAGCTTACCCCCAGCACAGTTCCAGAGAGAGCGAGGAAGCGAATAAGAGAGCGAGAGAGGGAAAAAAAAACAGAAAACAGAGACGGTTTCAGGAAAAAAAAAATCTGTCTTTGATTGTTACCTCTCTATCCAAACAGTGGGAGATTAGGACATGGGGTAGTGGGGAGGGGGAAGGGGAGGGGGGTGGGGGGTTGGCAGAAATGCTAATCTTCAGAGAAAGCACTGTTTAGCTGACAGGCTGAGTATAATTCAGGAAAAGGAGTGTATAATGAAAGCCTTCTAATCTTAGCGAGGCAGCGGCGAGGACGGAGACAGAGAGCTGATGAATTACAGGTTGTCGTGCTATTCCTCAAAATATCGCGTCAGCAGCACTCATCTAAGTGCCAGCTGAAAACTCTTGTCAAGAGCACAAAAGCATTACCTGTGAAAAGTCTATCTATCTGATCACTCCTGCTCTTGACAGCGGTGGTTCGTAATGTCCGTGTTTTGGTTCATTTAGCAAGCAGGATGCTCTGAGTCAGCGAGAGAATCGGGAAAGTGCTAATTTTGGGACAACTTGCCGAGCCAAGAAACCCATGTCCTTGTCAATGTACCGAACGCATTTCAAATCCTCAGTAAACTTGTCACCAGTGATTCAGTACTGCACTACAGATGTGGTCATTCTGCTTTCTCTGCCCTACAATACTCTTATCAAGGAAGGTGTGTTGCAGTAGGCAATGTACAAGTTAAGGATTACTGAGAAAAAATAAGATTTGCTGACTTAATGCCTTGATTTCTTTATGACCTGTCTTAGTTCAGATGCTATAAGCACATTTAGACTCCTTTGTATTTGTTTATTTGTTTCTTTGTTTGTTTTTTGTTTTCATCACACATTTCTTGTACTCCAACCAATAACAAATCAGTTGTCTTGATGTATGCTGTACTTCTGAAAACTGTGTCATAAGTATACAAGTGTAATATCAAGAGTATGCACTTCTGTAGTTTTTATATCCATATATTTTCTTTTAGCCTATTGGGAAATGCTGCCTCAAATGTTCACAAATACACACGCAAACTTCAGCAAGAGGCACAACTGTCATAGGTACTGTCATAAGTATTTAGCAAAAAAATCCCTATCACAACAACGTCGCTATATCTTTAAGTGCTGCTCAGCAGTATTTACACACATTTGGAAAAAGCCAAGAGAATAAAAAAAGTGTTTCTCTGTTTTCTTTTTACCCCCAGCTTGTCATGGGTTTCAAACGCCCCTCTCTCTCGCCTGTATATTGACTAACACTGTCAAGTCTCAGGCATAGCACTACTGAGCCTTTAAATACTGTTTTCATGAATATTGCATGGAGATGTGGAGCTTCACCTAAGCTGTGCCGCATCATATCCTTTTTATAGCCAGATCTGCTCAGGAGCAGCATTTGCATAATGCCATTCCCTCACAGAAGGACCTCTAAGTAGAGCGGGAACAACTATAGCCAATTACTATGTGAAGCCACTACAAAGGACACGCCAATACACATTGTCTGGCCAACACTCCAAGTGTAGCGAATTCAGTAGATTTTTTTTTGTAAATACCTCCAAGTGTATTTCCATTAAACTGAAACGTGAAAATACTGACTCTATGCTAATTCCACATTATTTTGATGGGGAAAACTAATGGGGTGGGGGAAAAAAGGCCTGCTTTCTGTCAGGCAGACTTGAAAGGATAATTACATGCTCTCAAATCGACAGGTTACATTAAGAACCCACCTTTCTCTTTCTCTTCAGTTTGCGTTTGGGCAGGATGTTGTGTGGTTAAGTTGAGCCAGGGAAAACTCGAGAAGCACTTGCAGAGTGGCCTTCTTTCTGCTTTTTTTCCTCTTATTTTCTGCTTTGGTGTAAGGTTTAAGACCCCATCCAACTGTGGCTATACTTTTTCTTTTTTTTACGTCAGCTGACATTGTAATGATAAAAGATATTAGTATTTAATGAGATGGGTGATGTCAATGAGTCTTGAATCTGGGTAACCGTCATTAATTCTGTACAATGTCAAGGTTTTATAGTATCACGGTTGTTTTGATTAATGATAGTGTCATGTTCAATTATATAAAAAAATACAATGGAGAAAATAAAAAATTCTTTTATCTGTGATAAGTCTTTATGTTCTGTGACTCTGTTATTGTAGACCAGTGAAGGGTTGCAAGTTACATTTCAGTGTATAAGAGGTACAACATGAGGTACAGTACGCATCAAAAGACAGGCCTTCCTCACAGTGCTGAATAAGGAACACTAGTCCATTGCTAATTCAATACTGTGTCTGCGCAGTTATGTACCATCGCAGATAACATACTTGCGAGTCTCGCCCTGTCATCCTATTACTTAATTAAACGTTTTCGCATTCGTGTTCCTTTCACTTCCGTCTGGTAAGATTCTCTTCTGGCTGAAGATGGCTATGCAGTCTATTATTCATGGATGTGCTCCTTCCTGGGCCGGTGGCTCTCAGACATAAGCTAATGGGGGGAGATAAACCAGCACTGCACACCTCCCAGATCCCATGACTCAGGTGCCTCAGGCTCTCTGTGCAAGTTTGTATATCGATTTAGAAATCTATATAACAATGATGGAGATAGTTTGGCTGCCGAAGGAGGTGTTTGTGTTGTAGATATACATACAGTACCAGGCTTCCTTAGAAAAAGACGATGAATAATATATGTGCTCGACACACGCCAGCCAACATTGCTAAGCAGCAGCCAGACTCATATCAAATACAGTCAATGCAAACATGTTTGTATGTTTCTCGTTATGTGTCATAGTTGTATATGTATATTTAAAGTATTTAAGTAACAGTGACTTGTTAGGTTTTTTTTTCTTTTTGCAAGAAAAATATGGAAGAAACAACATAGAAAGAATAATAGAGACAACAAAATATATATTTGGCTAGCACACTACAGGCTATCGTGACTGAATGAATAGAGTAGACTTGTTTTCAGCTGAAATTTTATAACCACATGAGATAAATGTGTGTCTGGCCCATTTTTTAACCAGATCCATTAAGGTGATGCTTTCTCCATGCTTTATTGGATAAATTGAATTGAAAAATACTGGTCCAGTTTTGGTCTCTTTTTTTGACTTATTAAACAAATGAACATATAATTAGGACACATGATAAAAACAAGTAAAAAAAATGATACATAAAGGTAGGACCACTTAGTACAAGGTTATGAACGAGGGAGCAGTTAGATGAACGTAGTAATGTGTGTTTGGAGACAACCCAAGTACTGGAACGGAGCAATATAGTTGCTATGGTTCTCTCCTCGCCATGGTTGCCTCCTCTCTGTTCGTGCCCTCACATTTCACACTTAAAGCTCTGAGCTGTCGAAGTCCCTGCCTTGGAAGAGCAATACATCTGTGCGCAGGGTTGCTGGGCCGGCATGCTTGGCACAAGCCCAAAACAGATGGCTGAAGGCTTGACTCTATCTCCCAGTCCACGCACGGCGGGCTAAGACATTGGAGAGGGAGCGGCAGAGGGATTTGGTTGCCCGAGCTGCAGAGGGCCACGGGATAAAAATGCAGACTGAAGCTTTTAGCGACAGTGTCATTTGAAGATGCTAAATTTGTAGCCACAATGGGGATCACTCAGGCAGCTGCCTGCGCGCTGTTATTCAAGTGTGATTTATGGGTACCTAGCCGCCGATCTGTTCGACTGCGGGCGGACAAATCAGTATTCTGACCTGCCTCACAGACATAGCACTTCTTCTTGGCACGCTTTAGCCCCCTTTGGCTCAACCAGGTCAGGCCTCACACAGAGCGGAATATTTATTGCCTCAAGACTCTTGATTTTGGTATGGAGATGAGGCCTCGTAAGCCAAAAGGCTTTGAATGCACTATTTACTGTCAAGTATTACTAACTGAACTGTAAAATTAATCTATGCATTGATCAATATTATGAATGAATTCCTACAGCTCAAGGCTGACATGCTGAACACACCAAACATGTACTTGTCAATGGCAAACTCCCAGACAGGCACTTGGCAATGGGGATCGTAAGCTACTCTGATATCGTGTAGCTGTATTGTGATCCTTTCGGCTTGTATTTATGTTAAGCACATTGACTGTGCTATAAAAATACACCTGCCTTGCCTTGAAGCATTGGAAGCAAACAGTAACTGTATTCCTAGTGCAGTGCACCACAGTAAGATGTGGCTTAGTTGGTCACCTTATTTTGCACATATTTACGTGTTACATACATAGTAAATTACTAGAAATTAACTAAATTAAGTGTAATTTTTAATCCCATGATACCACAAAGAGCTTAAAGAGTTCAAAGAAACAAAATATTTCTCAGAATGTGCTTTCAGTTTTATAAAGTGTTTAGTATGCTATGGTGGTATTTAGTCAAGTTTATTGGTAATAGGAGTTGCCTTCCTTTATCTTTCTGCTTACTTACCTAAAAAAATATTAGCAACTTGATCCTACAACCTACTATGTATTTAACAAGTGAATATGTGGTCATAAAAGAAGTGGTACCAATTAATCAAGACCAGCATGAGTACTGTAGAAAAACAAGATGCCCATGTCATTCACAACTCATATTCAAACTGGATAGTAATACATCACCTGGTCGCACCACATCATAATCTCCTGGTTCCATGTTGGTATCAAACTATAAAAAAAACATACAGGATACACTGTATAACACTCTACAGGTCTCGTCCAGGTGTCAGCCAGAAAGAGCCCTTTCCTGGATTTGCAGCGCTGTGAAGTTGAGGTGTTAAAACACAGAAGGTGTAGCAGCGAGGCTTCGATGGCAGGGGGTTGAGATGCTGCTGAGAGGACTCTAAGCTCCGCTCAAAAGTGGCGCTCCTGCCACATACGAATGAGAGGATTACCGAAGAGTATCCCAGCACATGTGGATGCACAGACCTCTGCAACCCTAGAGGTAGAGAGGGCTTCTAAATCTAAGGTACATACACCTCTTCAGAAAACTCACTGAATAACGAAACACCTCTTGGGTCCATTGCAATCAGGGCAAATTGCCTAATTTAAATAATTTAGGAACACCAAAGGCAGTTTGCCATACGACACATACTTTAACCTGTATGTTTCACCTATATTGTGGATTTTCTTTGCTGATTCTTTGTGCATATATGAACAGACAATAAAAAAACATGTACATGTTGAGTTTACATTACACCTACATCAATTTGAAACAGCAGCTAGATTTAAAAAAAGTACAACAAAGTAGAGTCAACAACTTAAAAAACATATTTTTCAGTTGAGTCTGTGGCGTAATGTTGGTGTCCTTAAAATTCTTGCAGGGCAGCTCCCTTGTTGACACGATGTGGGCACATGAAAGCGAAGTCAGCCACTGAACTCCAAAGCCTCCGTCATTGCCCCTTTGACTCTGCCTGTACAGCCCACGAGAGAGGGAGAGAGAGAGCTGTAGAGAGAGAGAGATGGAGAGCAGGAGAAAGGGAGGGAGGTAGGGAGGGAAAGAGGTTAGGGGTTAGAATTACTGGTGCAACATCAGCCAGCTTTCTTTCCTTGGCGCTCCTCAGCTCCTGCAAGGCATAAGCCTACACTCCCCGGAGAAATCTAGCCAGTGCAATCAACATTTCCATGGTTACCACTGTTTAATCCTGTCTGCACATGCTCTCTCTCTCTCTCTCTCTCTCTCTCTCTCTCTCTCTCTCTTCTCTTCTCTCTCATTATATCTCTCTTTCTCTCTCGCTCAGGCTCAAGATGGCTCCAAAAATGTTTGATGTTCATGTGTAACAAGATGAATGTTCTTTGCCAAAAGTATGCACAGCATATTGTCTGGATGTTGGAATGGTAAAAAAGAGCACAGGACTGGCAAACCAATCAAGAGGGTAGGTTGCCCAGGGGGCATTTTGGCAGGGATGGCATGGGGCAGACATACAAAGGAAAGGTTGACATTTACACAGTTTTTTTGTATAATTCACTTGCACATCAAGTCAGTGGTATCACATCACTCACTATGCTCTTCCATTGACTTTGCTGCCATAAATCTTTGCTGCTAGCCAGAAATCATAAAATGGTGGGCTTAGCCCAAAACGCATAGGTTATTTTCGTTACTAAAACAGTCAATTGAACTTATAGAGCCTTATGATTGGGTGGGCCTGATTGACAAGTGGGTGGGCACAGGCCCACTCAGCCCACCCGTGGCGACACCTATGTTGCCATGGGTGCTATGATTCTAGTTTGGGAGTGAGGCATCTTTACTGTCTTAGAGAGTCTCCTACTCTGAACACAAGAAACAGACAGGGGCAGGTGTAAGGCGACCTCGAGGGCAACAGATACACAATTGCTGCTGGTGATGGTAGGGAGTTTCTGAAGGCAGGGTCAGCCAGGGCACAATACAGGCTAGAACCATGTTTGGCGCTCACTAGATGATTGGATAGAGTCATAACGGCAGCATATATAGCCCATGTTCCTGTGCTAACCAGTAACAGAATCCTTTAAGGGGTTTTGACCTGAGGTGTATTAGCACTCAGCTCTTACCTTACACAAGCTTCCATTTTCCTTCTGTATTCCCTACACCACCATCTATGAACAGGCATACAGTCTGTCTGAAACAACACTGACGCATCCAAGCATGTATAGTTCATTTTACTGTCATTGTATGCTTTAAAAAACATAGCATACTTAACAAAAAAAAACCAAAACAAACAAATTCACCTGACAACATATACACCTGGCAACACTTGCCTTTCATTTTCTGAGTAATCATTTTATCTACAGTGTCCTCTCTGTCTGGTGGCTGTCTAAATGTGGATGTGCCTGAGACAGTGCTCATTCGACTTTCATTTCATTTCTCTCTTTTTAATTTACAGCTTTTTCCCACTGGAGTTTTTCCCGTGCAAAGATAATAAACAAGTGCCAGCATGGCAATCAACCTGTTCTTCACATTTCATTGACGAAAGGTAACAAAAACAAATAACGAGACATGAGAATAATAATAAAGTGCTATGTGGCTGAGAGATATTGTTTCCCCTGACAGTCCTTGTGTGTGTAAGTGTGCAAGTGTGCAGAACCATCCACATCTGAATGTTTTCAGTCAAGGTAGCTGTCATGTGTCAGTTTGTTACTCCTACAAACTGAAAAAGTCAAGGGTAGTTTTTCTCACGTGTATTTCTTTGTTATTTCATTTATTAAAATTCCTGGACCACCTGTTATTAATAGAGTCAGCAAACAAACTTGAAATATATTGTTCATTCATCTCGAAGCTCTCGAACAGCAAAACACGCGAAAGGCTACTGGAATTCCAGTAAGTGGAAGAGGATGTTAAGGTTAAACAAATAAAAAAAAAATAGCCCTCCTCACATAGGGTCTTCAAGATGATGAGTCATAAAAGAAGATTGTGTGATAATTATAGTTCTGACATGGGTATAGTGTCACACCATCGTGACGAAAATATTGAGGAGATGAAAATTCTAAAGGATATTGGGGTCCATAGAATATAATGAGGAATTTTGGAATCTTACATTGTTGTAGAACGCATTCTTTAAAAAAAAATGTTCAAAAACTCCCACCTTTAAAGGTTAAACTATAAATGCTTAGCTTTGGATCCTTTCACTGCAGCACAACTGTTTCATCTCCAATGGTCTTTTGAAGCGGATTACTGTAATATCTGTGACTAAAGCAAAATTTTTACCCAGAGACTGTAGAAAGGCCAGGAGTGTGTTGTATTCTTCTTCAAGTACATAGTTAATTGATCCCCCAAATCAATACGTGGTAAAGGCCCTCTCAGTCTCTCATTTCAACCGTTTTTCGGCCCAGAGACTTGAACTGAAAAGGGCATTCATTTGGTGCAGACAAAGCCTAATAAGAACCTAAAGATATAAAAGGTAAATGCAATCCTTTGATGTGACCACTTTCATAAAACATCAAGCAATGACTTATTCACTGATTCACTGACTCAACTCTCTCACTTACTCACTCACTCACTCACTCACTCACTCACTTACTCAGTTACTTATTCACTCTTGCCTATCTGAGTCACTCACTTACATACTGAGTCACTCACACACTGACTCACTCACTCACTCTCTTACTCACACACTGACTTACTCACTGCATTTCTTGGTGCAGAGGTGCTGAATGTAACCTGAAGATCTGAATTTTAAATATTTAAGGAGTTATCTTTGACCTTGTAAAAAAATGTGTGTACAGAATGTGAAAAAGCCAACAAGCAGGAGCACCAAGATCAGCTCCTTGGGATGCTAAACATATTACACCTTCTGGTTATCCAACATCTTAAACATGCTCAAGTGTAACTGCAATTAAACATCATGATGACCTTGAGCCGGCTGATGAGGCATGCGGGATTAGAAAGATGGGCCATGGTGTGTCCAGTCACTGATTAATGACATCGCAGCCTCCATCACCCACCTTGTCACACAATTTACGACATTTAATCAAGTGCGCCTTTTGGTTAAAAAAAAAAAAGAAGAAAAAGAATCACTATAGGACTGTAAAATGTGGGCTTCATCATAGGTTGCAAATTGAGGGAGATGAAACACTTCAGTGATTTTTCTTCAGCCAATTCCAACGTCATGTAACATCACTGTACAGTACATGTTAATGTACACTCACTTAAAGCAGCGCGAAAAGGGCGATATCATCATGTATTCATGCCATCAGCTTTCAACCTGAGGCTAGATGAGCATGCAGAAAATCGGGGGGCTGGGACCTGCATTTAATTATCTAATGCATATGTCCCGGTCAAACAGAACAGTCATATGATAAATACACACAGGTATGATTATACCTGAGTGAAATCTTGTTTAACGTGTCCACAGCACTTCCTAGATTATTTTTTGTTGGCTCTGTTATCTAAATTACATGGGGGAGGGGTGGGGACAGTGGGGGGGGGGGGGGGGGGTATTTTAAAGAAGTTTTTCTCACTTTTCTACAAGGTGAAGACTGCCATGAAATATTTTATACACAGTGGGTCCCCAGTGGTACACTGCACACAGTTTTACCGAGAATTTTCTCTGTCTGGAAAGTCTTATCGTTTGATTTTAGTTTAATGCACATACATATTGCATTGCAATTATTTTCAAATAACCGCATCTATCCTGTCTCTAGGGCAGTTACTGTGAAAGGATGGGTTCAAAAGATTTGACAGTGTCCTTCATATCTGTCTAGACTAAGAAACCTATAAGTTATTCATGGTGGTTCAAGACCTCTAGCCCGAAGGATGTGGCAATGTCCTCCATCACAGAGAGACTACCTCACAAAGGGAGGTGGGTGGTGGTGGTGTGGTGGGTGGGGGTGTTGTGTTGTGTGGTGGTGGGGGGAGGGTGAGGTCATTCAGAGGGCCCCAAGTGGTTAATGTATTATAAATTACACCAAAAATCCAACTGTACAGTCTAAGCATACCCACACACAGGCACAGATTGCCCCTGATTTTTGAGTGCCATTCCTGATGTGATTTACATGCAGAATATTTAGCAGCACTAAATCACAACTGATGAATTGATTGGTTAGATATCCGATTCTGTGTTTTATTAATAGATTGTAAAATAAAATGTAAAGTCACTCTTGGCCTGAAACCTATGAATAAAAAATAGAAGGAGAGCACAAGTATAATGAGGGTCATATGGGGTTATCGTGTGTAGATTTTTCCATTTTTCTTCCCTTTGCATCTGGGCCTGGGTCCTGGGGGAAGGCTACTCATTCATTGTGCAGGCTGCTGTAGTTACACAGTATGTATGCACTGTGCAAGTTTACACCCTTTGGAAATGCCACAACATAACTGCAGTAGTGAACAATACAAAAACATGGCTACAATATCTGTCATGGCCTGAATGAAAAATAACACTTACAGTACCCTGATGCTGTGGGTTTTTTTATAAGCAGAAGGAACTCACCTTAGCCACTGTTCAAGGCCCTGAAACACTCATTCTCCCTTTTGAAGAGTGCTATTATTTGTGAGCTATTCTTAATGTCCAGCGGAGGAAAACTTTTCAGAGAAAAACTTTTCATGCTTCTTTTGTGGCATGTGGACAGGTTGATTTAATTTGCAAAGCACCAGCCTTTTTTAAATGAATCAAGGCCCTCTGGTTTAAAATCACCTTTCTACACACTCACAGACACACAGACACACAGACACACAGACACAGACACACAGACACACACACACACACACACACACACACACACACACACACACACACACACAAATACACACACATACACACACAATCAAGTAAGACACCACCACATCCTAGTCTTCTCACAGCCAGGGGTCAGTCTGTAGGGGGATAGCTTTAGCCTGCTGCCTCTGGCTATTTTGGTGGCAAAAAAAAGTTGGTTTTCCAGCCTGGCTGGTCTCGGTCATGCAGGACTGTGACTGATTGGCAAAGGATTTTGCCTACTTTGGCTGTTGTGCATGTGGCTGTGCATCTTACACTTTTCATTTTTTGATGGCAGAACTGGCAGACAAAATGGAAAACATTTCTGATGGCTATGTGGTGGTATACATAGAACTTACATGGAACATGTGACTCGCAGAATGTATGAGTTAAAGTCCTTTCATGTACACCATACCTTTAGTTATGTAACCTAAATGATTCATATTGCACTTTAGCACACTGATATCTGCACATTGCCATGTTTGTTTTGCTTAAGAGGACAGTATCATTGCATTAGTTGCTGATTCGGAGAGTGTTCGACTTAGCAAAACTGTTATGTGAACAAAACTAATACTCAGTGGGCCAGAAGTGCGTTCAGACTTTTCTCCAGCCTTCTTTATAACACTGACACACTGTGACATCAGCCACGGTACTGTAATGCACTGTAGTCCCCAGAGTGAAAGCTGTAGCCTATACCAAAGCTGATTAAAATTTTAAACGATGTCAAACCTCCGAAATTAAGATGTAAATGATGTAAAAGCACAAAAACCTGACACATTTTTAAACCGGCTCTACACTGGTGTATTTAATCCTATAAGATGTCGATCCAGAGGAAAAACCATTAGATAAACCCTGTTCATAGCTATGCTGAAGGGGACAAGGTGATTAAAACTCCCAGACAGTGTTGACAAAGCAGAGCTCGAGTTGTTCAAACTTTTCCTGAGGGCAGAAGATAAGCTGCCACCGTTAAACACATGACTATCCAGAGGTCAGCAAATCAGAGACATTAGTCCAGAGCAGAGTATTACAATGACAAATGAAGATAGCGGAATGAAGTACCATTATGTCAAATTACATTATCAAGAAGAACCTCGTAAATGACTTTGTGCACCTCTGGAAATGTACGACCGGTGATTACTTTGAAGAATGCCTTGAATGTTATCCCTATTTCATGTAATGTGGTCCTCAGAGGGCTGCTCCAAGATCAGTGAGGGAACATTACCTGATAATTGGACCACTTCTCAATCCTCAAATTCCTCTTTATTTCAAATGAAAATGCAGACTGTGGTAGAACCAGCAGAAACCTCTCGACAATAGGGGACAAACACCATCATCTAGCCATCTCGCCCCTTTTTTGGCTTGATTTGCTTTGGAACACTGATGTGTCTGTTTTCAACTTAATCAGCTTATTATAAATAATTATTAATTACATATCCAACCATACAATGAAATATAATAGTGCACATTTTGTATACTGTTTTACTGACAATACAATGATTTATCATTGTGCTGATATGTTATGTTTATGAAATTTGTTCTCTTTTCCTTTATTCATTCATTCAGTCAGTCAGTCATTATGAGAAACTAAAATCCGCATAAAACCTTTGGCCATAATACTTCTTGTAAGCATGTAACAGATGGTGGTTGATCATAAAAAGGCCATTATTTTTCATCTTCAAAGCACATTTATGAAAGGGTTCTGGCAGATATGCCTCATGGCACACTCATTATTTGACTGCTGCCAGTCAGGGTGTTGCAGATATCCGCAAATGCCACTTGTAGAAAAACAGAAAACTATGTTGGCTGCTGCTGCTGTGACTGAGCGAGAGAAACAATGGCCAGATGCAAATGAATGTTAATGTCATTAGCATAGCATAGAGTCTAGTTCTCAAGCCTTTCTCAGCTCTATTTAAAAGGAATATAAACAGCTCAAACAAACAAATGAGCTCAAACTTTGGTCATGTTGTTTTACTTCCTGTAAGGTTTCAAATGCAAGTAATCCTCACGTACAGATTACAACTTGCTTTGAGTAGCCTTACAATATTTACTGAATTTTTGTTTAAGTGTCACATTAATGAATAAATGTGAGCCCACTAAAAGTTTAAGAGCAAGAGCAGGATGAAGTGCATGACAGGGTTACATCTGTCAGCTTGACACTCTCTCAGTGAAAAACAAACATGAAATATGCCTTGGAATCAATGTCACCTTTAATATTCACATATACTTAAATCATACTGTTGCAAGTCATGTATACCCTTTCAAACTAGGTTTGCCAGTTCTTGGAAAAGTCTAACCAAATGAAGTCCATGTCTAATGCTATCCACGAGTCTTAAACACTTGCATTTTCTTTACTGCACTCTTATTACGCTTTTGTTTGCTTCAAGCATACCCCTAGACTTCATAAACTTTCAGAGGTAAGTTAAGTGTATTGTGTGCTTGAATGAAACTGAAAGGGATTTCATTAGAATGGTCAGTGCTTTTACCCAGAAGCCCCTGAAATGTCGGAAAGGACGGAAAATCCCCCCGCATGTGGGAATAGTGGCACACGGACTGAATGAAGAAAAATATGAAAGAGTGCACCAACGGCCGACTTGCTCAGCAGCTCCCTGGGCCCCACTGGTGGGAGTGTAGGAACCAGATAAAGAAAGAGACGTTATGTAACTACACACCTGTGAGCCATAACGTAATTCATATGGCTGCTACCTCACCTGTATGTGTAGGAACACAATTACTGACTGGAGTATCTAACATATGGCTATATGTGTGAATAGTGTAAGCAGTTTCAAAGGGGAGCACAAAGACTTGCGGATCTATTTCAGTCAGATCCAAGTCTAAATGGTGTAGTTTTCTATGAAGCTCATGCTGCAAATTACTGTGGAGGCCTATCCATCATAGTAAGATGTGCCTAAGCCACTCCATTACATGAGCTGAGCTCTGTAAAACCTGTGGATCTCACTAAGATATTGTGAGAATGACCATCTAATGGTCTGAGAGAAAAAAGGAGAGAGAGAGAGAGAGAGAGAGAGAGAGAGAGAGAGAGAGAGAAGAGAAAGAGACAGACTTTTTAAAGTGAAGGCAACTGTGGAAAGAGAGAGGCAGACAGATAGAGAGGGGGGGGGGGTGGATAAAGACAGAGTTTCACAGCATTCAGTTCAGCAAGATTTTTTCTGAAGGGTCCCACTTGCACAATTTAAAAGATAATTGTTTTAAAAAAAACCTTATGCAATCAGCAATTAAAGAACTGTTGTTACAGTTACGGCATGCTTGTGCTGGGTTGCATGAGATACATCAGCCTCCAAGTCGATTGTTATTTCACAGATGGTTTGGTGATCAGATCTATACTCCCAAATCAAACTGCCATCTTGTCAACCGATATTAACAAAGTCTATCTGACAAGGTCTGTATTAACAAGGTCTATTTCAACATAACATAAGATGGTATGACCTGGTGCAAACATTTTTGTACATTTTGTAGGAATAATATAAAATAAAATTATATGAAAATTGATTTTTAGAGATGATTCAATAATTCTGGAGTTTTAAAATCAGTTAAGGTATACACTGTTATTTTCAGTAAATTACCTGTTAAGCAACCATAGGGGATTTCTTAATAGCAATACTATGCCTAAAGGGCTTCTAACTGTAACCCTTAAATTGAAGTTACTATATATATATATATATGTATATACAGTATATATAGCGTGTTTTAATGTTTTATGTTGCTTTTCCTTGGTGAGCATCTTTCTTCCTCTTTCTTTTTTTTCATATACTGTAGAATCTCTCCCTCCCCTATATACATCGAACATACACAACAGAACATGTCACTGAACACACACACACACACACACACACACACACACACATACACACAGAAAAAGAACATGTCACTAATGCTCACCCACACACACAAACGTCTCTCTCTGGCTCTCTCTGCAGACACACACACCCACACACCACACATGCAGACACACTCACACACACACACACACACACACACACACACACACACACACACACACACACACACACACACACACACACACACACACACACTATTTTTTTCCAAATCACTGGAGGAAAAAGAATGGTCATAAATTAATGATTTCCACTGTAAACATTAGAGAACATCTGCTCAGGTTCCCACCTGCAAGCCCCCTTTTTTCCTGAATCTCATGTTAAAACCCTCATGCGTGCCTCTGCCTCTGCCTCTCCCTCTCCCCCACAACACACTTCCTACTTCACTCCCTTCTGGGGTGCCAGGGCTGGGTCAGAGAATCTGACCGCTGCAGCTGCCAGCCCAGCCCAGCACAGAGCCCAGCGCAGAGCAGAGCAGAGCAGAGTAGTGCTGTCTAACATCCGTACAGAGAGGAGCCTTCACTGACCAGCATGTTAATCTTCGGAAGGCCTCCCTCTTCCACGGTGAATTCAGATGTTCCTATTGATCTGAGTGCACAGAGGGGGGGATGCATCATGGGAGGCATTGGCTTCTATCTATTCCCCTTTTTTTCTGTGCCGGGCATATGTACGATTTTTCTGTCTTTTTTTTTCCTCGTGTTCGAGAGCACACTGACTGGCATTCTGCCTCGGCTATCCAGGCCAGTTTGGGCCATTTTTTTTACTTTTCTGCTCCAGTTTTGCTGCTGGTTTTGGTTCTGGGTCTAGAACATAGTTAGTACAGGTATTTAATGTATTATATGACACATATTTAAACATTCACATATACAGATGTATGTATGTATGTATGTATGTATGTATGTATGTATGTATGTATGTATGTATTTAAGTTTATATAAACAGGACGTAGCTGTAAATTAATGTATTCTGTTGAGTAAGACAAAATATAGCTGAAGTGCTCAATTGATTAAATTTGCTTTGAATGGTGTGGAGACCTGTCATATTACAAATAAATGTGGCAATGTAGTTTTAATATGCAAACATTTTTTTCTGCTATGGCAAGCAAAAAGCAAAAAGACCTTGTCATTGTGCTACACCATAGGCTTAGAACTGTTCCAGTTCAATCCTTTTCATTGAGAGTTTTTTTCTTTCCAGGTGTGTGGAGGGGTTCAAATTGTTGTTATGTCTATTCATGACACAAGGTTCTCTATTTGTAAAGTAAGTTACGTCATCACCATATGGTAGTGCAGTGGCAGTTATTTTGGTAGTTAGGCCTAAAAGATGATTTGCCACAACTGTAATTATCCCCTATCTTTATGTTATTATCTTTGTATTACATTACATTACACGTAGCAGATGCTTTTATCCAAAGTGTGTGTATTTATTTATTGTGTGTGTGTGTGTGTGTGTGCGTGCGCGCGTGCGTGCGTGCACGCGTGTTCATGCATGTGTGTCTGCCTGCATGGTCATAATCAGTACATGTAGGTGGTTTTTCATTAGTCTTTTACACTCAAAATAGGACTGCATGAGTTTGTGTATACAGTACACGTGTGTTTACTGAGTGTGTGCATGAATACATGACGTTACCCAAACATGCATGTGCTATCAACAATAGAGATGGATAGGCCAACATCTGAAAGTCAAGAATTCACTCAACTAAAAGAAAAATATATCACTCTGATGTTAATGGATGCCATTAGGGCAACATTTATTCCTATACATCACTGAACTCGGATCTCATAGCTAGCATCAGATGAAATTAATCTAAGTGTGCGTTTCTGTGGTTGTAAGGTGAAGTCACTCATGCAGACGCACACACGGGCACATATACGAATAAGGTTTGCCCGGTATTGACAGATGAGCAGAGAGTGGGCTTAGAGTAGGGAGAGAGTCTTTAGGGTTGACTTCTACATACCATAGGTGGGCAGAATAATTACACTCTGTCCAGCATCTGATTAGTGGTTCCTCACAGGATCTGCAGCTACAGCGGAAGGGAAAAAAAAAAAAAAACGATACACCTCTGCACATCGGCCAATTACAAATGACATGGCAGACCTCCACTGTCAGTTCGTATCCATCATAATCATCGGACGAAACGCTGTGAGAATATTAATGCGACATTTATTGATGCAGAGACCTTAACCAAGCGGTGGTCTTCTCGGTCAGATCTCACTGCCTTTTTTCTCCCCCTCTCAGCTGATGCCACAGGACTTGTGGTATAGACAGTGACAGATTGCTAATGTTGGGCGGTAATGGGTCGGGAGGTTATGGGTTGTGGCTCGCAAACTGAACCATGTATAGGATTGCGGCCTTTGGAAATGAACTACTTTTGTGTTGAGGAATTTGTTTATGAAAACAAGCACTACACAGATTTTGATGCCTGTCGCTAATGATATAGATCTACATGAAGTGAGGTGATGTGTGTGCATATTGAGCAATGTAGCATTGTAGTGGTAACGTTATAACTTTTGGTCTTTAAAATTTAAATTATTTGGTATCCATGTTGTGGTAGGGAAACAATGATTTAGGGTTGTTCTCATTTTTCATTTTGATGTGTGGTAACTGTTTGTCGTTTCACACTGTAAACATGACATAAATAAATTGTTGGGCAGTTGTGGCCTAGTGGCCTTGGGATTGGTGGGTTGCAGGTTCAAATACCAATCCAATAGGAAGAATGGTGGTGTGGGAGTAAACAACTAATGCTCTCCTGCTCCCTCATCCATGGCTGACGTGCCCTTGAGCAAAACATCTAACCCCACACTGCTCCAGGGACTGTAACTGAAACCCTGTACCTAAATAACTGTAAGTTGCTCTGAATAGGAATGTTGGCTAAAAGTTGGCTGGAAGTGTAATGCAAAAAAATGGAAAACATGAAGCTGAGTTCACATTAAATATGTAAAAATGGCAGTGCCAATATATAACCTCTGATCCTACCACTGTGTCTACCTGTATAGGTCCTGTATAGCCTTGTTATGTTCTTCTGTCTCTTCTAATCCTGACCCCCTTGCCCTCTGGTATGTTTATTTCCATCTGAGTGGCTTGGATCTAGCTGTGAACCAGCTGTCTAAGAGTGTGGCCATGAAAGAGTGGTTTTATGTGTTCCTCTGCCAGTTGTTGTATTTTCAGCACTGCTAACCTTTAACATCCCTCGATTAGATATAAATAATGAACATATGTGAGTATCTTTGTCTGTTATTCTCTATTTCTCTCTCTCTCTCTCTTCTCTCTCTCTCTCTCTCTCTCTCTCTCTCTTTCTCCCTCTCCCTCTCTCTCTCATCCAAACACTCACACATGAGCACACACACACATCTTCCATATTTTCGCTTCTATAGATAGCAAAATAAAACTACTGCATTTATTTTGGTAAAACTACCTGCACATGGTCAGAAGAATGTAACTTGGTAGGAGAGAGGCAGAGAGGCTGCCTTTTAAATAAAAATTGTATGCATTGTGTTACACCTTTGGTGGAGTAGAATGCAGAGAAATCGTAATGACTGATTATGTAAGGACACTGCGTGTCTAAAGGTGCAGCTCTGACACATTCAAATGGTCTTATGGCTAAAATGGTCTGATATTTAGTGCAGGAATGACTAAAGGACATTGGTAGATTTGGGGTGGGTTTTGAATTTTATAGACAATAGACAGATATAAAACAAACTATTTCCTCTTCTTTGAAACTAGTTAAATGAACACTTATTATTATTATTATTATTATTATTATTATTATTATTATTATTATTATTAAACTTGTTATAGTCTCGGAATTAGTCATAGAGTTATTAGTAACACTTTATTTATTTTACAGTGTCGGTGTTATGTACAGTGTAGCAACCTGATTAGGTACAGTGGTACAACCTGTGTAACAGTGTGTAATATCATGTACTAGTGTTGTACTTACATACTGTATTTTTGTCACAAAACACAGTACACTGTAAAATAAAGTGTTACTGAATCATTTGTTTTTGCTTACTTTTGTAAGTGAAAGTGGGTAACTAAAAACTTCTTACAATGCACCAGAAGTGAGGAAACTGTATCTCTTTAAACAATATATATCAATATATGAGGGAGGACCCTCAGACTACCTGCCAATGCACCCCCACCCCCCACCCCCCACCTTCCACTCTACAAATAACAGACATAAAACAAAGTACTACCTCTACTCTGAAAGCATATACAGGTGAGAAGTAGTCTTTATATACTGTACAGTGTAGTCAAAAATTATTTATAGACTCTGACAAATTGTCTTCTCTGAGGAAAGCTTTTACACACTTTGCAGTGTGTTTGCGATAGTTATCTTGTTGGAGGATGTAGATATGCCCCAGCACATATTTGTTATAGTTTAAACAGTTTTTTAAAAAGTTTTTTTCTTTAATGTCCACAAATCCATTTCCAATTCATTTTTGACTACACTGTACATATCTACGGTGCCCTTTTTCTGGCTGCTTACTCCTCTGTTATCATGCTTTGCTAAAGGCACCCCAAAATCAGTTACGCAAATCCAGCACCTGCGCAAGCAATCTCACCTTGGCCAAGACCGATCGCATAATAAACTGATTTCCCGCAAACGTTTCTCAATATCACCTCGCCCCCCCCTCTTTATCAAGATGTGAGATAGCTCAGGAGGAAGGTGGCGCTTGGAGCAGGGTCCATGGTGCCATCACGCAAAGACGGACAGGCTATTAATTAAGAAATTTCAGACGTCTAGCACCTCCAATAGCACCCCCCCCCCCCCCTCTCTCGTTCACGCCCAACTATAGCCCCAGTGGATCTGATAATTCTTAAGACATAGATCAAAGGCTTTTGTGAGCAGGAGATAGGGATCTGAGGGGCTTTGCAGCAGCGGCTACATAAATAAGAGTGATATTTTAAGATGTGTGAAGTTCCGCCACCTCATGTATTATTGATGGGCACTGTCTTCACCTGGAGTTCTTTTGACATGTTGTTCACCTTTACCCGTTCATCTTGATCAGAGCACCCCAGGTGCCCGCGCTCTCCTTGAGGATAAGTAAATAACGTGGCAAAGATGCTCCGCCATGTTCTCCAGCAGTTGCTATTTTGATATTTTATTAGGATCCCCATTAGCTGATAAACATATCAGCTACTCTTCCTGGGGTCCACACAGAAAATATCACAAACAGGACGTCAACATACAAAACAACATATAAAACAAAGAAAAGATAAACTTCTTTTCTTGGGGAAACACACACTAAAACAGACAAAAACAGGGCTACGTATATATAAAAGAAGAAAAGAAAGACATGTTGCTGTTGCTGTTAAAGTGCAGAAGAGTCTTTTAGAGTCTGACAGTAGGAAGACATGCAGGCCTGTTCCCTCCCCCTTTTTGGCTGACGAAAGCAAAAAAAGATGTTTACCCAAAGCTGTCACACATTTGTCTCCGTGACTGATATAACTGCATCTACACTTTCCCCACGCTTTGTTCCACGCTGCACCGCGGTGTTTTCGCAGCACATAATAAGTCAAATCAACGATAGAACAAGCCACCATCTTTGAAGCGATATCAGAATTTGGGTAAAAGAGATTAATGCCACTTCAGAAGCTATCAAACTTTATCTACCAAGGAGACAGTGATGAAAAGAATGCCTGAGTGCTAATGACAGGCATTATATAACATTAACTTGAGCAGGACGGATCTCCGCTCCTCATAGGTTCTTAATGCCTCCCTAATTCCAGCCATTTAAAGGATCTATCTGCACCTGCCTGCATGTCACCGGAGACCTGGAGACATGACAGTTACGAGCGAAAATTGCAGCCTATTTTTCTTAATCGTCATATCTAAGGATGTCTGACGGCTTGCTCACCCTTAGTACTTTCTCTCTTTCTTTTTTTCTCTCCGTCTTCTCTTTTCCTCTTTATCGCTCATGCTGCCATCCCGTTCCTATTCTGTAAAAAGGGCTCTTTTTAATTACACACTTTATCACAGTATGGTCAGTTCAATTTTCAGAGGAAGCTATTTAGCTGGATGGCTTAGGCCCTTTTTCCTCACCCCAGTGCTGTTGACAATCTCACACTGTGTTCGGTGTTGAAACCTTTCATTTGGCACATGTCATGACACTGATTATAGCACCTGTGCTCAGCTATTTGGCCCAGTGTTTGCAGCTCACACTCATAATGCATCCTTTCTCCTTCTGAAACACTGCTGCTTGCTGTCTTCTCTCATAGCTGTTCTCTTCTCCATATCTTAAACGAGACTGTGGGATTGAAATAGGTCCTTGCCACGGGAAAGGAAAATGGCAATCATCATGCCCATGATGCCAGATATTGTTCAATTTTTCTCTGTATCAAAGCCATTATGGGAGGCAAAATTGGCTGTGATTACCGAATAACTTGGGATTAGTTGGCAAATGTGTGGTCTATAAGCCATGTTTGAGTCAGAGGCATATTTGTGTTTTCGTTGAATGCATTACATTATTTGAACATCTGTCTTCAGGGCTATTATGTTGAGATCATCGTGTTTGAAATACTAAACTCAGAGCAGGTGTGCTCCTATGAACATCCGGCCTGATCTATTCTAAAAACATGCTTCAGTGAACCTTATAGCCTTTGTGTTTGTGCCTACACTCCAAGAACTTCTGGCATTGTAAGTGAAAATCAGTCACTCTGGTGTGAGCAAGTCAGTTATCTTGATTTTCGGCTTCTCTTCGGATGAAACGCTGCACCTCTGAGATCTGCCAATAATGAACACACAGCACTATGGACATTGAACTGGCGTCTTGCCTGCTGTTGTGTCAAGCTGCGTCATGTCAAGTCATGTCAAACCAAAAAACCCCCGTCAGAACTGCAAAATGAAGTCAAAGTCAATCCAAATCTATAGCTTGCTAGCTTGCAACTCTAAAACCACTCTGGAAAAAAAAAAAACAGGGTATCACCCAAGTGACTTGGGAGATGACAAAGGTGACGGTTTTAATTTAGGTCCATGACAGCAACATTTCAGTAAATCTTTCAGATGAGGCATGCTGAGGACTTTCTTTTCATCTCCCACAAGTTGTTGTGGTTTACCAGCTAGCTGTCTTTTGGAAGGTGGAAAAGACATGTAGGTAAGTATACACTGTGGTAACTGTGGCACTGTTGTTTTTGACAAAAACAATATGTCTGGCTGCAGATGTATCAGAAGAAGTGTTATATAAAAGAGAGTGTACAAAATGGATGTGTATTTTATGGATGTGATGACGTGCACAGTACAAGAGACATAGAAATAGATATCTGCTCTGTACTATTTCAGAGCTTGTTATCACTTTTCATTAATTCTACCTTGTGCATTGAATGAAATGCACAAATTGAACCATAACCATCACTTCTGAAAAAAATGTAATTTAAAAAATGTAATTGGTAGACATAATAAACCACACAGCACAGGGTTGTATGCATAACGTCATAATTTTATAACTTTACAAATGCATAAGTTAGAATCATAGCCATGGTCTATTTAATCCTATCGACACAAGGTATGAAACATGCATTGCACCTGCTCACCGTATGAATTATCTCATCAGACTTGACGCTAATAACTGCATGTCGCCTTCCATTTCTAAATTAAATACTATGCTCCGGATTGATGAAGCGACAAGGACCAAAAGTCATTCAGTAATTTCTGTCCGTCACCTGTCAGAATAGGACAACACAACTATTTCTGTGGCAAGTGGTTGACAATAATAGCGCAATTATGAACAGAAAAACACAAGGAGGAAAGAACAAAGTTAAGTAGAAAAAAACATCATATGCATATGGCGAACAAAGTAAGCAGAAAACAGCTGCAAAAGCACACATACACAATTAGAGCAACGATTTCTTACACTGACAGATATCGCAAAATCCTCCCAGTTTACAGTGCACTTATACTCTGGTAATGTGTGCGCTGTAAACAGACTAATATGAAATGATGAGAGGCATGCTGTTAATATAGGTCAGCTAACACACTGCTATATGTATAACCTGTCATGCCTCCAGTAAACTGAATAATTCTCACGTTCTCGTTCTGGAATTATGAGATTAAGAGATTATGGCTATTAACACCTTGAGCTATGTATGTGGCACATGGGGAGTTTTTTTATAGAAGAATATCATGATTCCTTTAATCCCTCAGTTTTTTTTTTTTTTGGTGTAAACAATCTGCTGATGAGATCTCTTTTTCACTTGCACTGTTACTCTCTCGGCTTCTCTGTCAAACTCTCCCACTGTTCGATACATGAAATCTAGAGCTGCCCATAAGCCCTGCGCTAGCAACAAACAGATGGGCTTGTCCTTTGGGCCGGGTTCTGGCCGAGAGGGACTTCAGACTGTCCCCATTTTATTGGGCCTACGCCAGCTCAGATTGAGGCTGCTTTGTAACCCCTAAAATGCTCTATAATAAAGGCCATATAAAATCTACATTTTACAATTTAATTTTTTTAATGTCATGTTTGACTTTTGTTCTCAGTTATCTTTAGATGTTCATCATGTATGGATTTCTTATATGAGAATTCAAAATGTAGTTTGTTTGCCAGTAATTAGCCTTGTGGACAATTTGAATTGAATTATGAATTTAAGTGGGTACCTGCTGATTATTTGCCTACCCACATTAAAAAAAAGTCAAGGCAACCAATTGGTTGTCTCCTGCTGTAAACTAATTATATAGTGCATTTGGTATTCGGGACAGTGTAACTGTGATGTAACTCTGAAGTAACTGACAGGGTTTGACTAGTATGCAGTTTGGGCTTCTCATTTGTTTTTATTACATTTTAAGATTACCAATGATGTTCTTCAAGAAATATGGTAGTAAATTGTAGCAGTTCAAATGACTGCGTTGTTAAAAAAAAAAGCTCAGTTGGGGTCATATTTGCTCTGTTAAACTCATGCCAGACACAGTATCAGAGTAAGCTGCATGTTTAGAAAAAAAAGCACCAATAGTGCATATTTTAGCAAATTGAAAAAAGAAGTTCACAGATTAATGGTGTACATACTGTATAATGGGAGTGTAATGAGTGTGTAATGTTTCCTTATGTTAGGCTTGTGGAAGCAAGATTATTTTCTCACTGGAGCCTTAATGTGGGTCACCCTTTTCTTTAGATGTCCCCCTATAGACAATCTGCAGATGTTCAAAGTATAAATAAACTATCTGTTGAAACTCTGTTGATTATGCTGAACTGAATCTGTTGAAACTCTGTTGCTTACAACGCATGGCTAAGTTTACTGTAAGGCGAAAAGTTGGACCAGGCTAATGTGAAGTTCAGTGAAAAATAGACAGACCTAAATAAGTGAAGACTATATAGGTGGACTATCCAAGTATATTTCAACACTCCATCTGTAACATCTCAGGAAACACAAGTACAGTGTCCTCTTAATGTAGAAAAATAGGACTAAAAGGCATGATGCACTCTCAGTTTAAAATTTAAGATCACACTTCACACTCTCCTATTTACAGCTCCAAAATAGTCTGTCAAAGGTAAGTAAAACACTCATTTAATCACTCAAGTAAAACACTTCATTTTCACAAGTCATCGTAAATGCACTGTTGCCAACAGCAGCAATTTAAACTGATAAAAAAGTTAACATTTCACAGCTGGGCTCTCAGTTAAGTTGGTTGCTGGAGACAGCAAACTCTTTTGGGGGTTGCGTTATACAGCATACAAATATTGCCATCCACATGCCACATTTCATGTGTGATAATGTTAAAATACGTGTTTTAGCTGTGAAGACTAAATCAAGGAACTATTTTCCCTGTGATAAATACTGACCATGTGTCATACTTTTCTGTCAGTTGTTTTCATATGATTATGCCAACCAAAGCTTGAATGCTCCCAGAATGCTCTAGAATATTCCACAAGTAGCTGTGTCCTTGAGATAAGAAGCCATCTGCACGAAATGTGCAACTTCTTTATTCTAGTTCCACTTTAATTGCTCTGCTGCCTGGCAATAAACTTTGAGTGTGATCCATACCTGTTTGCTGGTGATTGATTTCCGAGCTCGCAAAACCCTCAGATCTGGACTTTGTGAATTTTTTACCAAACTTTTCAATGTGATGTAAATGCGTTTGGAGCTAAATGCTGAAGATGTGGTTGATGTGGTTTGATTCAGTCTTAGAATTAGAATGTGCTCTTAACCCTTCTACATCACCACTCGTTATTCTCAACAGTGTGGTCAAAGGGTGTACACCTTACTGGAAATTAGTGATCTCTGTATCAAAAGACCATATGCAGGAAATCCATTTCAAGAGTGTTAAGATTTCATAAGCAAAAGATTCACATCACATTCATCATCTAGGTATTGTACATATGCGTATATGCAATACCAAAAATGTATGTCCTTTTTTTAATATGTCATCATAATGGGTTTTCCTGTGACATAAGGGACACTGGCGGATGCCCAGAACACAAAATGCCAGAGAGGGCTGCAGAGGAGGTTTTGTTTACCTCCTCTGCCATTCACCCTGCTGACTGGCTGTGGCTAATCAAAATTGCTTGCTATGCATAGCCTCTCTGCTGGGTATGCACTCTGCAGAAATGTCCTGCTGAAGAAATGTTAAAGGGTTCACAAAGTGACAGGGTGTCTAGGCAGTTTAGTCTGCCATTTGCTGTGCAAGGTGTGGGCTACATTTTGCAGTCGCATATCCAGGTATAGGCAACACCTGTGGCTTTTGTTGTGAATGACATGTGGCACTGTGGAAATCGCAACAGTGATGTTACGCAATCGGGAGCATGCCTATGTTCCCACAGCCCTATGTTCCCACAGGCCTATGTTTCCACAGCCCTGTGGTTCCCACAGTTCCTCACATTTTATTCCCCTTTCTCCCAATTTGCCCATTTACACCCAACCTATTATCCAGTAGCAATTGACTACAGATTGAATGTACATTTTAGCTAAATCTGGTGTGCCCATCCTTTTGTTTATTGCAAACATTTAATGTAAGTGCACATTGTCCTTTTAACTAAACAAACTAAACTGAGTAGCACAGCGGCCTCACATTGAGTAGCTTCTGGTCAGCTCAGACGAATGAAGCGCAGCAACTGACACAAATTATAGTTTGCAGTGCATCAAGACCTCTACCAAAATCTTAGAAATGTGGGACCATAAGGCTGTGGGAACATTGGGCTGTAGCAACACAGGGCTGATCCCACGCAACATTGTGTGTGTGTGTGTGTGTGTGTGTGTGTGTGTGTAAATCTCAAAATAACATGACCAAAAACACTGGAGCATCTACAATTGGATTCAGAGCTAAGTAAATACATGCCCATTTTAATCAACTCAGTCTGTAAGTGTCACAGACTGAGCTGTGACGCTTACGCAGCCAATGGCGTGCAGGCAGCAATTAAGCCGGCGTTTTCCACCACGCTGCACTGACGCCGACTGTATCACTTTCCATCCACCTGTATGTACTGTTTTAATGTGTCTGGCTCATTCTTCATTGTCATTTACCACCATTTGCCATAACTTTTACCATGCATTGTAGCTAAGAGTGCAGGGAAAGGCCTACCAGCATTTTTGTGTGTTGCAATGTTTCATTTCCACCGCGTTTCAAAACACGCGTCTCATACCGTTATACATTTATCAACCTTCATCTGTTTTAGCGATCTCTAAGGGCAAAAAATCATCACTTACAAACTGGCTAGTTAAAATCCTTTATTTGTTTAAAACCATGTACAATATAGACAATATCCATAGCAGTTAAACTCACCAGGTCATGACCATCCAGATACTTCCTTGTTGGGCAAACCGAGGGAATGTTTCACTGGCATTAAATGCAGGGGTTCCCGCGGGTTAGTGGAGCATGCTATTTTTGACGGGGGTGTTTTTACCGGTAATGGGTTTAATGTATTAGAAGGGGTTTTTGTTAAAGAAAATGGTTTTGGGTGTTTATGTATTTTGTTTGTATTCCTTTGGTTTGTTATTTTGTGCTTATGTTATTATTGTTTAGTTGATTGATTTATTTTGTGAATGGGGCTTACCTGTGGGAGGGCCTGAACCTGGAAAAAGGCTCAGAGCCTCAGTCATGAGAGAGAGTGGTAGGAGAAGGTTGCGTTTCATGGTTGTTGCTGTCCATTGCATTGTGTTCAGAATCTTTTATAGATATAGTCTGGCACTCTTGCCTTTTTCTTTTTGTGAGTTTTTGGTCATCTTTGTTTTGCCATTTTTGCACTGTAAATATCTGCACTTTTTAAGAAAATAGAAAAAAGAAGAAAAAAAAAATTAAAGAAAAACTTTTTATTGGGAAAACTGTCTCTTGTCTGCTCCGTCGCCGGTCATCCTGCTACAGTAAGGATATGTTTAGTTTGGTAACCATTCAGTGGTTTTAAATAAAACAGTTGCAAAATCTCATTTTTTTAGCATCCTACATTATTATCATCTGAGCCAGCCGCACAGCAGTTACTCATCAATGAATAGTGGGCCACATCCAGCCTTACTTACATGGAGCGTATCTTCACTTGACTTATGTCGACTGGTTGATTGGTCACACTCCATCACCAGCAGACACACTGGGGACATCAATATCTCTCCTTAACATATTGTTTCATGGTCGCTCCTTGGCTTCATATCTTTTGATTAGGGACGGTGGCTCAGGAATTATTTCTACTCATAAATAGAGGCTTCCGTGTACTTCACGGCACTAATTCAGATTATTCTGAAAATAAAACCACGGCTTGCTTTTGACTTGTCTTTGTTGTTTCTCCACACACAGCATGGCCTCAAGAGTGTCAAAGAAGGCAGCACTGAAATCAGATAAAAGAAAGAAGATGGAAAAAAAACATTGTCTCGTGGCTCTGCTGTCTTACACATTCATACATACAACATTCATACACACAACATTACACACATCTGACAATAATGATATGATATTTAAGGCCCTTGTAGAGTAGCTGCAAATACCATAATGCAATAGTGTGTTTTATTTAGAATTGATGTTTACTTCCTACTCAAATATATTGGTTGTAGCCAATCCTATGTAGGTTTAAAAGCAGTGGGGTGGAGTGGGTCAAATGTGGAATCTGCTACTACTGAACACGCAGGTGCAAATATTCAGATACCTTTGGGCAACAAAGTGAATGGATAGAAAGCGCAATGAAGGAGCAAATTATTTAAGTGATGATTAAGCAATATAACATGAGTGGGAGGGAGGTTGTTTGTGGCGAGTGCTGTAGAAAACCACACCCATGAGGATATCCACAAACAACCTGACAGACATGAAAGTTGTATGCTATTTCTAGATGGAATAGACTGTTGTGTTAATTTTATTTTGGCGGAGTATTTATTTACTGTGAAAAGTCATCCAAGGTATATCGTGGGGTATACTTACTCTTAGTAACAGATAGAATGCGTCTCCTCCAATTAGAAATTGCTAAATATTTAGATCGGAGCTAACTGTTGTATAAGATTTGATTTGTGTATATTTGAGAGACTGGCTATAGCTAATAGACTACAGGCTATGCTAATACTGTAAGTGTATACAGTAACAGGAATCAGATAATGCTTATTCTCGTTTGAAGTGTGTTACGCTTATGATTCTCTTGTGTCTTTGCCTGCATGATACATTGCATGATACATTGTGCTGCAGCATGTGGCAAATGACAGCTAAGTCAAGTTTTGGATTTCAGTAAGACACCAGACTGAGTATAGACGCTCTAACAAAGCTAGCAAAGTTACTTCAAAAGAAAGGGTTGCTCTTCAAAGACTCATTAACTAGACAGCCTGCTGCTACATAGTATAGAGAGAGCCTGCTTTACCGTTACCCTGCCTATCTGTCCAGCATCCTGAACTGCCCTGCTCATGCGTAGCCAGCTTGAAACTCCACTGCCTCTTCATCTACCCAGCACGGAAACAGTGTGAGTGAACAGTTTCATTGTCCAGGATTTAAACTGGGCACTGGACGTTGTGTCGTAGATTATTGTTTCCCCCTCTCCTCATTTGCACCAACATAATGGGGCCCAATGTTTGTTTTGCAAGCTAGCCATTTTGATTTTCCACCTGTATGTTCTAGTGTGTTTCATACTAAAACCGTGGTCATTGTATTTTAATTAGCCTATTGTAAATGCCTAATGTTTGTTATTAGAGGGGTTAATAGGGCCATTTAATCATAGAGGTTCAATTGAGGTGTTACACGTTGCCAGGTATTTTCTTATTTGTAATGTCTTGGGTTACCAAGCCTCTATAACAGTGTGCCAGTGTGACAGGTTTGAATTACAGAAATGATTTATTTGATTATATTTGAGAGTTGCACTCTTGACACATTTCACATACATCCACATAGGCTACATCATTACTCACCATTAGCCCTCTCGTACATACAGTACATTCTTTTGAGTTTCACATTCTTACATGTTTTTTGTTTTCTCTTAACACAAGGTAAAATAAATGATAATATGACATTTCATGATAAATGCAGAATTGTTTTTATTTTAGATATATCAAATTCCTAAGGATTTACATAGCTAAGGCCACGAACACAGGTACTGTATTTCTTCAGTGGAGGCACTGTGCTAAGTATTTGCCTTATCTACAGTGACACACTAGATGGCTATTATCGGATTAGAGCCTAATAGTGAATTCCTTAACTTAAATGGTAAACAGGACAACCAGGCTATTCTCCATCATTTACTGAAAACACAGGATCCTGTTTGCGTATAAGTGTGACCCAAGTGTAGAGTGGGCACAAAAAAAGGTTTGCGCACAGGCTCCTGAGGATAGAGTTAGCAGCTGTGCCTACATCTGTTGAGTAAAAAAAAACTACAATAAATCAGTAACGTTGACTGATTTTTGACATTAATTGACAACCTGAGCCAAACATTGTCATCATTCTTGACATTAGGGAATTTTCAATATATTTTGTACACCACTAGAGACTTAAACTTCTATTTAAACCCAGAGTTTAAAACATACCTACTAACTTTTGTATTTATTAAGACACACTATTGCACCAGAATATACCTTTTTAAAGCCACCAAAAGTATCCTAGTATCAGTACTAAGTCAAGCAATATATGGTAAATGCGACTTTGAGGTTGGAAGAAGATAGCAGATGAAAACCAAACTGACATCGGGCCACAATGGCGTGCTTATCATGCCCACCGAGCCTTTATCACAGTGTTCAGTCATATTAATGGCTCCGGCATAAGGGTTATTGTTGAACAAACTGATATCAAGCACCACGCGTGGCACCTTGTGCCAGATGTTACCAAGCTAATTACACTGTTGAGTGTAATTTAGCATGACAATAAAAGTCTACTCAAAATATTAATGTTACTATGCTCTGTTTATGTGACATGACACATAAAGCTCTCTTTGTTGTTTGTCTTTCAATTAGAGGAGCTCACTGCCACTTTGTATCTGATGATTCACCACATACAGTAGCACTCGGTGTTCAGTATATAAAATAGAAAAAAGAAATCTAGAAACACTGACTAGATCTCACATTTTTTTTTCCAGCTTTATATTTTCAGTTCGACGTACATAAAATGATTTATCAGTCTCTTTTATCAAAAGAATAAAAGAGCCCTGTGTGGTACAGTTCTCATGTGCTTTTAACTTTGCTCAAGAGGGGTATATACCAGCAGATTACTTCACCCCAAAGCCGATGTTTTCAAAAGAACCAATCTCTACAAGTGAACTATCACTCATCTCTAATGCCAAAAAAGGGGCAGGTTGGCACTCGTCCAATCTCTTCTCCAACAGCCGCAGACAGTGCCCATGTGTGATATGACTTTTTTTCTTTTTTAACCTGTTTCCCTCCCCATCTCCTCCTGCCCTGATCTCTCGCCGTCTACGGAGAGGAGGAGGAGGGGGGTGAGGGGGCTGTGGAGTGTGTCTGTGCTCTTGTCTGCGCTAGAAATCTGCAGTGTACTTCTTGAGCTTGTCAGTCACTTCAGCGTTTGCAGCTGCAGCAGGTGTATAGCTTTGCTTTACAGCCCAAACCCACTGCCTTGCCGTAGCCATCAATAACACCCCCCCTTAATGGGCATTTACGGAGCTGTGCAGCTGACGAGCTGCCGCCACGCTGCTGGAGTTCAGAGGGAGCTGAACTCCTGACCTTGGTAGCATCAGGGCTTTGGCCAGCTGGCTGAGCCACTGGAATACTAACACACAGATTACAAGCATTGGATAGGCTTTTTGTTTGCGTGCAGAAGGCGAAAAAAAAATTGCAAAGTTGCATCACCGCAAGAACAGATCTCCATATTTATGTTTCTGGAATGCGTAGCGAACGTGTGCTGCAGGGACGTGGCATGTAGGTGTAATTATTCAGCCTCTGTCTGTGTAATACAGCCACTGTGTTGTTTACAGCCCCAAGGTCGTGGCTCCACGCACCATGAGACAAACCCCTGTGATGGATTAGTGTTTCGTCGATTTTTTCGGGCCGCGCAAGAGACAGTGACGGATTTCATGTTTCAGAAATCAGGAAAACGCTCCCCACTGCCCCCCTTTTTTCCTCCTTCCTGTTTGGACTCTTTGTTTTTTCGCGGAAATGCCACCAGACGTGTCTAATTCCGGATGAAAAATGTGTGAAAGCGGTATACGTTCCAGCACGCCACTCTTCAAGTGCTAATGCAAGTATTACCCTTCCTTCCTGCCTGCTCCGCCTGAGATGCCTTTCCCATTTAGCCACCTAGTGACAGAATCATTTTAATACCCTTGTATGGCCCCTTCTGTTTTGTCACTCTGTACAGAAGCAAGGCAAGGCTGTTAGAGACTTGTAAGTCCGCAAAAAAAGTGAAGCGAAAGAGCCAATAACAGCTGCAGGCTGCTGCCCAACCCTGAGGTCACTTCTTAATTACATTCCGTCTAGCGGGGCACCGAGAATATGGACTGGCCAATGTCGTATGCAGTATGACTCACGCCTATAGATCATCAGAGAGGGACGTTTTGACACAGGCTTTTGGATCGTGTTTTCAGGCCATTAGCACCGCTCTGGGGAAGTATTACAAGTCGGAGCCTCAGGTTAGAATCGCGCCATGGCTGTGAAAGAAAAGTGAAGTGTAACTTTATGGAAATGTATGCTTATGCTGATGCATCCGGAAGAGGGCTTTGTGCCAGTGTCTGGGTACAATAGCAGTACATGAATCATAAGAATTGGTTTTGTTATTGCCCTATCCAACCCACCCCACACACACACGCACACACACATGCACACACACACACACACACACACACACACACACACACATACTCCCTACCTCCCACTGGCACCCCCTTGCAGCTTCTTGGTGCATGGATATAAATGATATATGGCTGTACAATACAAAGCTCTGTGTGTGTGTATGTGTGTGTGTGTGTGTGTGTGTGTGTGTGTGGTGTGTGTGTGGTGTATGTGTGTGTGTGTGTGTTTCAAATCACTGCTATTTTTATACACAGAAACATAATTGTACTTTCTCTTTTTTTGTCTTAGGAGACTTGAGGCTGAGTATCTGTTTGATTATATCTCGAAATAATGTTGACTACAACTATGTTTTGGTATGTTCCAAGAGACATAATTTCTTTTGTGTTTCTTTTTATTTTCCACATCCTGGTAAGCCATGGTCACAGTGGATGGGCTTGTGGGTGTTTTTGTATTATTATTTTATCCTAAACATATTAAAGTAAAATAATTTGAAGGCGTGTATCCACTCTTACTACCAGCATCTGTCAGACTATGCTTAATGACTTCTAATGATTCCATCAACGATAGTGATGGACTAACAGATTGACTGTCTCAAGGGATGTAATTTCTTCATCGTATGAGACGTTGTTTTGTTTATACAATAATGGGTACTATGATGAATATTTTAAATGATTGACATTAACATCAGTTTAACCCTTTGTCACATAACAAAAGCATACAGAAAAGTGATTTTAAATCTAAAACAATTTTACTCACATTCCTTACGCTCAATTTCTTTGACACTGCAGAAATAACGCATGTGTCAGAGAAGGTCAGGTGAAAGCATGCATAATACATATTGTGTTTTGTGTCTGAAATGTGAGGTGGTGCTTCCATAAAGGAGTATTGCATTTCCTTAGGGCTCGCCATCAACAAACAACAAGCAAGCCAAGCGCCACTCCTTTAGGGAATACTCAGTGAATTTATACTCCTACTGCCAAAAAACCAGCCAGCAGCCCACATATACACAGCTTAATCAACAACATACTCCCACTTAGGCTGTGGTCTTTGTGCAAGTGCATTTTTTCATCACTCTATTCCCCTTGTTATGCACAAATCAAATTCACCAGGCGCTTAAGAGCAACTCATAAGGGACTGCAAAGGCCAAGATTGGGAGTTTTCATTAACACTTTACAGCATTTTTTAAAAAGTTGAACCAGTGAAAGTAGGCTGATGTTATTGTTATTTTTGAATAATGAAGTTAATTTTTTAGTGAATAAATATTTAAGAAACCATCTGGATCTGGCTTAGTTCTGCCTTTGGCTAAACAGCTGTGCATTTTCGACTCTATACAAAAACCGAACGCTACTGTAGCATTGGGGGTTTTGTAACACTTATTGAGATTTTTCTTTGCGTGCTTCATAGAGTTTTAATGTTGCAAATTAATGTGGCAAATATGTGAATTTCATGTGGTTCCCCCATTGTGGGATGTTAAAGAGAGACATGCTCTTCCTTGACCAGCGAGCTCTCTATATTATTCATATATTTGTTTTATTCTTTCCAATTAAATTCACACTCACAGAACTGCCCGCTGTTAGCCGATGACAAGAGCGGGCGTTTGATTTTGCACTACTATTTGAAAAAAAAATCCGCTATGTGGTCTCAGTCAAGGCCACATCAACGCAGAGACATCAGGCTAATATTCTAAAATGAGGCAAGTCCTAGAACATCACATGACCCTGATGATGTCACAGCCACGGACTCATTTGCACATTGCCAGTGAGTGTAAAAAAAAAAAAAAAAAAAAAACCTCAAACAAGCGTGCTGCGTTGGTCGCCCCAGGCTATGTTTATTTCAGTCCAAGCCATTGTCTCCTCTCCAAGGCCAATTAAAAATAGCCTGGCAAATTATCTTAATGTCACCACAAGCCAGCTGCATCATCATCCATGGCAGCACGACACGTAATTTTAAAGAGCTGTAAGCTATCAGGCAGACAATTGAGTTACACACACACACACACACACACACACACACACACACACACACACTTTGTCTTTTTTTCAAGTTTTTGCCAATTATTGTTCTAAAGAGTTTGGACTGGAATGAATTCTTCATCTGTAAATGAAAGTTAGAAGTGTAACAAGAGTCCAGCTGTGCAGTAATTGTCTGGAAGCTGGCGTATGTGTTGGAAATAGAACCATCATATTGGTTCAGTGGTCAGCAGCAACAGCCACAATAGCAGCAGCAGAGATCCAGCAAAAGGCCTTCATCAAGACTCCCACTTATTCATTCGCTTTAATGCCACTTTGGTAGGAGTTGCCATGAATCAATGCAGAAAGTTGCTTGCTTGTTTTAATTATCCATTTATTTAGCTGTTATCAATAAAATATAGCTTTTAATGGAAAATTGTTTCCCGAGCTGTTCCCATCGTGATACAAATATGCAGTCCTAATGAGTTCTCATACATTTTAATGACTTCATAATTGTAATATAAGTACAATTTTTTCTAAACTGCAGCATTTCAGCGATTTAGAGCATAACTCAGAAAGTGCATAGTGTGGATGTTCTGGTTTTTTTTTCTGTATGGGGAAGAACTTGTGTAAACAACTAAATTCTGCACAGCATCTCAATGGACAGTCTTGCTGTGAGTTCAACATACGTTCGTTCCAAAGGTCGATTTTCCTCCTGCGTGGAGGCGACTGCCGCAGACTGCTGGGCCGTCCTTTGTGTGCTCCCGTGTGACATCGATTCCCTACCGCCGTCCCACCGGCACTTGAGTCATTTCCCCTGAATCACCATGTCAGCGAACGGCAGCAGTGTGTCATGATGGGACTTACTTGGGAGTCCTTGGGAGGGTTTGAGTGGCCACCACCGCCATGTCTGGTGGGCTGAAAATTGGATTCTCATTAGACGTTGACACGACGGCACACACAGCACACACACACACCCAGGGCCTCACAATGAATGCTAATATCATAATTACTTTTTTCCTTGTTTGGCAGACCCCGCTTATCACCGTCCTCTTGTTGAGCCTCTGGAGTGCCGAAAGTGCTCCAGTTAAAAGCAAGTGTCCTAATGACAGTTCTTTAACATATGGGGGCTTTTTCGTCAAGTCAAAAGCGTGAAAGTTAATTTCACTTATCTTTGCTGAAAGCACAGATGAATAGAGTGTTTTATTTATTTATTTATTTATTTATTTATTTATTAAAAAAAACACAGCCTTGGGAAAGAATGTCATATAATGTCATTGCTGCGCATTACAAGCATGTCTCTTGCTGCTTGATATACTGAGCTTGTGTTGCTAAGCACACACTTAGCACTTGCATTTTTCTAACTGTATTTCACTGGATGGAGGCATTACATTCATTTTACCCAACGGCAGATTAATTATAGGTGCGTCACAGGGTTAATTTAGACAAAATGTGGTATTTCAAATGGGAATTGTTTAGAGGTCATTTAAGTACGAGTGTACCTAGCATATTTACTCTTTATTTGCACTTTATTTGCACTTTATTTGCATAGAGACACTTTTCACTTAAAAATCAGACTCCTTTAGATACTGAATCATATCAGCCAAGCCAGTCCATACGTGGCTGTTAAACTGCTGCAGTAAATCTGTGGTTGATTGTTCACAGTTGTAGGTTTTTACCAGGAACATAATTTCTTACTCTTCAGCACTTTCCCTCTAAAACACGAGCACCCTGTGTCCTAAATCATGGGTTTGAAACCTCCAGTATATGATTTATGACATGGTTTGACCACCATTATTAGAATAGGTTCTGTGAAAGACTTGATTCCTGGAAAAAACGGAATGTATTCTGAAAGTTGTCAAACCACGTCATTAATGATATAGCCTACCCGAGGTGTAAAACTCTGCATTAAGGATACAGGGTGGTCGTCAAATGTTGTTTTTAAAGGACAAAGAGTTAACTGAACTTGGTGTATTAATAAACTGCCGCCGCTTGTGAAAGGCTGAGGTCATCAACAATGCAGTTGCAACTTAGAATACATATCAATGTCACTATACACTCCCATCCCTTAGGCCAATATTTAATAAAATTTATTAGCTTTTAGCTTTCATAAGATATGGTCAAATTATGGATAAATATTTTTAAAATGTTATGTTATTAGAGCAGGGCATGCTTATGTTTATTATATGCACGTAAAATGTTCTTGAGCGGTAATAGGACCACTTATAAAGAACACTTGTAGCTAGTCAAATTCCTTACTATTAAAGTCAAAGTCAAAGTCAAAGTCAAAATTATTTGTATAGCGCATTTCATACATAAATGCACTTCAATGCGCTTTACACAAATTTTAAAATAAAATACAATTAAAGATTTAAAAAGTAAAATACAATTTAAAATAAAGCAAAACCATTAAAATAATAATAATAAGAAGAAGAAGAATGAAAATAAAATAAAAAAATAAAACATAAAAATAAAAATTACTATTAGGACCCTGGTCCCTGATTATTTGTTACCACCTTGCCAAAATGGCTTGCATGCTGTTTTTTCATAATCTCTGCTTGAATGGCTGTTTGGTTATAATAAGGATCCCCCCCCACCCCCTCAGAGAGGCTGCAGTTGCCCTGTGTTGGGAAGAGCAAGATCCACTTTCTTTTCTCTACCATTGATACTGGCATTGCACCATATAATACCCAAATTCAATAGTAATGATTAGGAGTGGTTCTTTCTCATGTTGGCATTCCCCCACCAACCTGCCACCTATTATAGAAAAGAAGGGTAGGTAGAACACATTTCACAGGAGCACAATGTTGTTTTAAAGACCTATACTATACTGTATGATTGTTTTTCACATGATTTTTTCCCCCAATTTCAGGTCATACTTGTAAACAGAAGTGATCCGCAGGCTATTTGATTCTTGGGCCCACATGCTGCCAATTCAATCGCTGTGCTCTATGTGTTTCCTTAACTTGGAAAAAAAACCATATTATACTTGAGAAAGTCAGCAGAGAAGGTACGTTTTTAAAATGACCCTCAAATAAGGCCATGGATGTCATGGCAGGTCATGGTCAGTAGTCTCTTTCGTCATTTATGCAGGAATAAGCACTCTTAAAATTGCATTATGTTGTAGGCACATCCAACAGAGGCAACCACTGAACCAACAGTTCAAAACAAATTAAAAATAAAGCATCCACTGTGTTCTGATTAGTGTGCTTGCTGTGCACTTGTTATCATCTTGACTTTTTTTTTTGACAGTTTTTTTTAGCGACTCATAAGTAAACAGGAAAGACCAATTTTGCATGATGTAGTGGAGCAAGAAGTAAGATATTTGACTTTGGAATGCAGTGGAGATCAAACTTAAAATCTGTAAATGGGAATACTTTGTAAAGATAAATGCTGAATGCGAAGCTGCTTAAGTAACAAAGACTTTGTTTACAGTACTGGCTTTGTTACTGTCCTCCACTGATATCTTTACTGGGAGTAAATAACAGTGACCTCAATGATGCGAAGAACTTCTGTCATATTTTAGACGGCAATTAAATAACTCAAATGCGGATTGGTGGGAGGGTCTGGAAAGACATTATACTTGCTAAACTTTTAGCAAAGTCTAACCCTGATGGGAATCCATTTTGCAGTGCTTGCTGCATATGTTTTGTTTTTGTTTGTTTGTCTGTTTGTTTACCATTTGACGTGACAGACAGCACGGAGACTTACATGTCAGAGTGGATGCTCGTAGATGACCGGGTGCATACAGCTGCTGTCCAGATAAGCCGGATAGGATGCTGCAAGAGCAAACTGCTGAAATGAGAAATGATATCTGTCAGAGGGCTCTCTGCCGTGATAAGGAGTTCATCGTTAGGCCATTTTGGGGCTATTTTTTAGTTATTGCTGTCAGAACCTTGATGGACAGGTATGTCGTTTAACCTGAGGGGGATTTTGGGCTGATTGTCGCCCCCACAGAGAACATTCTATTACCACCACCTAATCCGGCATCGACATGAAAAAGCTTTTAGGTGACATGGAGAAGCGGTTATTCCATACCACCACAATGTTGTCAGAGATGAGTAATGTTTTTTTGGAGATTACAGGCTGGAGGTTGTGCGATTGCACTGCATATCACTCAGGCAGGAATTGCAAGATAGAATTGCCCATCCCTAATCAAAGTGAGCAAGGACGGGTTGGGGGGGTGGCAGGGGCGTGGGGATGGGGGTGCGGTGAATGGAATTACTTTCACTGCCGATAGCCCACACAAAACACCACAAGGTCTGCCTACATGGCCTGTGTGACCATGGCTATACACTAAAACCTTGCCTGCGTTGAATCATGAGGGCTGCTGATGGGGACATGAGAGGGACGCTCCATGCTCAAATGGCCGCTGAAATCCCCAACAGCCCCGCAGGGACACAGGCAACGGAGGAGGAGGGGAAAAATAGAGCAGCAGAAAATAAAGAAACTCCATCATTTCACCTTGAATGCTTTCCATCAGGCTCCGCTTATCCCGAACCCGGCCCCCTCTTGCTCTGAGCTGCTGGGGTCACCTGTCACTCGGGGGACCCTGTCGTCGGTTGGTGCTACTGCTGCTGCACAGTCGGAGCCCACTGAAGCCTGACAATCTGTCGGCGAGAGCGAGGCTTCTGGGAAAACAAGGCCTCCGTTTCATGTCGGTTGGGCTTTAGAGGCAAACTATACAAGGCTCACGACTGGACTGAATGGAATGTGTGGGAAGACGGAGAAGAGCCGGCATGCCGACATTTTCATGTGGTTATGAAACATGACACATGAAAGAAGGGAGGAAGGGAGAAAGTGGAACTGGGAGATAACAATGTTCTTTAAATAACTAAATAGGCAAAGTTGTGTCTAACAAGCAACACATTGGAACAGATGATAGAATGATGAAAATGAATCTTACTGCAACTGTGAAAAGGGGTCATTACATCCATATGCTCACATGAAGAAAGGTCAGGAAAAAAATACTAAGGATTTTTGTCACGCCTACATAACAGATTGAATACTGTGTAAAGTGATACATAGTGTGACCCTTTTGATTGTTTTTGGAAAGAAACAATAACAATACAGACATAATGCACATCTTTCACAAAGGCGTTTTTGTGCAGAATTTTCACACAGACTGATACTAAGATGTTTCCCACATGCTGAACAAAGAAGCAGGGGTGAAAAACACTACACATACTGTAATAAGAAATGAGTACTGTGGAGTCCAGCAGAGAGATGATGATATATGTAGAGAATGCTGAGATATCACTTCCATATTTGCGCTGCCACACCATACATTTTTGATACATTTTTAAATTAATGACCACATAATGTAAAAGTGAACACATATGATATATGACTATTGTATTGTTGAATAATTATAACATTGTAATAAGTCCTCCACGCAAAGCTTACAACATTGTAATAATAACCATATACATTATATTTGTAGTGTACACTTTATTGTGATTTAAGAGATGAAAAATGTCCATTTGCCGAGCTTGCACTTTTTTCTATTTACCAAGCCAAGCTCAGTAAATAGGCTTGGCCTTAAAGACAAATAAAAAAGCAAGTATTTTCAGACGTACCAAAATTATTTACAGATGATTTAGATGTACCATAATCAAACTGTATACATTAGTAGTACATTAGTAGTAATATTTCTATAAAACCAAGCTTTCTTGACATTGTTTTTAATACCTGGCCTACCTACAGATCTACCGTGCCTGAGTCTAATACAACTTAAGGGTTGTTGCTAAGCACATAAACTCCCCAAGGCAGTTTTTTCCACTGTTGTTTTTACAGAATATTTTGTTCTTTCCAACTTCTTATCACCTGAAATCACTGTTCTCCGCAAATAACAGATGCACAGTGGTGCTCTGTGAGGGTGCTACAAGCTGTTCCGATCTTGTCTCCGTGCCCTCCAAATTTGGCCGTGGCCCGGAGCATATTGAGGGAGCAATAAAAGTGATCTGAATGAATTGCTGGTGATAAAACGGCAAAAAAAAAAAACACTGAGGCTCCAAATGACACATGTCTGGCACTCCACACGAGTCTGTAAAAAAAAATACACAGAGTAAACATTAGAGTGACTGAGAGGTGGGTGATTGGAGTGGAGGATTACTGGGTGTGATTTTTGTGGCAGGGCCGAGTGATTCATGTCCTTCTTCTCCCTTGCCTCCCACCACCACTACTACACACACACACACACACACACACACACACAACCGGTTACAGCCATGCCGGGGACTGTGCCAATGACGAATGCCTCAGCTGCCACACACCAAAGTGTGGCGCAGTCCTGAGTTCATCATTATGCAGATTACTGTAAGTTAGGGCGCCCCTGTTTTTTTTTAATATTATTATTTAATTCCACGTTCCCCCTGCTTAATCTCTGGGAGGTACATTACACAACGGCCAAAGACTGATGATATCGGCGTAATCAAGCCATCAATAAATCTTTTCAGCTCAAAGACGTCAGCGATATTTTATGCCTCTCATCAGCTCTCTGCTATTGTATTAACAGCTCTGCTCAAACTGCGTTAAAGCTGAGTAAGGGTAGTGCAATTTATCATGACAACAATTTAAGTTGTTTTCTGTTCTGTGTCCTACTTGAACTTTCCCTGAAAATGAATGCAGAAGATGCTTACCACTTCAGGCAACAAACCTATTCTACAGCAGAACATTTCGTCTTTTAGTTTATTAGAGAAATGAAATATTTCATTTTGAAGGGATTACTTCATGCCGGAACAATCTCCAGAGCGTACCACACTGCGGCATCAAAAAAATCAATGTGACCTCTGTATCACAACAGACCAGCCATGTTTGTCTATTGAAAGTGTTCCTCTCTCTCTCTCTTATATATATATTAACAGGCCTTCCATTAAGTCATTTCAATCCCCAGTCAGGTGCTCATGTCCACACAACAACAACAACAAACATGGCAGCCACTCAGTCTGCTTGGGTGAGGGCTGGAATATCAAAATAACTGGCGTCGACAGAATATATTTTAGGTATGCAAACTTGAGGTCCAAAAAGTGAAAACAACTTAGGATGCTGAATATTTTAATGCGCCCGTGGGATTTGCAATTCAAATATGTTTTTTTTTTATCTAAACACACTCAATATCACTGAGCTGGATATAAATTGCATACAATTAAATTATTTACTCACATTTTGAGACAAAAACAATACTGATGAGTTTGTTTTTTTGCCAACCAAAATGGACTCTAAATGAGTCTGAACATGTGTTTTATTTCAGTGAGTTGCTGCGGATAGAGAGAAAGAGAGAGAGAGATATAGAGAACGAAATGGAGAGAAAAGTTAAGACTGGAGGGTGGAGATTAATGACGAATGGAAGAATGGTAAGGTTGAAGCACTTTCCTAGTTTGTTGTTAGTTGATTCAAATGAGGATGCACTGTTGTTTGTTACATAACCCTGTTTCTAATGAACTGAACTGCAGATATTTTTATTCATTAGGGTGCATTAGCATGCATTTCCATACATTACCGTGAGCTGCCTTTTTGACATAGGGGGCGAGTGTGTGGGCATGGGCTTGGCAGTGGCGATGACAACAGACACATGTTCGGCACTAAGATGTGTGTTTCCATCTATGCAACAGAAGTGAGTCACAAAGCCACTCAGCAGACAAATCAACTCACAAATGCATTACGGGATGTGTTGTGGGGGACTAGCAAATGAAAACACTGAGCATTTGGATGAGTGTCCCTCACTGCTGCCTGCACATCATTGGTGGTCACCCAGCCTTTTTGTTTGACAGGATATGTTTTTGCATGATGTTCCATTTTTGCAGTGTTCCATCTCATTTGTATTTGAGTAAGGCAATTATGTTTGCTCAACAGCAAGTTAAGGTCTGTGGTTTTCTTATTCAAACATTTATTCATGATAACTTATGATTTTCTTTTTTTGGGTGGGTGACAGGGCATTATTCCACCCTGAAACTGCATTACGGATGATACTATAATCAGGCAAATGTACAGGGTCTTCCATAACACTGTAGATAATGCAAAACTACATGCTTACATACGGTATGCTTTTTCAGCTTCACTTATAAATGTGCCTAAAGTCAACACAAAGTAGCCAACACACATGCCTGGAGGAATATCTAAATTTGTCTTGGTACTTTATCAGATCTTCTTCTATCAGCTATAGGCATCTTATGGCACCTATGGTTCCTGTCAAAAATCACACTTACATAAATTTTCACACTCTGCACAAAAATGTGTCACATTTATAAGGTGTAGTTGAATGTGTTGTATAGGTTTTTTTTTTGTTGTGTGATTTAAACTGTTTTTCATAGATAACTTGACATTCTACATGATCCACAATGTGTGCCATGTCTGTTTCGCATACGAGGGTGTTTTCGTCAGAAATCCTTTCATCTTGTTTGCTAGTATGTTAATTCTTTGAGATCAAAAACACACAGTGTCAGCAAAGCGCAAGAGTCTATTGTGGGAGCCTATAATGGACATGCAACCTGCACCCAACCCAAGAGTATAAGAGTACTATTTGGAAACTCATTTTTAAAAGAGACAACAAATAGAAAAGTCAACAGAGGGGATAGTTTTAAAAAGGGTGTTAATTTTAATCAACGTCTGGTCCTTCACTAATTCTTTTTTGATGTTCACTCACCCACAGAGCAATCAATCTCCAAATCAAAAACTAAAACCTTACAATTACGTATATCCTACTTTGTTCATTGTACAGATGTCTTGAGGTTTGCTCTGTATTTGGGTTTGTAGATCGTACATATCTACTGATCTGTAATGTCACATCTTACTCATGATATGAAAGGCCACCCCTGTGACTGTGTCTATGTGTACAGTCACAAACATACAGTCTGGCATGACATGAGATACTGTAGGGTATTTAATTTTATTGTTATTTTAGTGCTCATGAATAGGAGCATATGCAATGCACCATGTGTAGCTAAATAATCTGCCAAACAGCAAGTCTTAATGATTCAACTAGAAAGAATGAATAAAACATCATAGAATCCATGCATCGTTACTTTCTTTGCAATCTACATTCCATTTTCCATACATACTGTACATCGTCCCCTCCCTTGAGGAATAACAACAGAAGTTCAGTCAGTCACAAGTTGAAAACCATAAAGACAGAATTGCTCAGTAAATCTCATAAAATCTTGTTTAGGTTGGAAATTTTCGTCAACGGTTATGATACATTGGTATTTTACATGGACTTCCAGAGCAGTATTTCATTAACCGGGTAATAAATGGAAAATAAAGCTTGTCCATAATTATGACAGAGAAAGTCAGCACAGCCATTTGTTTGATCTCAGTCGATTACCCAACACCAAGCTCAGGGATACAAATATCATTTACGCCAGCAGACAGTGATTAGACATGAAATACAAGACTTGTCTTGTCATGCACTTCCACAAAATGCACCAAATGAGATTCTAAGATTAGTTTCTTAGCACTTTCCCTGGGCTACCATTTCCAAGAATCCCAGGTCTGGTAAATAGGGGCAAATAGCACTACTATTGTCGTGGACGTGCAAAGCAATATGCTCACACTAGCAGCACAGCCAATCTGTTATTTTGTCTGGGAGTGCCAAAGACATTTGTAATTTTTTATGTCATGCACAATGCACAGCACTGTTTGCACAGTGTATGGCAGTAAGGAGCAGAGTCAAATACAAGATCTATATAAATTACGCTGTACACGGCGTTGGTGATTTCTCCTGACAGTTAAGCCATTGCACAATGTACAGAGACTGTGTCCAATTGTGTCGGGGGTTCTATAGCTGCTACAATTTACCTGTCGCAAATGGGGTTTTTTTTTTAGCTGTTGTGCCTTTGTAGTATTTGGTTTCTGTTTTGTACATTTGTTTAAATAAACTACTGTTAAACAACACCAAACCAGCAAATAAACTACATATAAGGAAACCTATAAAGTGAACATTGACGTTTGTTTCAGTAACGTAATAATGCCCTCAGTGAGTCGAGAGAAGTTGGGTCCAGTGCAATTAGATATTTCTGTACATTCATTAACCCATGCACAATTAGGGTAGTTCCACAAATTCTCTTCCCTAGCATAAATACATAAATGTAGATCTTTAAGCATACTTCTGATTATTAACATAAAGCTGAACTAAAATAAGTGAGAAGAGAGAATTGGTCAGTGCCTCTGACTACTGTGATATTGTGATACTGTGATATAACCAGTCAAAAGGAATGCTGACATCCACAGTGATTAGCATATTGTGTAGGAAGGTGCAGGTTTTATTATATGTATTTTTATATTATTACAAGTGTTAAAGTATAATAACCGTTGACCTAGCAATGCAACGTGTTCTGAGCCATGTTAAGTAGCTTTCAGCCATCTATCACTTCTGTGAAGCACTTTCAAGTAGTGCGTAAATGTGCTATATGTTGGGATTAGGATTATGATTGGCCTTGCACAGCAGAATGAGTGGATCCTGAGAGAATATTAGCGGATGTTATGAAAAGTGTTGCATGTACAAAACACGTATCGTGACTGATGGTTCACTTAAGTGATCTATGATTTTTAATTTGTTGACATACAGAAGCACACAATGTGTTATGTTCATTTACTGCAGATCATAATGGTCAGTCCATTTTTTGATGCAAGTATCTGAAGAGTTCAGATGCAAAACCCCCTAAACACCATCTTTGAGAAAACTGAGTTAGTGATATTGTGTGAATCCTGTCTAAATCTAGATTTTATAAGTTAAATGTTTTTGTTTAAAAAAATAAAATAAACCGCTCCCGTCGTGTCTAAAATATTCTGTTTAAAATCAAAAACCGCTAAACGCCACTTCACTTTAACAGCAAAACCCCCTAACTCCACTTGACCACTTTTTGAGAAAAACACCATTTTTTATCAGGCCTTTGTATTTAAGTATAGAAACCTAGATTTATTTGAAATCACAAGGACATTAGTTAGGGAAAACACTGTGTACATTTCACAAATGTTACTTCAGCCAAATTACTGTTTTTAACAAGTATTTTCTTTCTTTGCCGTCAAAACCAGCTAAATCCATTTTGTGTGCAAAACCCTCTAAATCCATTTTTTCCATACAGGTATGGGAACGTGTTACAAAACCACCAAAGATACAACTGGAAACATTGAAAATGATTATGCCACACATATGGGGTGGTTATAATAGTGCTGGTGTTGTGGTTGGCCCATTCATATTAATCATGAAAATGAACACACACACACACACACACACACACACACACACACACACACACACACACACACACACACACATTCTTAAGGGGCACAATGTCACTAAACATGCACACATAACACTCAGACACTCTCACACAAAAATAAAGCAGCCTTGTTACCATAGTCAACCCTAGTTAATGTAAACTTAATTCTGTTTTTATGTGTACCTTCTCATACCTCAGTTTCCTAATGTTGAATTACCAAAAACAGGTTTGTCATCTAAAATAGTTGTCATGTTAATTGTCTTGTTAATACATTAAATGTATTGTCTCGTACCTCAACTTCATTTTCATGATTAATATGAATGGGCCAACCACAACACCAGCACTATTATAACCACCCCATATGTGTGGCATAATCATTTTCAATGTTTCCAGTTGTATCTTTGGTGGTTTTGTAACACGTTCCCATGCCTGTATGGAAAAAATGGATTTAGAGGGTTTTGCACACAAAGCACTAATGGATTTAGCTGGTTTTGACGGCAAAGAAAGAAAATACTTGTTAAAAACAGTAATTTGGCTGAAGTAACATTTGTGAAATTTACACAGTGTTTTCCCTAACTAATGTCCTTGTGATTTCAAATAAATCTAGGTTTCTATACTTAAATACAAAGGCCTGATAAAAAATGGTGTTTTTCTCAAAAAGTGGTCAAGTGGAGTTAGGGGGTTTTGCATCTGAACTCTTCATCTTTTATAAATAAATGCTTGTTTTTCATCAAGTGGTATTGTGTGCAACAGTGATTTAAAAACTTTCATTTCATTCTTCTGTTGTTTTAATGTCCTAAAACTGAAAATAGATAAACCAAGTAGTCAAAAAGTTCCCTCTAATAAAAGATTCAACTTCTCCTGCCAATGTCACGACTCTTCCATTAGTAACAAAAAAGCTTTCCTACAGTATATGGACACACACACACACACACACACACACACACACACAGTATGGGTCTGTTTTAAAAGCATGCACATAAGCAGTGTCTGTGCAGATCCTTGGTTCTGACAGTGTAATTGGATTTACTTATGGAGGGAATGGGAATGAGGCGAAGAAAGTGGTCAAAAGCTGGTCGGCCAAATCGGAGTGCAGTCCTTCAAGCCTCACCAGTCCAGTGGTTTCCGTTCATTACATTTGTGCAGGCAGAGGATCCCCACGATGCAGTGGGAAATTGGTGGATTGCTTGCCGTGATATGGCCCTAGGGTTAGAGCCAGGTGATAAACTCAAAGCTGCAAAATGCTATTTTCTGACAATAAACCAACTCTGACTAACCTCGTACAGTTGTAACATATATAGTTTTTATATTTTTGTATTTAGTTTTACCATCTTCTGGTGGTTTGTGTGATTGTGTGGTGCTAGAAAATAGGGCCAGACAGGCAGAGAGAAAGTCATTAAAAAACAGCACTCTTTTCCTTTTTTTTAATCGCTAGGGCTGTTGCCTAGTTTTTGGAGAAACACGGGTGTGACTGAGAGAATAAATTTCACAGCACTCGTTTGTTGTTAGTACTGAGACCTTTGAAGCCCCTAAAGCAATTCACAGGGGATTTGTTGTTGTGTTGGAACAGTGTTTGCAAAAAAGTAAAAATGAACCATAGGTCATGATGAAAACGACTGTGAATGACACCAAGGGGAAAACACGCTGATGTGTGCACATTGTTAGGCGAAAGGTGACGAAAGCAACTGTGTCTGGGAAACTCTGCCGTTGTTTTTTTTTCTGTCAGTTATTGTTATGTCAGCTTGCATCGATACAAATTTAAAATGTACTACTAGGAACACAGTCGCTTTAAACAACAGGATTGGTGCATGATGTGTTCGGTCCTCTCTACAAATAACTGACATGTTTTGCTGATCTATGACCTGGGATGAGTTTCACAGGCTACAACCCTAAGCAGCAGTACAGGTGCACATGCAGCTGTGCTGATGTACATGACACATGTGTCTACATTCACACAGCCATTTGGACTCACACATCACTTCCTTTATGGAGACTTTAACAGCTGTCAGGCTAGCACTTGCGACTGTGGCTGACCCCTGATTACAACATAGGGTCATCCATATGGTTCACTAAGCGGGGCTCAAAGAAAATTACCCAGCATGCTTTTGGAGCTGTGTAGCAGTGTATTAACCCTGTTTTCAGCTCAGTCTAACATGTGCCGCAGTCGTTTCATGGCTGCTTCACTCTCAAAATGCAGTGTGAAACTTTCTTAGGCAGACAGAGCGAGAGGGCGAAAAATAACAAATTGCAAAATGTTCCACCTCTTGTAGACACAGACAGTTTCTGGTAGTATTTGCACATAATGAGCTTCATGCTAGAGGAGGATTTTCTGATCAAAGCTGTAATCAATGGGCTATATGGCTCTCAGGGAAATGTAAACTCTTCCCGCAAATTGCGAGACAGAGATGCTTCACGTTGGGGAAAGGGATTTAGATAAGCCAGCTGCTTTACAGTATTGACTTATTGTTTGTTGCCGCTGGGACACAGAAAATTGGATGGCAGAAGGCCAGCATATAATGATGTATTTTAATGTAAGAAATAAAAATCCCCCGTGGCATTTGGCTAGCAGTGGAGAGAGGGCCCAGTCGGAGTTGAACTGCAACGGAGGGCACTGATCCATCTGTTTTGTCTTGGGTGGTGATTACAACATGCCATGGCGTTGGCACAAGCTATCTCCAAGTTAGAGCGACAATTATTTTAGCAGTTATTTTCTAAATGCACGATTTGCCATTTCAGTAAACTGCTTATTGATCCTGCCTTGGATTTAAGGAAAGTAGATAGAAAACTTCTTGTAAAACCTAACTGGGTTTTAGCCCGTCAAAGGGCATTATAAAGTAGTGTCTCTAATTTGGGTAGTCAGGAAGTATTTATCATAGTGGCCCTTTACAGCATTCTCTTTCTGTTTTCAAAATACTACAATCTGCTGTAAATAAGCGCTCAATAAAAAAGAGATGTGCACTACAATTATATCGTAAGCATTTGCTATGGTATGTAGGCATGTTGTCACTGTTATGAATCATAGTGAGCCATGGAATGCTTAACAAAGCATACAGAAAATATCAAATCAAATATTTAAAGTTAACCTTCTAAAATATTCGCAAACAGGTGTCAAGCACCATTAAAACCAAGACAAAAAGAGGAATGGAGTTTGTGAAGCGGCCCTAATGAGTGATGATGTGATGTCTAACTTGTAAGACCTTAAAATACATTGTAAATATTTTATAACAGCTGAAAAATTCCATTGGTCCAAGGCTCACAGCCCTGCACACACACACACACACACACACACACTGACAGAGTATGTAATTTAGCCACCGGGTTATGGAAAAAGTCAAAATGAGCAAGGGGGTCTTGTATGGCTTTTGTAAAGTCAGTAATGTCTATTCTCTACCTTGGGAGCACTGCCAGATAGTAGAGAGACCATAACCATATAATTTCAGTCCACTGTAGATTTTTCCCCCATGTTGAAAAATGTTCTTCTGTTTCTCATCAGCAAATCTCGTTTGCCCATTAACCACCTCCAGAGGTTATTTATTTTTACCCCACTGTGGCACCAGCTGTAAACAAGCTGCATGATTTCATTTGGTGGTCTTAATTTTGCCCATAGCACTCCCACCACCCACCCACTATCGACAACCAAAGGGGGCCCCAGCGTGTGTGAGCCTGGCTGGGCTGGGCTGGGCCGGGCTTAGCT